>VZTX01024876.1:0-16902 GCA_013400915.1 Pardalotus punctatus | reverse complement strand
GGGCCCCGCCGCCTCCCGCCGCTGCTGCCGCTCCGCACCGCGCCCCGCACCGCGCCCGCACCGCGTACCTGAGCCAGCAGCGCGGCGGGGAGCGGCTCCGCGGCCGGCACGGGGGAGTGAGGGGCTCCGTGGGCACCGCCGTCCCTGCGGGAACGGAGAGGAAAGGAAGAGGGGGAGGAGGGTGCGGGTGAGTCCGGTCCCGGTCCCGATCGCAGCCCGGTCCCGGTCCCAGCGGGAATCCCGGCGGGGCTGTGCGCAGCGCCGAACGCTGCTGCGGAGATTGGCAGCCTCCGAGGGGGCTTTTCCTTGGAGCGCGGCTGGCAGGAAGGGGAGAGGCGATCCTGGGCGTCAGGAGCAGAAAGCAAAGCCGGGAGGATGGGAAGAGCAGAGCCTTTGCCCCAAAGGATCTTTTCCCCCATCTGTGGGCTGGAGCCTTCCCGACCCTCGGCCGTACGGGTGCCGGGGTGTGCTCGGTGGGGCAGTCGGGGTATGGTACCCGCTCTGTCCCTCGGTGCTGTGCGAGGGATGGGAACTCTTCTGCGCTGTCGGGATGGCTCAGCCTGCCTGCCCTGCTCACCTTTTGCCTACCTGTTGAGCAGGTCTCTGCTCATACAACTGAGGATCTCTTAGCAGAGAATCATAAAGTCTGGTACACCTGGGCAGGGTGTACTGAGCAACAGGAGGTTGAGATCCTGCAGAAAGATAAGCTCAGAAATGTACCCTAAGTTTTTATGCACCGTTTCTGCACGACTGGAAAATTGGGTCTGTGCATACTCGTTTGCACAAGCAATCACCCACCTTCGGCTTATCATTCCAACCGTTTCACAGGATAAAATTAGCTTTGGGCACTTCTGTTCCAAGAAATTACGTGGGAAAACTTGTTTGGAAAATCAGATTATTCTTCACTCATCATGTTTGTGTGGACGTGCGCTTGTGAGATAAGCAGAGCTGAGCAGGTACATGGTGTGGTGGTGTGTGCTTTGTTGGGGTTTTGCACCTCATTGTGCAGGAACAGCCTTTGCTGTGGTGCAGAGAGCTGCTGAATCCATTCAGAATGCAGGCTGCAGAGTGGGAACTGGTGTGGTTGAGGAGGCTGGCAGGGAACAGTACTGTCCTGTGTCAATGGAAGACACCACATGTGTGCAGTGGGACTGAGGGAGAGGGGTGCATGAGAGGGCCCTCTTCTGAGCCCCAGCTCTGAGACGAGGCACAGAGCTTTGCCTCTTTTGCTTAAACTCACAGGATTTTTGCTTCACTTAAACCCAGATTATTTATAAAGTTATTATGAAGTTCTCCCTTTAGGACTCCTTGCTGTGGGACCCTCTGTAGCATCTCTTAATAGTAAAGATTTTTTTTTTCTTTTTTCAAAGACGGGAACAATTAATCCCAGGCAGCAAGCGTGCAGGTTCTCAATAATAAGTAGAAACTGCATTTCACAAGCAGATTCTTGTGATCTCTGCAGGAATTCATTAGATCAGTGTTGATATCAGCAAAAAGGTGTGTGTGGGGGGGAGAAATCTGCTCCCAGATCTCAGCCCTGATATTTGCCACCAGGATATGGATAAATTCGGCCTCATCCAAAATGCAAATTCCCATCTGGAAACCATGCGACAGATCTTGGTGTTTGCAGTAAAACAACACTTTTCATCGAAGCAGACAGGGTATTGCGGCATCCAACTGGAAAAAGCTGTTGTTGACTTTTGTGGAAGTTGTAACTTGCATTTGTTGTTGAAGAATGAAAGAAACCGTATGCGCTCAGTATGAGATGGGCTCGGGAGCTGCCCTGGTTGGTGGCTATAGCAAACAGAGGAGCTGTGGCCAACAAGGCTGCCTGTTGTAGGCAATCTGTGGTCACAGAAGATGTTTGTACTCTGATTGCTCATAACATAGCGTCTCCCTTGAGGTTGGCATTAGGGGTTAAAGGTTTTCAAGAGAAGTCTTTGTTTAAACATCTTTAAAGTTTCCAATAGGGGCCCCTTTGTTCGCTCTGGAGCAGCGTGCCTGCCTTGTTAAAAACTCAGCACTCATAAAATGCCATTTGCAAATGCCTGATGAATAGGGCTGAAACATGGAGGGGACATAAGTAGTGTTTGTACCTACACACACAGGGGATTTAGAGACAAGCCCTATCATGAGGGAATAAATGGGACCTAAAAAAACACAGAAAAAAAAAAAAGGAAAAAGAAGGGGGGAAAAATGGAAAAAAAAAAGAAAAAAAAAAGATGGAGTGGTGCTTATAAAGAAACTTATAAAAGTCAGCTACTCCCCTTGCACCAGCTGGGCCCTTTCACGCCAGATGTCTCCTCCAGCCGAGCCAGGAGGCTGAGTGGCTTCTGACACTTGTCATTACCTCTCAGTAATCGTGTTTTCTTCACTTTGGGCCCAAACAGTAGCAAATTGAGCACTTGGGCTCCATTGGGAACTCATGCAGTTGCCATAAGGGGTCCACTGTGCTGCTGGGTACAGGGACCCCTGACTCAGTGATCTCTGTTACCTGCTGTGGGCTGGTGAGTGTCGCCCCTCTGTAGGTACTCACAGCACAGATGTACCTTTAGGTGCCAAGTAATATTTTTAGCTCTTAGAAGGATTTGGTTCTCTCTTGGCTAAATATAGAGGGTTTTAAACCAGCTCTGTTACAGCAGGAGACAGTATGGGTGTGTGCTCAGGAGACTCCACAGGCTGGTTCACAGTGATGGTGGTGTTTCCATGCGGGATGCTCCAGCCTGCCGTGCCCTATCCTGTGTCTGTAGCTTTTGTAGTTCTCACACAGCTTGTCCTTCCTGGTGTTTTTTACTGGAGGCTGGATCTATCTTCCCCACCAACACCCTGCCTTTGCCTGTCTCTCCCTATTTGTGTGCTTCTGATCCTCTCGCTTTGCAAGCCCCTGGTTGCGCGTGTGAATCCATCATTAGCTTGGCCCCTCTGATGCCCACCAGGGAAATCCATAAAGCTCAGCTGTTATCCCTTGTAGTGAGGTGGCAGTTATTTGGTTCCTCTCCAGGCTTCAGCTTTTCTGTCTCTGGGCTGTGCTGTGCTGCTTTGCCAATGTGTAAGTTCAGGAGTCTTTGAGTGTAGTCTGTAGACCCTCAGGGGTCCATGGTCTATGGCAGGAACCAGTGGGAGCAGATCTGTTGACAGCAGGGGTAACCCACTGTACAAGAGTCTGTGTCTGGGCTGGAAAATTAGGCAGGGTCCACAAATGCCTTTGGGAACTCATATCTCCTACTCCTGCAGCTGGACTTGGATGGCTTCCCCAAAGTGTTATCTGCTCTTCAGCGTGGGCAGAAGGGAGGCCACAGCCCACACTGAGAAGCTCTTCTCTGTTGCATCTCCTAAGGGGTGACAGCATCCCAGTCCCAGGACAGCAGTTCTCCTTCTGCCAGAGGGATGTGGAAGCTGTGAAGTTAGGTGTGAGACATTTCCTGTGCTACCTTTGAGGTTCTCCCTTGAAAAGTATCAACACAAAGCTTGCTTTTCTGTTCTGAGGAGGGACAAAAAGTCCCCGCTTGCTTTTTTGCAGCTGCCAAACGCTCCTCACTTTCTGCTATTTCAATTAAACACATAGCAGGATGGGTAGGATAAAGGGGAGAGGCACAAGAATATTCTCCTGGCGTGTTTTCTTATGCCAACACATTGAGTCACATCTCTGGAGTGAGAAATATGATATAAAGATTTAGAGAAGGAGGTCAGGGAATGAATCTATGATTGCGGGGCTGGAATAGCAGGCGGTCTCTGTGGTTGTCTGTGCCATGTAAACTTCCTGGAGGTCAGCTGGGGATAGTGGTCCCAGCAGATTTGGGAGACAGATGTCCGGCTAGTAACTATCAATCTCATACCAGCTCTGCTGCATCCAGAGCTCAGCTGACAAGCTCTGCACCAGCCCAATAGCTGATCTGGGCTGTTGCTCTTTTCCTTTGCGGTTGAACATGCATATTTTTGGGGAAAAAAATGCTCTCTAACACCTTCCTCCCAAAACAAGAACTCGGGCAGTGGATTGCTGTGTCAGCTTCTGGATGGCCTGGACATCCTTCTCTCCAAAGTTTGAAGTCTCTTGGCCCAGCTCAGCTGTCCTCCAAGGACCTGTTTGCAGAAGAGCATTTGCTTTTTAAAGAGAGTCAGTAAGGTGGATCTGTCCCCTGTGGATCACTCTTCATCAAAATCCAAGTATTCCAAGATCTCTCCAGTTTTGTTTAAAATAGCAGTTAGGAGATGGGCTAAGTTTGCTTGTAGAGCAGCTCAGGGGACAAGTGTAGCCTAAAAGTCTTGAGTGGGACAGAAGGGAATAGAGAAATGGCACCAGCAATCCTGAAACAGGAGCTATCTCTGGCATGGTTAGTTGAACAAGGAGATTTGGCAGATGTGTTTTCCTCTTGACTAGATCTTTAACATTTTAATTTGCAAGTGAATGTGGCTTTTATTCATGGCAGCTGTTTCTGAAGCAGCCCAGGTACAGCCTGTTTCAGTGCAGGGCTGTCTGGGCAAGAAGCTTTCCTGCCAGGTGAGTTGCAGAGCGCCAGGAGTCTTTTACAGATAGATTGATGGCAGAGAAAGACTCCATATGCTGTTGTGGAGAACATCTGGAAGGGGGTGCTCTGTCCATTGCTACACCCAGTACTTCCCTCCCAAGGGGACTTCAAATGTCATGTCACACAGTATAAACCTGTCAGGACTTGTATGAGTCCATGAGTTGTGAGTCAAAGACATCTGTTACTCAGCCTGCAAATGGCCCTGGTCAAGAAACCCGTCTTCCTTCTGCCCTCCCTGTGTATACAGGAGCAGGTCCCATAAAATGGGGAACAGACTTCTGTGGGGAGCAAGTGGAGCAAAAGAGAAGTTCCTTCTGCATCCAGCAAGGTTCTACTGTTACAGCACTCCTGCTGATTTGCTCCTGTTGGGTTTGGAGCCTTGATGTGCTGTTCGAGAAATAGAGCCTTGTTTTTCAAACAATGTGTCCTTCCAGGTGGCACTTGGCCCAGTAAAGTGGTGTTGTAACTGGAGAGCACTGCAATGTCCTGGAAAGAGTCTGCTCTGGTTCTCCCACATGTGTTTGGGAAAAACCAAGGACACATCAGTCCTTTAAGGGGGGTGGTGGGGGGCGGGAATCCTTTTGGGCTGGAAATTCATGCCATTTCCATGGTCTTGATATGCTTGTGCTCTTCCTTGCTTTAAAAACTGCACTGCTGTCTTCTCTGGTGGGATTTTCCAGTTGTCACCCAGCTGCTGTGAGGGATGAGCATTGAGATTTTGGATCTGTGATTGATTGTAAGGTCAATACTGCCTGTAAAATGGTCTTGAGGGTGGATTCAGTGCTCATGGGCAGCAGAGGTAACACTGAGAGCTGAGTACATGCAGGCAGAGAGCACCTAGAGACTGGGAATTATGCTGGGAGAAACCAACTTTTGGGAGAAACCAACCTTTGGGCAACCCTCCAAGAGAAGGTGGATCCAGCTCCAGGGCTGTCCTGGGCCCCATCCTTTCACACTACTTGCAGATCTTGCAAATACATGGACAATGTGCCAGCAATTCATCCATATTTCTATAGCAAAGTTTGGCATAGAGGGGTGCCTCCAGGATGATGTAAATTGTCTGTGTCTCTCCAGGTAGCTCTAGTTGCTTCATTGTCCCCTTGGGATAAGACACACATTGTCCCCTGGGGCAAGACACACATCAGTCTTCCTCCCTTGGTCCCATGTGCATTTTTGGGCAGCCTTTCTCTCAGGCATGGACCTGAAGGATGATGACTTGCTGCCCTGCTGAGGCCATCACAATTTTTCTCCCCATCCTGCAGCTAGAGGATGCTCTTGCATGCTTTCTGCTGTTGTCTTGGCAGAACTCAGGTGTCCTAAGCAAAAGGACTCAGGGTTGGGACTCCTGGCCATATTTTGATTGGCTTTTTTGACACTTTCATCAAGTAACATTGATGTGGGTGTTGAATTTCAGCCTCCCAAAACTGCCTGGTTAGGTCTCCACAAAGAAAAGCTCTGCAGAGCAATGGAGGGTGCATGGAGAGGCAGGTGAGGAGGGTGAATCTCAGCAACATCATGTCTAGGGCCGCTCTACCATCGGCCAAGGCTTCCAGCACAGAAATAGGTGCTATTAGCTGGTACCACATGTGGCATCAGTGCCTTGCATCCTGCCATGTGTGCCTGGACATGTTGTGGGTGCCTTCTCCTGTGCTCAGCCCTTGCTGCATGGGACAGCCCTCTGGCTTGGCTTGTGCTCGCTCACAGGCTCCTCACTGTTCCCTACTCCTTGCAACACATGGTGATCCCTTGTCCTGGCTTCTTGCAGGGTCTAGAGCCAGGGCAGAGATGCTGCTACTCCCACAATGTGACAAAGGTTTGCCAAGCCCAGACATGTAGCTGGAGTCCTATGATTTTTGCCATAAACAGAAATCTCAGCTAGAGGTTGATGTGGCAATACGTATGAAACCGTGCATGGGGTTGTACCTCTGACCTGCCTCATCACTCCATAATCTTGGTCCATAACCTGCTTTCCTCCTTGTGATGCTGTGGTCAGGGCTTTTCCTGGGCTGTGAATGCACTGCCACCCCTCCTTTCTCCATCTGCTTCATCCACTCTACAGTTGAGTACAGAAAGCCCCCGTCCCTGTAATAGCACGAGGGTAGGGAGCTGGCAGCATTCCTCACCCTGCTCTCTGCCATGCCCTGTCCTTTAGCTTTGCCAAAGGGAGGATCTGCCCAGGTCCAACCTGCCACCATGTGGATGAACCAGAAGGGGAATATTCAGAGTATTTCTGTTAACCTGTAGCCAGGAGAGAGCTGCCAAGGAGGCCACGCTGAAACCCGAAGCGGCTGTTTTTCCTGAGAGTCAGCACTTGGCAGGGAGAGCAGACGGACAAGTAGTAGAGCAGGGAGGGATGCAATTGCCCTGGGGAGCAGCATTGCCGGTGGAGGTGCCCAGGGAAGGTGTGCTGGCTTACCTGTTTGTCTTTGGGGATCCATCTCCATGTCCTCCTTGGCTGAGATCATGAGGAGAGTCGAGATGAGGTGACGATTCTGTCCTTACATGTGGTTGTCGACTTGGTTACCCTCCTTGCACCATGTACTGAACATCTCCTTCAGCAGTGAAAAGCAGTAACTGTTTCTCCCCTTGTGTTGCTCAGAAATGTCAGGAGGGGTTCAAGTGTCCCACTCAGCTCATCTGCGGGGTTTGGCTGAGCCAGCCCAGGCAGCAGCACTCTCCCTGCCTGGACTTTTTTTCCTTTATAGCTCTGTGTTATCTCAAGGTCTCTGGCATTGCAGCCGGCACCGTGTTTGCCTTGCCTTGCAGCACCTGCCTGCCAGCCGGTCGCTTCCCACCCATCTCCCTCCCACTCCTGCATGGGCTTGGAGGGGGTGGTGTGGGATCCCTCAGGGTGCAGGGAGTCCCTCCCCAGGGATGCAAGTCAACCCCAGGAAAGAGAGGGTAGAGGGAAGTTGCCAGGTGAGGTGTGGTGGGAGAGATACTTGGGGACGCCTGTCCCATCTTTGCTTCCCTGTCCCCTTGCTGCTGGGGCAGGGCTGGGTGTTACATTGAATCAGGGGCCAGGACACTGTCCCAGCCTGGTCTCCGCTGCCAGGACCAGCGCTGGATATATGGCTGAGCTGCCATGCCCTGCCCTGTCCAGGCAGCATCAGCCCTTCCAGCTGTGGGGAGAGCCAAGATTTCATCCAAAGCTGAGATGCTGTTAAAAATAGATCAGTCATGCACTGGTTTTCCCCTTCTTGGTTCCTGGCCCAACAGCTCATTCCTCCTTCTGGGCTGTCTTTGAAGCTCTCTGGATGCTGTGAGACGCAGGCTCCAAGCAGCCTGCCACTGCAGGGAGGTGTGGAGAACAGAGAGCTGCAGAAATGTTCTAGGTGGCATAGTTGCCCCAAAAATATTTAGTGGAGTGCTTTCTCCCAGGAAAGAAGCAGCACTTGAAAATAATCTGCTAAACAAATGGGGAAATGAAGCTGGGGTGAGAGGGATTGTTTGCCTCCCTGCATGTGTGTGGTGAGGGGACAGAGGTGTCTGAGTAATCCTGGCCACAAAGCAAAGCTCACCTCTGCCCCACGGCTTCCTGGAAAAGACCTGTCAGGCTGCTGTCCCTGCTCATCCCCTCAGCCAGAGCCATCCCATTGGCCCTTCCCCTGCACGGGTCTGCAGGAGCTCCTGGCACTGCTGTGGAGTTACTGCATCCCGGGCTGGTCTCGGGCTGGTAGGCTGCTCACCTCCAGGGAAAGGCCACGTCTCTCACTTTGAGACGGGTATTCTAGATCCCAGTTTCCTCTCGTACTCCTTTTCTGTCCTCCTAATTCTTTAATATAGTTTTCCAGGTGTGAACACTGAGTCTGGAGACAGTTTTAAGATGCAGCTGTGAAACCTATTATCAGCGTCCCTGCTATCAAAGACGTGGTGTTCAGGGCTGCACGTAACCACTGAGCAATTAAATAGCAACCCTGGTGATGAATTACAACTGAGACCTCCTGGGGCTAAATAAATACTGGCTGATAACTACTGATAAAATGAATTTTTGTGTGTTTTAAAAAAAAAAATCACCCTTCCAGTATCTGTGCCCAGTCCTGGCAGTGCATGTCTCCTGGGGAGAGCCACATTATCTGTGACATTTCCATCCCTAGCACCTTGGGTTTCTAACCAGAGCTGGAATAAAAATAAACTAAATAAATCCATGTCCCTGCAGGAGCCCAGAAAGGCCAGGCAAGGCAAAGCAACACAGAGGTGGGCAGGGAGGGAGAGAAGTGACAAGCTGAGGTTTAGGGTAACAAGTTTAAATATCTTTTCCCCCAATGATCCCACCCTAAAGACATGAAAAAGCTGTTAGGGTACAGAGCATCCCTTGAAAAAACCTTTAGGACAGGGAGAGCCGCAGAGTGCTGGTGACAGAGTGGTGGGGATTCCAAGGGGATGTGAAGGAGAGCAGCAGGCTGGCAGTGCTGCTTCACCCAGCACCTGGGGGGGGAAGAGGTGTGAGCCCACCTGTACAGGCACCCTTAAACCCTCTGCCTGCAGAGGCTTCTGCTCTCCCTGGGGAGTTTGGAAACAGGCAGAGAATGGAACTTCTTGGAAAAATGATCTTTGCCAGTGACTTTGAGAGACTTCTGAGCAAGTTCTGTCTGTGCTGGCATTTCATCTGGGGGCTTCTCTTCCCATGCAGGAGTAGCAGTAGGGCTGGTTGCTCTGCATCCCTGGGTGCAGCTTTGCTGGTTGCAACTGGCTGCAGAGAACAGCCACACAGTCAGGGAAAAAGCATTTGGCTGAACATCCCATCTGCCTGGTTTGCAAGTGAAAATAAGGCTTGTCCAATGGCCAGCTCCACCCAGAGCAGAAAATCAGACCCTTTGGCAGAGTGTTGCTACTGTAATGAAATTGAGCTGTGCTGAGACTGCCAGTCCTTGGAACAGGAAAGATTCCATGTGGGTTCAGAGGAGTTTGGGGATGGATCTGTCAAAACTGCTGCTGCTTAGGGTTTTTGGCACTGCCTGGGGACACCCACCACAGGTGAAGGTTGCCCTGTGACTCAGCCCACCCTCAGCACTGATTGTACCTTGTCTTCTCCCTGCAGCACATCCTTCCAGCACTGGAACTGTGTGGCCTTGCAGAGCCATGATGAAACTCCTGCCTGTTGCCCCTCTCCTTCTGCTTCTCCTGACAGCACTGGAAGCCAGACCAAAACCTGCAGGTGAGCCCTGGCTGGTGGGGAGTGCCAGGAGGGGAGAGAAGTGAGAACATCAGGGTAGTGGAGCCCTTGGAGGACAGTTTGCGGTGTGACATGGGGGGACATGATGCCTCTTCTTTGACAGCATCCCCAGGAGGATGGAGGATCTCCCCAGTAGTGGGATCTAAACTTCCCAGCACTGCCCTGGTGGATGGGAACCTGAGCCTGGCCCAGCATGGCGACTCTGGTGCTGCTTGCTCTGGTCATGTTCTCAGTTTTGACACAGCCCAGCTCAGGGCTTGTCACCCTCCTGCCCATGGGCTGTGACCTCAGCAGGAGGCAAAGGTGTGAGGGGAAGCCTCCTCCTTGCTTGACTCTCCAAGTGCAGGGGACAAGGCAAACCCAGAGGTACCAGCCTTTCTTCTTCCAGGGCAGAGGGATTTAAATAAATTTTAGTTTAAAAACAGTGAAGGCACCAAACAGAGAAGGGAGCGGGTATGTCTCAGAGGCCTTCAGAGCAATTGAGATTGGCATCATCCCAAAGGGACGCAAAGTGTTTCCTTATGATTAGGGCTCAATTCTCCCAGGCTTGGGTGCAAACAAGCCTGGAAAAGTAAGTTCATTGACATTTCACTTGCTAAACACTTTCCCACTTTACACTGGAAGTAGCATCCTTATGTCCAAGAGAGGCTCTTTGGCTCAATCTCCGCTAAGTGTGTGCCCTTAGCTGTGCTTTTTACTGTCTCATTTTCTGCCCTTAATAAAACACAACCGAAACAACCCACAGCCAGGGTTTGTCTCCCCAGCCTGTTGGCCCTGCTTCTGCTCTGCCACCACCATCTGTGGATTTACTGGACAGTGGGAAGGTGCTGGTCTGTGGGGGCTGCCCAAACCTGCTCTCTCCATCCCTCATGAGTGCCCCCCAGCCACTGGGCAGAGATCTCTCTGAACCCTGCAGACAGCCACAGGACTGAGCTTTCTCTTTGCCTTCTCCTTAGCACTGAAGTGCAGGACGGGTCCCCTGGACATCGTGTTTGTGATCGACAGCTCCCGCAGCGTGCGCCCCTTCGAGTTCGAGACCATGCGGCGGTTCATGATGGACATCATCGGCAACCTGGACGTGGGCCCCAATGCCACACGAGTGGGGGTGATCCAGTACTCCAGCCAGGTGCAGAACATCTTCTCCCTCAAGACCTTCTTCACACGGGCAGACATGGAGAGGGCCATCAACAGCATCATCCCGCTGGCCCAGGGCACCATGACAGGGCTGGCCATCCAGTACGCCATGAACGTGGCCTTCACCACGCAGGAGGGCGCACGCCCTCTGCACAAGAGGATCCCCCGCATCGCCATCATCGTGACCGACGGGCGGCCCCAGGACCGTGTCACCGAGGTGGCCACCCAGGCCCGGAACGCTGGCATTGAAATCTACGCTGTGGGAATCCAGCGGGCAGACATGAACTCCCTGCGGGCCATGGCCTCACCACCACTGGAGGAGCACGTCTTCCTGGTGGAGTCCTTTGAGCTCATCCAGCAGTTTGCAAAGCAGTTCCAGGACAAGCTTTGCGGTGGGTGAGAGTGGCTGCTGTGGAGTGACAAGGGGTGCCCTGGTGTGTGGTCCTCACCCAGGCTAGAAGGTGACCTTCAGAAGACTGTTTGGGGTGGCTGCCCATGCCAGGAGCAGTGTGGATGGGGAAGCAACCTCCCCAGTGAGGTGCCAGGTCAGGGCACTGCACAGTGTCCATGTCTGTGCACTGGAAATCAGTGGGTGAGCACTGAGGCTGGCAGGGCTGGGGCTTTGTGGGTTGTCACCCTGTCTTCTGCTTCAGGAACAGGGCATGTGCAGAGCCAGGGTGCCCATGTGTCTGGCATGCCTTGGGCCACTCTGATGGCTATTCTGTCTTGCAGGGGTGGACATGTGCATGGAGCGGGAGCACGGCTGCCAGCACAGCTGCGTCAGCACCCCTGGCTCCTTCTACTGCGAGTGCAACCCAGGCTACAGGCTCAACATGGACGGAAAGACCTGTTCCCGTAAAAACCCTTTTTATTATCTGAACTTTCATCGGGAGCTTGTAGTTATGGGTCCCATGGAAGGAAGCTGGAACACAGCAGAGGACCCAGAGAGGCCAGCAGCAGCCTGGGTGCTCTGTTCACTGGGCCCACTGCCTCCAGGGTCTGTAATGACTGCAGGCATTCAGCATTGCTAAATCCTGGCCACTTCTCTGAGATGGGACACTTGGGACTTATGTGGGCGCGACCAGCTGCCTGTCAGCTGAGGGGGTCCAGGCACTGAGTACCAGAGGATTCACAACCCAGCACCCAAGTGCGCAGTGTTTTATCCCTGGATTTTAGTGCAAAGCTGCGGGAGTTGGTCTGACCACCACACCAGGACTTTTCCTTCTTGTTTCACGGTGCTGGAAGCTGCTTTGAAGCCCTGGAGCAGTCTGCCCTGCTGCCCCAGGGAGGCTGGGAGAGGAGGGTGATGGGTATCCTGTTCCCCTGCAGCCATCGATGCGTGTGCAGATGGGAGACACGGCTGTCAGCACCACTGTGTCAGTGTGCGGGGATCGTACTCATGCCGCTGCCGGGCCGGTTACTACCTCAGCCAGAACAAGAGGAGCTGCACTAGTAAGTGACTGTCTCCCTCCCTGTCCCTTCTTCCTTTGCTTCTGGTTCTCTCTCTCCTCTTGTCTTTTCCATTCTGCCATCGCTCTCCTTCTCTCCCCAGTGATTGACTACTGCAGCTTCGGAAACCACAGCTGCCAGCACGAGTGTGTGAGCATCCCCAATGGGCACTACTGCCGCTGCCGCAGCGGCTTCACGCTCCAGCCTGACAACAAGTCCTGCAGGGGTAGGTCCCGGCGTGCTGCACAGCACAGGCTGGGTGTACACTGGGTGTACAGCATATGCCTTTATGTCCTGCCCAGCCCTCAGGGGAAGGGCTGTTCCCAGACCACCTTGTCTGAATGGAGATAACCCCATGCCCTTGGCTTGTCTTCCAGCCACCGACCTCTGCAACGGGGTGGATCACGGCTGTGAGTTCAAGTGCGTGAGCACAGAGGGCTCCTACCACTGTGTGTGCCCTGAGGGCCAGCAGCTCCAGGCTGACAGCAAAACATGCAGCAGTGAGTACTGGCACACAGCTGTTGACATTCTCCTCATCTGAGTTCTGTGCTCCTGGACAGGGCTCAGCTGAAGCTGGGCTGGGGGTTTCTGTCCCCACTTGGGACTCTAAGATAGGCTGGAAGACAGTGGAGAACTGGCTGTGGTTGGGGGAGCACCTTGGCTGCTGCCAGGGGATGGATGCTTGTGTCCTCAGAGACATGGCTCAGAAGATGCAACATCTTTGAGGAAAGATTCAGGAAAACAGAAACCCAGGAAATACTTTCATGGGGTGTTGGGGTGTCAGTGGAGGTTTTTGGGCTGAATTCTGTGGGCATGGTCTGCCCTCCTTCCTGGCTGCAGTTTCAGGATGCTTCTACAGTTTCCTGAAGTCCCAAAGCTCAGCCCCAGCACCAGCCTCACTCTGACAGTGCCCATGGCCAGGTTGGTCCTTTCTCACCTTCCCCCTGTGCCTGCAGAGTGTGGAGCTGGCCATGTCGACCTGGTGATGGTGATCGACGGTTCCAAGAGTGTCCGGCCCCAAAACTTTGAGCTGGTGAAGCAGTTTGTGAACCGCATCGTGGACCTGCTGGAGGTGTCCCCCCATGGCACACGGGTGGGATTGGTGCAATACTCCAGCCGCGTCCGCACCGAGTTCCCCCTCAACAAATACCACAGTGCAGATGAGATCAAGAAGGCGGTGATGGATGTGGAGTACATGGAGAAAGGCACCATGACAGGCCTTGCTCTCAAGCACATGGTGGAGCACAGCTTTTCTGAGCTTGAAGGTGCCAGGCCTCTCTCCCACAACATCCCCAGAATTGGGCTCGTCTTCACAGATGGACGCTCACAGGATGACATCTCTGAATGGGCCAGGAGAGCAAAGGAATCAGGTGTGAGGGTGGGAACATCAAATTCCAGTGCTTTGGGCATCCTGGGATGGTTCCTTGGGGTGGCTGTGTCAAGGAGAAGCTGCAGCATCTAGCTTTGGGGAGCTGCATCCCAGGGTAGACGTGCTCTGTTGTGGTCACAGGGTGCCCTGAGCAGCATCCTTCATGCAGCAGCCTGCACCACCGCAGTGTTTGCATGCTCCTGTCTGTCCTTCCCCAATTCCTGCAGTGTATTTGGGAAGCTCAGAGAAAATCCTGCATCCCCGGCTTTGTTCCCTCTGGGCTTGGGCTGCTTGTTGCAGGGTGGCCAGTGCAGTGCTCAGAATCTGTCTTTGCCACACAGGGATTGTCATGTTTGCCGTGGGTGTCGGAAAAGCTGTGGAAGAGGAGCTGAGAGCGATCGCCTCCGAGCCAGTGGAGCAGCACTTCTCCTACTCAGCAGACTTCACCACCATGACCCACCTTGTGGAGAACTTCTCACTGAATATCTGCCCAGGTGGGTGCTCCTGGCCACACCAGGGGACTTGACCCCAAGCCAGGGAAGGCCCTCCTGTCCCCACAGAGCCTGTGGGGTGGTTTGTGTGTCTGTCACCCTGTGTCAAGTACCCCAAGGCTGAGCTGGGCTGGTGTGAGCCTAGGCTGTCTCAGGATCTTGTCGGGCTGTTGTGGGTATAGAGGTGGGTCTCTGGAAGGGATTTGGAAGAGGAAAAAGTAAAGCTGGGGGGATTAATTAAAAAACGGGGGGTTAATAAAAAAGTACTAATGTGAGCGACCACCCCTGTGCCATTGCATGGGCAGAAGTTGGAGTGGCACCCTGCCTTCAGGGATGCTGCCCCAGCTCTGAAGGTGGCCTGTGTCCTTGGTCAGACCTGTGCTTCTGCTGCTGCCAGGTGCGGGGTTACTGTAGGGTTTCCCTGCCCTGGGATGGGCTGGGGTTCCCCAGTGCCCTTGAGACCCCCACAGGGCTGCAGATATGGAGTCAACATGCCCCCTGCCACCCCAGCTTGAAGGCAAAGTGAAGCTCTGCACTGGCTGTCCATGGCACACTATGACCACGTGTGTGACAGCACTGTGGGATGCCGGGCGGGATGCCTGGCAGTGAGCTTGCTGGCCCAGCAGGGCAGCCTAGCAGAAAGCAGAGAGGCTGAAGAAAGAGGGCAAAGTGGTGAGGAGAGCCCTGAGGCTCAGGTCCAGCCTCGGTGGGTGGCTGCGGGGGCAAGGAATTTGTGTGGGAGCAAGGAAAAGCCGGGCACTGTGGGGCCATGGCTCTGACTGCAGCCAAACCCCCACTGTCACAGAGGAGGGCAAAGGGGAGACGGAGATCCGCAGCCCGTGCGAGTGTGAGGCGCTGGTGCAGTTCCAGACGAACACCGTGGCCATCCTGCAGAGCCTGACTGAGAAAAATATCCTTTGGGGTGATGCCTGGGCTTGTCAGGGTGCAGGACAGCTGAGGACAGAGCACACATGGGGGAGGGAGGGACAGATAAATGGGAGCAGGGAAAATTTTAGGCTCCTTTAAAGGGATAAAGCCCTTCACCCAGCAGACCGTCTGGCTTACGCTGTTTCCTTAGCACATTCACTTGCTCAGATGACGGCCAGACTTGAAGACTTGGAAAAGCAGATTGCCAACAAGAAGTGATCCTGGCAGAGGGCTGCAGTGCTCAGCGGAGCACGGGGATGTACAATAGCTACATGACATTGTTATTGCTAGGTTATCGTAAAGCATCAGTGTTTGTTCTTGTATTGCAAAATCCCCAGGGGGGTGTGGATTGTATTTAAAAAACCCAAAATCCTAAAAACACACCAAAAGGAACTTGAGCAAAGCCCCTGCCTGTGAAGCCAAGGGGTTCAGTCGTCATTCCTTGGCAGGTCTGGGGTGAGGGGGAACAACTGTGTGGGCAGGCTGGTCATTGGACAGACATGACACCTGGGGTCCCCCAGTGTGACTTGGATGGCACAGCCCCCCAGACCCTGGCAGGCTGTTTTGCAAGAGAAAAAACCTGCAGTGGTGTCACCCTGAGAGCTTCTGTTGTCTCAGCATCTGCTGCCAGGTGGTGGGGCAAGGAGAGCTGGGTGGTGCAGGCAGTACAGGGGATGCCTGATGCCCAGCCAGCTCCCAGTGTGGTGCCCAGGTGGGCTCCCATGGGAAGGTGGGCGGCAGGAATTCTTAGATCCCCTTGCCCTGGTTTGGCAGAATAGTTTGGAAATCGGTATTAATCTTGTTTGGTTTTATAATCACATAGCAAAATGGTAATTATTCTTTCTATCAGGATGTATGTGTGTGTATATATATATATATATATGTGTATTTAATTCTGAGAGCAGGGTAGTGCTATTTTTAAACTCTTCTTTTATATAAAGGAATTTCTATCCTGACAATAAACACCTGGAAGATTTGTATGACATGTCCCTCTTCTTTCAGCTAGGCTGCAGGGCCACAGAGATACCGCTGTGTCAGAAGCGGGGCCTCTGGCTTTTGCAGCTTCTCCTGTCACCGGGATCCAGAACACTTTGGGAAAATCTTTGCTCTGTGGCACCCCAGGGTGCTGCAGGCCCAGCCTCAGCAGGAGGGAGCCAGCGAGGCACAGATGCTGTGTCCCCATGGGCAGGGTTTGCTTTGAGCCCTGCACTTGTGGGAGCATGGGGAGCGCTGAGCTGGGCATGGACCCACGGCCGGGCCACGGTGCCCATTGCAGCTGCTCTGGGGTCGGTGCTGGGGTAAGGGGACACCCAGGATCTGCTCATGAGGGATCCCTGCAGGCTCTACAAAGAGCTGCCGCTGACAGGAGGCCTCTGCCCAGGGCAGTCTCCATTCTCTTGATTTTATCTCTCAGCACAAGAGTTCATTTAGTTCCTTCCAAGGGATAACACGAAATTCTGCTCTGTTCCCCATGAAGCTGCAGCCTCTCCAGGATTCATCCCTGCCTCCAGCTCTGGAGTCCTGAGCATAGGAAGGATGTGGAGCTGTTGGGAGGGAGTGCAGAGGAGGCCACGGGGATGTTGCGAGGGCTGGAGCCCCTCTGCTCTGAGGAAAGACTGAGAGAGCTGGGGTTGCTCAGCTGGGAGAACAGAAGGCCCCAAGGAGGCCTCACTGCAGCCATGCAGGACTTGAAGGGACCCATAGGAAAGATGGGGACAGAGTGTTCAGCAGGGCCTGTGGGGAGAGGTGAAGCGGAAATGGCTTTTAACTGCAGGAGTCTGATTTGGGTTGCATTTTAGGAAGCTGATTTTTTACACTGAGGGTGGTGAG
>VZTX01024874.1:0-56564 GCA_013400915.1 Pardalotus punctatus | reverse complement strand
GCCGGGCCAGGGCGCTGTTTCCCCGCCGGGGCTCGGCCGTGACTCCGCCGAGCTCCCGAGGCCGTCCCGGCTGCGCCGCCCCCGCCGCCCGCGCGTGGGTTGGGTAGGGCTGGGCTGCGGGAAAGGACGAGGAGGGACTGCCGGGCGTGTGGAGAATTGTGGAAGCTTTTTCTGTGGGCAGCTCCTGCTGTCTTATGGATTATGAAAAAAAAGCTTAATTACGAGGGGCAGTGTTGCTGTGATGCTGAACATCTCTCTTGTGACGAATCTTCCTGCTGCTCGTCGCACCCTCAGTCAGTTTATTGATACTGAATCTCTTGTTTTTAGGTTTGCTTTCCTGCGCTGAGCTCCTGAAAGTCTCCTGTCAGTGAGATCAAGGTGTCTTTTTCAGCTCGTCTTTCCAGATGGCAAGAATTGTCTGAGTCTTCGTTTTCTCATAGCTGAAGAAAGTATGTTTATTTTCTTTCTGCAGATAAGACATATTATTGATGCTGCTTCATCTGTTTAATGGTTTTAAAGAGTAGTAGTAGAACCGAGCATCCTGAAGCTAAACTAGGTAGCATTCAGTGATCTGGTCTTTAGCTAAATGGGTGTGCCGTACACTGTCTGAAGAGAACAAGTATTTTGCCCTTATATATGCACCTTTGTGTCTGCTTGTATACGTACATACCTCTGCATGTATGCATACATTTATACATACTTGCATGTCCGCATACATACAGACATACATGTGTATGTGTATTTATATGTGAAAACATACGTATGAATATGTGTGGTTTTGTTTGCAGATGGCTCAACACTGAAACTGTTATTCAGAAGGAAGCACTTATCTAAACCAGCAGACAATTAAGTTAACTCAGTGTAAATGGTATTACTGCTTTTGTTCATGACAAACAGCCTATAAGAGTTGTAGGCACTTCATTTTGGCTCTGTGCTTCCTTATTCTCGGGAAACTTGTCTGTGACCTGCAGCATGGGGAGTAACTGGTTGCAGTGTACGTTTTCGGAGAGTTCCTGGACCTCAGCAGTGTAAATCACTTGTCTGATGCAATTTAAACTGGTTCCACCAGTTTTAGGTCCTGGAAAAATGCACTTGAAGTTCACATTGTCTTTTGTTGTTCTGTGTAGCAGCAAGTGCAGTTTCTGGAGAGGTTCTGATTCTGATCACCCTATTAATATTCACATTTTGACTTAATTGTTTTAGTTAGTCTGGTCAAACCTTGGATTGACAGCACAAGTATACGGTATTGCTCTGATGTTTTGCCGTCCCAACTGTTGCTGTCTGTGAAAGTAAGCAGAAGGGAGCTCTTGGACAAATTCAAACGCAGAAGAGGATGGAAGCAAGGACAGGTAGCCTGGGAGGAATACAGAGAGATTGTTCAAGCAGTCAGGGATGTCAGGGGCAACAAGAAAAACTTCTGTAGGTATGTTGGTGATTAAAAGGAAGTTTAGGAAAAATGTAAGCCCTCTCTGAAAGGAAACAGGAGACTTGGTTACCTGGAAACAAGACATGGAGAAGGCTGAGGTACTCAATGACTTTTTTTGTCTCTGTCTTCACTAGAAAGTGCTCCAGCCACACGCTACTAGAAAGCTGGAGAGGAACTTTTTACAAGTGCACGTAGTGGTAGAAAGGGGAATGGATTTAAACTGAGAGTGGGTTTAGACTAGAGATCAGGAAGAAATTCTTGGTTGTCAAGGTGGTGAGGCTCTGGCACAGGGTGCCCAGAGAAGCTGTGGCTGCCCCGTCTGTGAAAGCATTCAAGGCCAGGTTGGATGGGACTTGGAGCAACCTGCTCTAGTGGACCTGCCACTTGACCTGCCAGTGGCAGGGGTTGGAACTGGATGAGCTTTAAGGTCTCTTCCAACCCAAACTAGCCTGTGATTTTATGATTCCGTGCTTCAACAATGCTTGATGAAAAATTGCCTTTGCAAATGAGTTCTTCCTTTTTTCCTTCAGAATTTGTCTTGCTAAGGTAGTATGTTTTTTTTTTGAGATAAGAAAATTAAATCTAACTGTTAAACTCTTTTTCAGATTTTAATTTTTCTAGATGGTGACATTAATTCACACTTTAGCAGATCATCGTGATGATGTCAACTGCTGTGCGTTCTCTTCATCATGCTTGGCTACTTGTTCCTCAGACAAAACAATTCGTGTTTATTCTCTGAGCAACTTTGCTGAGCTCCCGTACTCGCCGTTGAAGGGTCACACGTACGCCGTGCACTGCTGCTGCTTCTCGCCGTCGGGCCGCGAGCTGGCCTCGTGCTCCACGGACGGCACCACGGCGGTGTGGGCCGTGCGCGATGGCCGGAGGCTGGCGCTGCTGCGGCAGCCCGGGGCCAGCCCTGTCCGCGTGTGCCGCTTCTGCCCCCGCGCTGCCTGCCTCGTGTCAGGGGCCGCCGATGGCTCGGTGGTTCTGTGGAACACGCAGTCCTTCAAACTCCACCGGTGAGTGCCACGTAGTTTTTGACACGTACTTGGTTTTGGAGTGACTAGAATTCAAGTTGTATGCTGTGCTGTATACCAGACGTGCAGACTTAAACCACTGATGGATAACACAAAGAAGTGGGGATAGGATTTAGAAGACCAGAAGATTTATCTTTAGGAGTGGGAGAAGTGCTGAGTAGCTTTTTGGTTTTTTAAGTTAAATAATGCAAACTCAAGAAGCTTTAATTTTTACAAAGTTATTTTGCATCTAAATCCTGATTTTTTTAAAGTTAATTTCATTGACTTAGCGTGAAATCAGGATGCATTCCATACAGCATGCATCTGGTTTCTAAACAGTGAGTCAGCAAACTGTGATGCATAATGGACAGTTAGTAGAGCCTGACTGTGCTGTGCGCTTTGTATTACATTATATATATTCATATAAATGAAATATTTAATTACTGGGAGTTTGGAGTCCAGGAAGGTCTTAAAAGCTTGATAGTAATCCAGTGATCAGAGTTTGGAAGCTGTGGACCTGTCCTGAAACGATACAGTTTAAGACATAACAGTGACAGAAGTATTGGAGCTAAATGAGTTAATCATGACAGCGTTTCACACAGGTTTCCAAGAAACGTTTGAAACAGCAGATGAGCGTATTTATTGGTGTTGCACAGTTAAAGCCATGAACCTTAGAGCTGTCTCCAGAGTCTTCCTCTACATCTCTGTCTTTCACTGAGGCCTTCAGGCCAGTTGTAATCTGTACTTGGGCAAGACATTGTTTAGGTGTCAGAGCCCCAATTACACAACTAAATTGGTCCCTAAAGTAGTTAAGAATTTGAGCAAACTGATGTTTTGCTCAGAGTTGAGGGAGCAGCCATTTCTGAAATACAAAGTTATTTGATTTTGGTAGTCTTCTGTCAAGCATGTCCTGTATTTTTGGTCTCTCTGCCTTTGCCTTCCAAGGCAATGATTTATGTGGGAGCTATACAGCTTTTTTAAAATTATTGATTATAATTACTTGAAATCGTGAAAATCTGGAAATTTGTCCATAAACAGAATTCTTCGAGATTATTGCCACCATGTTTTTTGTAATGCATAAAGAAACACTGAAATGGTGGTTTTGTTTTCAGACAGTAAAGAGGTACTGATAACGTACCTTTTCCTAGTTTTATCTTTAAGAAAAATTGGAAAATTTAGTCATTAGTATTCTGAGGTCTGAGGGTTTATCTGTTTTGAGATATTACTAGTGAAGAGGTTGTATTTTTTAAATTCAGAATACTTGTTGCTGAAGGGAAAACCCCAGAAATACAAAAAAGTAATTTCTTACAAGTGTATGCTGTTACTACATGCAGTGATGCATGTTTTAAACCTGCATCCTAATCTCCTTCTAATTGAATGGTGAATGTGTAACAGCTACGTAGAAACTATATTGTTGTTACAAGCAGAAATTGTTCTACTTTGGTATTTTCATTGTGGAGAAATAAAAAAAAACTTGAATATTCCCATCCAGTCCCCTTCAACTATTGAAAGTTCATTTCAGAGTGTTAACAGACCAACAGTAGTCAGCTTAACTTTATATTTGTTTTGGGATGTGTATGTGTGTATGTATTTTCAGCTGATGAAATTTTTTATTGTCATTTGTAATTGCAGATAGAAAAATGCAACGTCCTGTTTTTAAAAGCTAAGATCAGTGTCACATAGAAATCAGCAAGGTACTTAAACATTATGTCAGAGGAAGTTAGTAAACCATCTAATGTCAGTCTGTGGTCCTCTGGTTCTTTTGAAACAGTTGATTGTGTTGATGCTGAAAAAGAGAAAACCTTTTACCACACTGTTTTGTCACTTGACTAAATATATGAATGATAATTATAACAAAGGCGGCCAGTTGCTCCTTATCTGCTCAGCTGTTGTTATTGACTGCTCAAATTGTAAAGTAAGATGGCTATTTAAATAATTTCTATGATGGATGTGAACAACATGAAAGCAAGTTGATTTATGTGTATTTCTTAGTGCTCTCTATTTCCTGTTGAGTAGTTAAGTTACAATACTGACATTTGGCCTGCAAGTCTTAAATGCATGCTCTGAACATGTACAATGCTATTTATTTTACTGTCATGTTTTCAGAGCAGAATCTGCAGCTTTTTGTGGGAAAGAATGAAAGTTTTAAAATCTGCATTAAAGAAAAAGGATTGTACGTATAAAAATGGGAAGCACTGTAGTGGATTTGATAGTATTCTTAATGGCAGAATTAAGGGAGTCAGTGCTTTCTAGAAGGTCCTGGGTCTGATCAGAGCAACACTCAGGAAAATTTATAGACTTGTCTTCTGTGACATTAAGTTTGATGCCTGTGGCAGTAAATAAAATTTCTATCAGTAGAAGAGAATTAGCTGCTGTTCTACAAAATATGATGACAGAGGAAATAGGACTGCCATTTCTTGCCATGTGACTGTTTCTTATGGCTGTCATTTTCTCCCTGCACTTCAAGACTCAGCCGTGCATGCTCAGCTGGATCTGGTGTCCATTAAAAGAATTGAGACTCTTTCAATGGACTTTAGGTTATCGGATAATTTAAAGGATGTCAGGTTGACCCCACTTCCTTCCTGAGGATTGACCACACTTCCATATCTACTAGACATTTTCTTTAAAGATTAGTTTTACAAAGTACTTCGGCTGACTTTGTTAAAATACAGAATTTCTTTTCCACATTGTTTTCTTTTGTATACAAGTTGTTCAAAATTAACCCCAGATCATAAATCACAAAGTATTCTATTCAGCTACTGCTTATCGTACGGGTTAGTAGGTGTTCTGTTTTGCCTCTAAAAACAGAAGAATTGTCAGTCTTTCTTTCCCTTGTTTGTGTACATGTAAATCTGTGTTAATGATGGTTGTGTATTTATCTTTTACTTATTTTAAAATGTATCTTGCCATAGAATTGTAACAGTGCATTGTGCCTTTTAAATGTTAAATCCATGCAAATTGTCTTTAGTTTGAAAATTATTTTATCACTCAGTTAAAATTATTGCTTTGGGGTGCCTGCAGTGAAAGAGCAGGTCAGGTCCCTGCCGTAGAGCTTATTTTGCTCTCTTTTCATAGTTGGTTAGAGTTTCTCTTTCCTCTGTTAGCTAATTCCAAAGTGCAAAACTTAGAATTCTGAGTTTGCCTTGTTGCATCAGATTGCATTTGAGAGGTCACTTCTTTAGAGCTTTACCTACTCTAAATTCAGATCCTGTGTACTCTTGCTTTTCAGATCTGGGAATGTTAAAGGTGGTTCTTTGGTGGCTTGTGCATTTTCTCCCAATGGAAATTTCTTTGTCACTGGATCATCAAGTGGTGATTTAACCATTTGGGATGATAAAATGAGATGCCTGTATAATGAAAAAGCACATGATCTTGGCGTTACCTGCTGTGATATTTCTTCACATCCAGTATCTGGTTAGTTATTCAACTCATCAGGGGAGGAACATGTGAAAAAGAGATATTTTATTCTCTCTAACTCTTGTTTTCATATTCTTTTTGCCATTGGTGCTGAAGATACAAATGACCTTGTGAAGAGCTGGTGTTTCAGAATATTCTGAATATTCTTAAGTAAAGGTTGTGGTCAGGTTGGTGGCAAGGAATGTACTAGGTCGACAAACAAGGTGATAACTTTGAGTAGCTAATTACCCCGTGGCAAACATGGGTCTTAGAAGATGCGGTGCTTGATTTCCATTCCCACTTGACTCTTTCATACTTGGTTCCCCAGGGGGCAGGACTGGATTAAAACAAGGCAGAGCGCTGTAAACCTAATAAGCTAAGTGCTTGAGCTGTGGAATATGAATAGATAGACTCTTGTCCTGCACCTGACTTTCTCACTTAAAGGAATTTGGGGGAGCAATGAGCCAGAATCTCCTGTGTCCCACTAAGATGTTCAAAAATCTTAGAGCTCTTTTAGCATTTGCCCACACAGTCATTTGCTTTTAATGGAGGTTAGGACGTTGGGCAGAAGCCTCATTGTCAGCTTTAGGAAGTAGTGTGGCAATTTGTGTGTGTGTGCTTTTGTGCTTTCCAGATCTACTATTGAGACAAAGTGATCTGCATCAAGATATTTAGGCTTCTGTTTTCAGAATACACATGGGCTGTCCTTCCAAAGGCCCCAAAAGTTGTAACTGAGCAGCCACTTGCATCTTTCAGTGCTGAACCCAGCAAAATAAGTCCTGCTGTGTGTGCCACCTTGTCTAAGGAGGTGGTGCAGAGCAGAAGAAAGCAGGACAGAAGAGGAGGAAGCAGGGTGAGAGCATACGCTTCAGTACAGAGTCAGTGACTGGCAGTACCAAACCAAACAAATGTGTGTCCACTGACAGGCACAGGAACCTTCTTGGTGAAAATAATACACAAAAAACTCCATTGTGAACTAAGAGTTGCATCTGAGGGCAAAAAACATGCAGCTCAACAGAGTTGAGCTGAAACAGAGTGTAATTTCCACCACTCCATTTCATATTGAGATTGCTCTCTTGGTTTAAAAATTACATGATCAACCCTTCAGCCTTCTGCCAGGATAGAGTGAAACAGGCAACAAAACAGGTCTTTCCAACATTGTGGATTTGTTTTAGCTGATTTATAATAATTCTTGATTTTTAAAAATCCAAATATTATTGAAAGTCAACATACTTCCTTTTGGGTGTTGCTGTTTAATCATCAATGGTTGAACCTTCTGGGATTTTTGGCAGATTTAACACATGAAATGCATACAAGTAGTGTTTCTCCAGTACAATTAGAGATAGTTTTAAATTGAGACTTTCTTTACCTGCTTAATTCACAGCAAGTTTTGATCCAGTGTCTGATGGGTTTTTTGTGGTTTAGGCTGTAGCAGGTGGTTTTTCTGCCTTTGAAGTGGATTCTGTCACAGTTGCCTAGGAGCTCCTGAGATCTAGAGCAGTTGTGGTGGAGTTTGGTGGAGCTGGCAGTCTTAAAGAATAGAGGTCAGGTAAGGAATAAAGTCAGGCTCCTGAGCTTTAGGAAGGCAGACTTGCAGCTCTTAGGGAGCTTGTCAGTGGGATCCACCGGAGACTGCCCTCAGGGACAAGGGAGCAGAACAGAGCCGGCAGATCTTTAGGGAAGTCTTCCATGGATTTCGAGAGTGGGTCATTCCCAGGAGCGAGAAACCAGGGAAGGCAGGCAAGAGACTGGCGTGGCTGAGTCAGGAACCGCTGGTCAAAGCAAAGGGCAAGAAGCAAACGCACAGGCGGTGGGAACAAAGGTGTAACCTGGGAGAATATGGAGATGAATTAGGGTTGTGCAGGGAGGGGGTGAGGAAGGCCGAGGCAGAGCTGGAGCTGAGCCTGGCCAGGGGTGCAGTGTCCACAGCCTCTGACCCAGCAGCAGCCCCCAGTCCTTGGCAAGGCTGCTCTCTGCCTGTCCCCCCTAGCCCGAGTTCACATGGGGGTTGCCCCAGTCCGGGCACTGCGCAGCTCTCGAGGCTCCCACGGGCCAGTGCTGGGCTTGTCCAGGGCCCTGGGGTCCTGGCAGGTCCTTGTCCTTCTGGTGTGTCACCTGCACCGCTCAGCCTGCTGTCACCTGCTCCTTCTGTGTCGTTAATGAAGGTGTTGAACAGCCCTGGTCCCAGTACAGAGCCCTGCAGGACATCACTGCTCCACTGGGACTCTGAGCCCTGAGGCTGCAGCCGTCCAGCCACTTTCTCACACGTCTGACAGTCCACTCATGGAACCTGAGAGTTCAGAAATGTCCATATCCACTGCATCAAGAGGGCAAAGCTATTATTGCTGTATTTAATCTTTAATGCACTATTTACTGAGTGTTTGGCTGGACTGCATTCCTGAAATGTCAGTTTATAAAAATGAAAATTGAACATCCAGAAGTATGAAAATTCCCTGTCAGATGCCCTCAAATTTTGTACGTGTGTATGTGGGTAAGTTTGAGAATTACTGAACTGTAGAAAAAAATGCATATAACTGTATAATTTAGCTTAAAAGACGCTATGGGTGTACTCAGAAGAATCAAACATTTACCATCAAGAAAACTTAAAATATGAACACAGCTATGATCTTTATGTACTTGTTCAGGAGAGTATAATGATACCTATTTCTTACTTCCAAACAGTTTTAGAACTTCTGCAATGATTTGTATGCTGATGTAGTTTACTGATATAATCTTACTTCCAGTGTTTCTGACTCCCATTAATGTATTTTCATTTTATCAGATAGTGAAAATGGATTCAAATACTTCCAGATGGCTTCTTGTGGACAAGATAATCAGATCAAACTCTGGCTTATTTTGTTAGCAGATGTCTTAGGTTTGTATAAAAATGTTTTTTGAATATATCAATTTCTAAGTCTTTAGTGACAATTTAAATTGAAGGTTAAATTTATGCTACTGGATTCACAGCCAGACTAACGACAAGTTGAAAGTTTTCTTTTAATTGTTAGCTGGAGAACAGATAAGGCATTCAGCACTTTGTGATGCAGCACCATGTAGATTTTATTTAGCAATCTATTTGTCAACAAATAGTGAAAGTTAAGATTAAAAAAAAAATCTACTGTGGCCTTTTGAGAAGTTGAGAGGTTGAAACCTCTTAATCTGCCTGGCCAGGGAGAGGTTTGCTTTCATGTTTCAGTATATCCTGGGCATTAAACAAGAGCAGGAGAAAAGGAAGCTATGTTGGCTCCTGCAAAAACTGCAACATAGGTAAATTGCCAAAAGTATTTTCAGTGGGTACTTTTTTGTGATATCTTTTTTATAAAAGTATATAAGTATTAATATTGTGTGTACAGATACACATTTAATTATCTAAAACCTTGTGAGACATGCTTAGACTACAAAGTGAGGAAGTTGGAGATACTAAAAAGTTGTCTCTGTTATCTTTTTATCCCCCTTTTTGTAAACAGCATGTCACAGAGTCGTATCTTTGGTGGAGCTTTAGGCTTCTAAAAGCAGCTTGTGTTAAACCTTGTCAAATATGGCCATATGTAATAATTTACTTTTTGGTTTTTTAGGTGTTGAATTAAAATATAAATGCACGCTGAGTGGACACTCCGCCCCAGTCCTGGCTTGTGCGTTTTCGTGTGATGGACAGATGGTTGTCTCAGGGTAAGCAGCACTTGTTGAAGTGTCTGGCTGTCCAAGTTCACACTTCAGTATTGCAAAACAAAGTTCAAAAGAGCTGAAGTTTTCTAAATATTACCAATAATTAAAGAATAGTTCTGTGACCTCCAGAGGTGTTGAAATGTCTACAGTCGGTCTGTGTCTTGTAGGTGATTCAGTTGAAAATCTCGGGTTGTGGGAAAAGGTTAATGAAAGTTTCCTTTTCCCTCTCTGCATCATTTTAATGTCAGTGTGGTTTTTTTAAGGTCTGTGGACAAGTACGTCATAGTCTATGAAACTGTAAGTATAGCGTAATACCAGAGCATTCATTGGGTTGTTGTCTTCGAATATCTGCACTGCTTCTGCAGCGTCTTATCAATGAAAAAATATTAAAGAATAGAAATTATGTTGAGCCAAAATATTTACTGTACATTTGGGGGTGGGAGAGAAAGGAGTTGAAGGAAAAATGTCTTGTGAGAATTGATCAGCCTTTGTCACTTTTTATTTACATTTGTGAGGGTTTGTCAGTTGATTTCTCTGCAGTAGGGTATTACTCAATTAATTCCATACTTACAAGTATTTTGAGTTTCATATTGAAGCAGAAAGATTTTTTTGTTATCCTAACTTTAGCTTAGCTTCCAAAGCAAGGAAGACTGTACCTTTTGACATAAAATTGGGAATGGTGATTCTGTATTCTGTAGTTATTCTACTACACTAACGACACTAACAATAACTAACTACAGTAGAAATTCTGTAGTTAGTTATATGTAAAGTGCACATAAAACAGAAGCATAATAAAGAATTCAAGAAAACGTTTATGTAAAGTACGATGTCTTTAAACATATTTTTAAGCATTTTCTGTAACAACGTTATTGCATCCCCTGTGATTCACCTCTAAGTGGTATTTACCTTTAGTACTTCACAGTATTAAAGATAATAGTAATTTTGCTGTAAATGAAGGATGAACAAATATTAAGCTTCTTCAGCTTGCGAGCAGAACAGAGCCGGCAATGACACAGTTTTTAAATTAGCATTAAAGTTTTTCACCAAAATCACTAATATGACACCTGCACAGTTTTTGGCCCAGTTATTTTAGGAGTTTGAAGTTTAGACTGGTATGTAAGAAGTCCTCTAGAGTTTTGGAGCCACAAAAAATTGAAAGAAACCACAGCCTAAGTGTTTCTTAACACTGTTTGTCAGCTTTTGTGGCCTTAGGTTTTTATCAAATTTTTTGTATTTTTATAGTAACTTTTCTAGTTGTGGATTCTCCTTGGAGCTACTCAAAACCTGCCTGGACACTTGCTCTAGGTGATGCTGCTTTAGTAGGGGGAGTTTGGACTAGGTGATCTCCAGAGGTCCCCAACCATCCTATGATTCTGTGGGGAAAAGTGGGACCTTCATGGGAGGGAAAGAGATTTCAGCCTATATTAGATCATGTCAGACAGCTCAAAATACTGGCGTGTTGACTGATCGGTTAGTGATTCACAATAACTTTACTCATCATCTTTCCAATCTGTCGTACCTGTCTAAAAATGGGATTTTTCATAAGAGGGAAAATCTTTCAATCATAAGTTAAAACTGCCAAAATTCAGGAATTTGTTTTTTGAGTAATATTTAGTGGCCAAATAGGAGAACCACTGGTGTGGTTGAGTATTGGTCCAATTGAAGGATTGTGGGTTGACCCCCACAATGACCCTTTTGGTCATTTCTAAGATGAGATTTGTAGAAGAAATGTCTTTATGTAGGCAAACAAAGAGCCAGGACAGGCAGAGTTCAGTTAGCATTTCCAGCATTGTTCTCCCTGCGTGTTTCCTGCCGGCTGCTTGGCCAGGGTAGCCGAGCTCCGGGAATGCAACGGGGCTCCAAGCAGGACATGCAAGTTGCATTTCTGACTCTGCTGCTGATCAGCTTTGTCCAGGCTCTGTGACTTCTCGGAAGGTAACTTCTGTCACCTTTCAAGAAGCAATATTCCTTGTTTTGGACAGAAGCATAACAAGTGAAGAAACACTCTTTTTTTATTCTTTAAGATTTAAAATCACAAAAACTCTTTTACAGAGTACTGGCAATACCCTTCACACTTTGTCTCAGCATACCAGGTAAGAAATCAGCATGATTATTCGGTTTCATAAATAAAAGAATTTAAGTAATTTTCTCCTGAATTTTCACTTTTTTTTTTTTTTTTTTTTTTAATTTTATTTGTAGATACGTGACAACTTGTGCTTTTGCACCGCACAGTCCCTTACTTGCCACAGGCTCAATGGATAAAACTGTGCACATATGGCAGTTTGACCTGAAGCAGCCCTGTGCAGGTCAGTGTGTGAAGTATTTGTGATCTGTTCTTTAAATTCAAAACACCATCTGAAGATGCAAAAATCCCACATTCTTACCTGCAGTTAATATGTAACCTCAGGATTGTGTGCGTGTTTTTTAATGCCCACAATAGGCATCCTCTTTTTGTTATTTTTCAAAGAAAAATATACTAGATGTATATAAATTTTATTAATTTTCTATATCTGCTTTTCTGATATTTGCAATTGCTTATTCTCTGGACAGCATAGTGTCTGCTAGCACTCCTCTGACTGTCAGTTCAGTTCAAATTTGACAGAAGTTTGGGTGTCTCAGAGATCACACTCCTCTCAACTTTGAAAATTGATAGGTAAAAGGCAAACCCAAATTATTGCCCTCCATCCCAAAGTAATGCCTAATAAGCATTTCTTTTATTAGACGAAGAATATGTAGTAGTGAGAACACTTAAAAACAGGGTCCATTAATGGCATTGTTTCTTAGAACTCAGGATTTCACTGTTGATTGGTTTTTGGGGGTTGTGGTGAGGGGTTTTTTGCAGGGGAGGCAGGAGGGTGTGGTTTGTTTGTTTGTTTTTAATTTTTGTTTGTTTTTTAACTCTTTTTTGTTCCCAAAGGAGATACTGCAGAAAATGAATCAAAGGTGGCTGTTGAGCACTGGTCAGAGGATGATGTTTCAGCCTGGCTCTGTGAACAGGATTTATCAGACTTTGTTGGGCTTTTCAAAATGAATAATATTGATGGCAAGGAACTACTCAATCTTACTAAGGAAAGTCTTGCTAATGAATTAAAAATTGGTAAGAGTATTGAAAACCAAATGGTTTTTAATCTGTAGAGTACTTTGAAATGCTGGAATGAAAGCAAGTTAGGAGTTCCTTACATGCTTTTTTTTTTCCCCCTGAAATGCCTTTTTTATTTCATTTCCAGGGCTGTTAAAAACCCCCTAATGTTACATTGTCCACAGTATTCATTTTTTTTGTGTGTGTGTGTTTGCTCATACCTGGAGACATAAAATACACTTCCACTAATGATGCTGTTAAGTGAAAAAAAAATCAGGTCTTACCTGATTTTGTTTCTATTTTCCTTTTTTGATCTTGTATTATTAAGCTGTGGAAAAGGAACACACCAATGGGAAGGGAAAGGGAAATGCAGACTCTCTGGAGGTGCTCCAGCACTTGTTCCCACCTGCACCTGCCCACGGGTACTGCTCTGTCCCGTTCCAAGGGCACGGCTCGGCCGTGTCCCACTTGCACCGAGAGTGGAGCGTGGGCCACCAGACCACAGCTCTGCCATGGCCTGTGCACCTGCACTGCTTTTACTGCTTGTTGTCCTTACTGCCCCGAGTTCCTGCTGGGCAGCAGGAGTGACAGGCCATGGCAGAGCTGCCTGCAGTGGGGGCCAGGGCTGGCTGCAGCCTTTTGCTTTAGGGGGGTGGTGAGATGAAGCTCTGGCTCCTGGAACACAGCTGCTGACTGTTTCAAGAGCTGACCTGTTTGCCTTACCTGTCTGTGCTGTCCAATTCACATACAAATCATTTTTCAGAGTCTCTAGGCTGGCGCAGCAAACTTCTCCAGAAAATTGAAGAACTGAGGACAACAGTCTCAGTTTCTGTTCCTGATGAGTTCCTGTGTCCTATAACAAGAGAGCTCATGAAGGATCCTGTCATTGCAGCAGGTACATCTTTACAGGCCATGGATTAAAACTAATTACTTGAGGGTAAAGATAGGCCTATTTTTGTGTTCCAACACCTATCTTCTCATCAGGCTTAGAAAGATAAACTATTCCAAATAGCTGTTGTAACAAAACAGAACAGTGATAAATGTTTAATTTGCCAAATTACAGCTCCGATATTGGGAAAAATCAAGCAACTTTTTCTTTTTTAATGTGCCTCCCTTTATGTGCCTTTGTAAATATAATTACAAGCCTAATTACACTGTTGGCTTAGTAATTGCAAAATGGAATTGGGCACGCAGTGGAGCAAAAAGCAAGCAAACCAACCAACCCAAAACCCCACTAAAAACCCCAGGCTCATTACTACACTTAGCATACGCTCTCTATATAAGGGCACTTACTTAAAAGTACAGAATGAGACTTCCTTAAATTCAGCAAGCCCTTGGAACTGTGATCTGCCAGGAACTTAAGATGTTATGCAGTTAAAACATTTGATGAAGAACTAGTGTTTTGTAGTTCTAATCCTGGGGGGAGGAGGACCATACAAGCATCAAAAGATCTGTATAATTGTTTTTGTTGCTCTGTAAACAGTGACTAACTTCATCCAGTTCTGAGGTATTAGGCTGGACTTCTGAGAATAAAAATGGCCAAGATTTGCTAACTGCTGGAGTGATGGTGGCTTTATTCAATAAAGACTAAGGAGACAGAGTATAGCCTTGGGTTAGAGGAGAGCCACAGAGCACAGGTTTGTGTTCCATCACCAATATTCCTGGGTGACTCTGCCAGCTAACACTTAGCTGTTCTTTAAGGAACAGCTTGTTCAGGTACCAACTCTAAGAGCCAAAGTCCTGAACCTGGCCAGGTGGTGAGGGCTCTGTACAGGTCCAGCTCAGGGCAGGGACAGCCAGGGGGACAAGGCCCCTGTTCAGCAGGGAAGCACGCTCAAGCTGGGTTTGGCAATTGATGGTAATGAGCTTTTACTTCACAGTATGGATCATTCAAACTGGTAAAGTCTTAAGATGTGCATCATAGATTTTGATGCTTTGCAGGTAGAAATGGATATATGAAACTAGCCTGAACTGTTTATATTCACAGTAAAGATTTTGCAAACAATCTACTTACTCTAAATCTCAGTTTTCCTGTTTGGACTTATTTCCTTCCTTTCCATTGACATTTAAACAGCTAAAATCTGTACAGTGCCCAAGCCTCTGTAATAGGAGCTTTTGTTGATGGTTTCTTTGCAGATGGTTATTCCTATGAAAGGGAAGCTATGGAAAACTGGATCAGCAGTAGACGATCTAGTCCCATGACGAATCTTCCTCTCCACTCTCTCATGCTCACGCCCAATAGGACACTGAAAATGGCCATCAGTCGCTGGCTAGAGACTCAGCAGAAATAGTTAAACCACTTAGTTTTGCAGTTGTTTGCTAAAATTAATTGAAATTTTATGCAGCTAAAGGAATTAATTGTATCAGAAACAAATGGAAAGAAAAAGTTGTGTTTCTGTTCTAGCTGTCACTGCTTCGACCTTCACTGGTGGAAAATCCCAGAAAAGCTTCTTAAAGTTCTTGGTAGTTCTGCTTTGTGGTATTTTTTGTTTAAGAAATTAAGTACTCAAACTCAAGTTTTTCAAATAAAAAAATTCTTAGAATTTTCACTACCTTTATGAGTTTTGAGTCTTCATCTTGCCATGTCAGTCTTTCAGAAGGTAAGAAATAGCAAAGTATAGGATCTGTATTTCTTTTTCTAATCAAACAAACGAAAATGTGTCTGTTTCTGTTCCGCATTCCTGGGCACGTAGTTGGAGAAGCTGGGAGAGAGTTTCTCCTGTAACCATCAGGGACTGCGTCTCATCCCGCAGGTATATGAATAATGTTTATTTTGTAAGGAAAGAGTACAGTAGCTGTGCAAAAATAAAACTACAGGACAAGACTAATATAGGACTTGTACAAAATATCAAAGAAACAGTAACCAATAAATAAGCTAAAGCATAATGATGCAAACTGCAAAAGGATTTCTAGAGCTGGGTATAGCTGTTTACAATGTACACAAAACACTGTAATCAAGCATGATGGGAAGAGTATAAAGCTGAGCACTCCAACTGAATTCCACTCATAGGAATGTCACTGCAGCTGTTCATTTTCAGAACGTTCTTGCCAATAAAAAACCTTATTTCCTCAAAAAACCCAACTTCTCTGCTTTATCCTGTCATGCAACTGCACCTACACTTTTCCTCAAACTTTCACCTTCTCTCCATCCCTTGTTCGGGTTTCCCATAAAAACACTTAGTTGCTGTACCTTTTCACAAATAAACAATAAATCATTTTGCTTTAAGATAGCACCCAAAGGTGATTAGATACCCTACATAAAGTGCGATTATTGTTAATAGGCCATAATATTGTGTTCCTCAGTGCAATAACCAATATGGTCAAAGCCTCTCAATACACATGCAAATGTCACTCTTTATTTTATTTCTTCTAGTTACTAAAAACAGTTGTATTTACATGTCAAAACACAGCTGCTTATAGTTTACTCATACACAAATTATTTACGTTTCCTAAATGTACATCATGCAACCCAAAGTAGATCCTGATAGAAAAGTGATAAAATACTTTGATTTTAAAAAATGCATGCATGTACAGCTCTGAGTATTCTGCAGCAGATCATCTTCCTTAGCACTGCTGTGAGACACAAGCACTTAAGCATTCGAGAGGCACGAGTATTACGTGTGAGATGCAACAGAACCAAAAGCCAAGACTGAAGCCCTACATGAAAGGAAACACTTACTGAATAGTAAAATGTAATGGAAGGGATTTCTCTGCTCAAGCTCCTAAGACAGCCCTAATTGATTCTTTCTACACAAATCCGTTATTCCAGTTTACTGTCACAGCCCTGTGATGGCAGGAACAGTTGGAAGTGGTTGTATCCCATTAAAGACTGCTCCCTGGGAGCCAGCCCTGCCCAGCCAGTCAGTGTTTTGTAGAGCAGTCATACCCTGTGATGATGTGAGCCAGGTCTACCCTGTCGATGCACAGCACAGTATTTACACATTTGATTCAATGAACGATCGCTTTGGTTTTGCCATGGGGACGTGACTGGGGTGGCCATCCTGAGTGCTGTGGGATGGCGGTTTGGCTACAGCATCGGGGTATAAATGAGAACCTTGGCTGGGTGATCTGCTGTCTGTACGGGGGGGAGAGATTTGGCACACGAGCTCCTCCTGTTCTTTTGCTTGCGTGCTGCTCTGGCTGCCATCTCCTGGGGCAGCACCTGCAGAGGATGCTTTAGCTGAGTAGTGTTTAACTGAGAACTGCTCAAAGTTTGAGGTCTGAATGCCTGCAGAAGCAACGTTTGTGGATAATCCATCCGATGCCTGAGAGTGCCAAGTGCGACTAGATTGTGTGTTCTGCTGCTGAAACCTTGCAGTCTTGTCTGTGATTCCCATGAACGGAGTACTGCGAGGTCGGTGCTCAGTACCCTGAGCTTGACTGACGTTACTCTCCTTGAGTCGAACATCTGGGCCCAGCCCCTTAACGCTGCCTGCAAAACTGCTGGCTGAAGTGAAGCTGCTTGTTGGGCTAGAAGAACCACCACTGGGTACAGGGCTTTGCTGCTTTGAGTCACTGAAATTCATTGGAGCAGAGGCTGTTGACCTGTCAGCAGGTTTAGATTTACCAGCAAAAGAACGAGAAGAGAGCACCTCGTGATGCTGTGGATGGGAACACTGGCCAGACACAAAGTTCTCATTGTACAGTTCAGCAGTGGGACCTGTGGAAATGCTTCCAGATGACAATGTGCTTGTCCCATCCACATGCTGACTTCTAGAGTGCCGGGTAAGCAAAGGACTGTGGGGAAGATGCTGCAAAGATGATTGTGTCTTGGTGCTACATTGACTGCTTCCTGGTTTAGATCCAGGCTGGATGGAGCTCAGATGCTGATTTGTTTTCACAATCTGTGCCTGCTTTGTTGGCTGCATGATCAAGCCCGGCTCTCTCAGGTACTTGCTGCTTGTTCTGCTTTGAGGGGACACAGACCGAGCTTTCTGAACACCTTCCTGAAGAGTCCTGCCGAATGACGAAGCAGCTGAGGAACACTGCAGCCTTTGTGGAGGGGAAACAGACTCGTTGGGATGTGGCAGCTCATCTTCTCTGTCTTGAAGATTAAAACTATTATTCACACCTGGTACAGTGCCCTCCTCCTCATTATCAGCGTTGTTCGTTTGCTCAGGTAGGGGAGACTGATGCTTCTGTTGCTGTGTTCTCTGGAACTGTTTGCATTCCTCTTCCACCCGAGCCAGGAGCCGTTTTATCTCCTGATTGCTGGGACACAGCTGAGTGGCTTCCCGTAGGTCACTGAGAGCAGCAAGTAGTTTTCTGTTTAGGAAAAAAGAAGTAAACAATGAAAACTTGGGGCAAATCTGAGTCCCAACATTGCCTACTACTAATCCACCTCCACCACTTGCAGCAAAGTGTCCTGGTTTGTTGTTTCCTGCTGCAGGTGGTGACAAGTAAGAATTGGAAGTCTTCCACCTCAGGAAATTCTTAACTAGGGTGGAATTGCAGACCCAGCCCTAAGCCTTGCTGTTGAGTATCCTGACAGCCCACACAGGCAGGCAGCAGAAGTCTCTGCTGGGAACACCAGGAACTGATGAACACCAGTCTCCCAAGCTCTTCACAGTTACCTCCAGAGTAGGGAACATGCTGAACTCTGCTTCATGACCATTTACTGATCTGTTCAGAAAAGACATGGTGAATCAAAAAGGCACTTCCTCCCTGTACTTGAGCTACACCACTGTATTTTGTTATTCTTCCAGCCTAAAGTGATAGTTCCTCCTCTCTCCCCTTGTTTTTATCTTCAGCTGCTAATGATGCATCATATTCTGTCCTATCAAAGCAGCCAGTAATAAATTATAAACTTAGCGATAAATAATGAAGTGCTGGAGTTGGGTGGCACACTGCTGGCCCCATCCTGCTGAGGCCTGTGGAGCAGCAGACCTATTCACTATTACACTTAAAATAATCCCCCTTCAAATCAATTTGTTACCTTCTGGACTGCCTCGTAAGTATTATAGAGTATTTAAATATTGCTATTTGGAGGTGGTTGGCTTTATCTAACACACAGACCTAGTACAGATGTGAAGGGCCCTAGAAAATAATTTTTTTCTTTGCAGATTTGAAATATAACTAGCAGAAAAGAACAAGTTATTAAAAATACTAAGTTAAAAAAAAAAATCTGTGCAGACAGATGCACAGAAGCAAACAGTACCTGCTGTTCCTCTTGGCTCTTGCTCTGGCATAATAGGCTTCATAACACTTAGGCTTCAGATCCAAGGCTTTGGTAGCAAACTCTTCAGCCAGACCAAAATCCTGATAATGGAATCAAACCCACTCGTTACACAGGCACAGTCAAAGCAAGCTCAGGGTCTGCACTCTGGCTCCAGGAGCACAGCCAGTGCCTGCAGCAGTGGCTCCTGCCCCAGTCAGCAGGAGTAGGTATTTTCTCAAAGCACACACAGGCACAGCCATGGCTGTGCTGTTTGATAACAAAACGTGGTGGCAGTGGTTTCCATTCAGTCTTTTAAAAGATCCAGCAGTTCATCATTCCAAAATAACTGCAAGACCAGCCGTAATAGATTCCCCACAGCAATGTGCCCTCCTCTTACAAGCTGTCCATTCACTGACATAACAAAGCCCAAAATCATGATACAGCGAAAAGGATTCTAAAATAGCACAAATATCCCCGTACAACCCCAGTAACACAGCAGGACAGAAGTCTCAGATTCCCGGTGCCAGAGAGGCAAGCGGACTAACAGCAGAGCTTACATTTGTTTTGCGGCGACATCGTGACAAGTTCAGGTACAATGAAACTCTCAGCTCAGTGAAGGCTTTCATTTCCTCGCCAAACCCTTCCCTTGGGAACTTCCTCAATGCATACTGATAGCGCTGTGCTGCTTCCTTCATCTTGCCTTTCTGCAAATTTTAGGGAACAAGAGGTTTTTCACAAACTTTTAATACTGCAATACTGTAGCAAAAAAGCATATTTATGTTTAACATCTACCAAGAGGCGCTCTTCAAGAAGAAGAGACAGAGACAGATTTTTTAAATAAATATACACAGTATGAACTACACTGTCAGACAAGCACAGTGAGAGAACCTGCATGTTAACATGAGTTTGTGTTTCTTTCTGAACTCAAATCTTTTATGGTATTTGATAAGGACAGTACTTACAACTATCTAGTACCAGAAAAAATAACGTATGATACTCATTTTGTTTTAAACAGAGTAGTAATATATCAGATTATATAGCTAAAAAGGAGGCATAAAGGCATTCAGTCTACCTCCAGGCAGAAGTCTAATGTTCTGCTGTCAGAAAAAACAACAATCTACCTACTTTATACAGTGTATTTCCTTCTTCCATCAGTTTCTGCAGAAGAATCAGGAGAATATCGGGTTTGGAGGTGGCCATTGCCCATGCTGCATTTCCTGCAAGTTAAATTTTAAGGGTCTCTGACAAAAGGGAAGAAAGTTTGTTTCTGCTATCTACCACACTAGAAAGCCTAGTCCTACTTCAGCAGATATCCCACCTACATGGAACTGGTCCTGCTGTTACCATCATCCTAAGGGTGTACATGTTTAAAATACATCTATGCCCCTACCAACACCACCTGGGCAGCAGCCACGTATTAAATGGTCCAATACACTTCACCCAAGTACAGGAATGTATAAAAGTCACAATTAAATTCAGACCCAAGTAAGGACATGTATTGCATTTGATCATACTTATTACCCAAATAATATGAAATAGTGATTCAAAGGTACTAAAGATTCAGTAATTATTACATACATAATTGCACCATGTACTTGCCTACTGATAATACATGACTTATATTTTTTTGGCGGACCCTTTGCAAAAATACATGATTCTATGATTTACTAAAAGAATGTTAGTTAAAACTTGTTAATCTAAATCATTAATAGTGTCAGAATTACGTATCAGTAATAACATAATCATAATTTTCTTCTTTATCATGACAGAGTAACTATATACAGTGACTCCTCCAGCCCTCACCGCCAACACATGTTGAAGAAAGGAGCAGAATAAAAGTCCTTGCACTTCCTCACTTCTAAAGTGAGTCTTGTGTGTCTGCCTTTAAAGGAGGAGATTGTTTCTGTTGAGTGGGCACCTGCAAACCAGACAGCCTGCAAAAATCTGGTGTTTTGAGTTATTTAATATACTTTACAGAAATAACCAATTCTGGCAGAGCAGAATCCAGTTGTTTCTCCTGGTGCAGGGCAGTTTCACTAACCTAGCTTAGCTCCTTTTCTCAGCAGCATGACCACAACGGAGGTATTGCGGCAGCCGATCGCTCTGTCCAGCGGCCTCATGCCGCTGTGGTCCATGTGCTCAATCATCGCTCCTTTCTCCACCAAATACCGCACCTGGCAAAAGAAATGAGACCTGCCTTGTAACGTCGCTTTTGGTATGAAAGGCACACCAAGGAAATATTTAAGGTACCACATAATCTTCTTTTAAACACATTGAGCATATGCTGTGGAGTACAGTACAGCCATCTAAAATCCACTAAAGGCACCACAGCAAGGGCAGGCTGCAGGGAGCAGCAGTCCTTCCCCGTAAGCGTTATTTGCCCCAGTGTGAGCAGCAGTGATCTCGGAAGGGAAGAGGCATGAACAGCCCTGCCCATGGACAGGCCCCACAGCCATGGGCCTGCTCAAGGACCTCTTCACTGGCCCTGTCCCAGCCTGGCCCGTGGCCGAGCGCAGACCCACTGAAGGGACCAGTCTGGCCAGGGAAATGGGAGCTGGCACCGCTCCAGCACAATGACCTACAGCAAATGTAGGGACAGGAAGGAGCCTGGACACCCCTCATTCCCCAGCAGAATCTCCAGTACCTGGTGCCACCTGCAAAAACACACACAGAGTACAAAAACTGCCAAACCCACTGAGGAACCCCAGGGCTTATTTACAATTTCAACTTAATTCAGACAAAGGCTGAATGGGACGAGGTGCTACAGTGAGTTACCCAGCACGGCAGCACCGTGGCCACGCAAGCTGCAGCACCACAGCTGTGAGTGTGAGGGGCTGCACGTGCTGTTCTCTCCAGTGCCTTGCTGACCTCTTGGATCTGTCTGTGGTGCACACACCTGAGTGTGCCCTCCCTCTTTCTACACCTCTTCCTGGGGTCTTTGTGCTAACGAGGGCACCAACTGACCGGGACCCTGATGGGGGACCTCCGTGGGTTTGCAGCAAAATTCTGGGCTTCTACTTCATCTAGAAAATGCTTTCCTGAGCAAACATTTGCACTGTAGTCAAGATGAGAGCAGTGTAACCATCTCGGCTACTTCCCCAATTTCCTATTTTTGTAGGCAACGTTTTTTCTAAATTCTAAATTTTTATAAGTTTTTCTTGCATTTTCTGTTTTGTTATACTTACAATTTCAGCATCGCCATAAAAAGCTGCCAAGTCTAGGGGTGTTCGTCCATTTTTGTCTGTCTGATCAGTTGTTGCACCTTTCTCTACTAAATACTGTACCACTTCTCTGTGGCCTTTCAGACATGCCCAGCTCAGAGCTGTCAGTCCTTCCTTGTCCAGAGATGAAATAGTTGCGCCTGTAAAATGAAAATTAATTTTGTCATGAAGATACTCCGTTTAAACAGAAAAATTGCCTAACTCACACAGATGCAGCATCTGGTGCATCTGTGCAGCCTTAATCCACTATTTATTTTCTACCTTCAGATAGGAGAAATTCCACAGTACTCAGATGTCCTTCACAAGAAGCCACCATCAGTGGTGTCCGGCCTTGCTTGTCACTTAAATTCACATCAGCCCCATGCTCCACTAGAAGTTTAGCAATCTGAAATAGAAAGTATCAATTAAAAAATACATTCCTTGCACCAGTGGGGTGTTGGATATCAGAATTTTTTCTCAGAAAGTGCTGTCCAGCCCTGGCACAGGCTGCCCAGGGCAGGGGTGAGAGTTCCAAACTGCCAGATCCCTGGAGGGATTTAAAAGCCATGCGGGTGTGACACTTCGGGACATGGGTTAGTGCTGGCCTTGGCAGTACTGGGGAACAGCGGGACTTGATCGTCTTGGAGAGCTTTCCCAATCTTACCAACTCTACAATTTTATGAAATTGGTGGATTTAGATTTCAGAAGTAATATCATGAACTTTAAAAAAAAGAGGACTATGGTGTTTTTTTAAGGCAACCACTGAGAAATCCTGTGCAGCTCAAGCCCTTGACTGCAGTTCAAGGCCTTCTCCTGACAGGAGTAGCCAGCCTGAGGAAGGCTCCTGAATCCAAGATTCTCTCTCTGCACAGCAGCACTATAGAAGATCTGAAATCACCTCTGATCTTGCTCTAAGAAAGAAAATGTTTTAACTCGTGTTGTTTTTCAGGTATATTATAAGTAAGACTGTCGTGAGGCCAATGTGCTTTTAAAGTCATTTCAAGGGATACGACGGGTTTGGAAGTGAAGCATCTGAGCACATCCCTCTGAAGCTGATGCAAACACATATTAGAAAATGGACATTAATTCTTTTCACAACTAGAGATGGGAGGAATCAGGGACCACTTCCCAAAGGATCCCCAAAGCTGTGCCAGACCTGCCAGTGGCCCTGCCGGACGGCGCAGAGTAGCGGGGGAACCCCCCTCCTGCTGGCTCTCGTCACAGCCGCTCCGTGCCCAAGGAGTAACTTGCACACTTCCAGCTTCCCTCTTCCTGCAGCAGCTGTCAGGGCTAGAGAAAGCTTTTGCATTAACATCAGCTCTTGGCTCTTTGGCCTTTGGACACATGCACAATACGTGACTGTTACTGAACACCTGTTTTTTCAGCTTTTCACTGTGACACTTACTGAAAGCTGAAAAGAACAAAAAAAGAAGAAAATACTTTCCCCATTATGATTTTTCCTCCTTCTCTTTTTTTCTCATATTGTGTTTTAAACATAACTTGAAATTTAAATTTTATTGTGTTGAAGCCTCACCAGTCATGCCAACAGTGTTTAGAAAATGGGTCCACATGTGACTTCTGCAAGAATTAGCAAAGGACTTGCCCCTCCAGTTTCTAAAGCCTAATAACTTGTATTTTCTACTAAGAAGTGGGTCAAATGGTAAATTTCCTGTTACTCATTTTTTAGCATTTTCAAACATGATCAAGGAGATTTTTTTTTTTAATTACAATGAAAGTTGAAAGTAAAGGAAATACAAACACTGCAGGAAGTAGTAGATTTTTCTTTTTTAGCAATATCTAACCTGTTCCCTCCTTACTCAATGAAACTTCACTGTGTTACAGTTGTAACAACTGTTTAGCGCTGAACAGCTGGAAAAGAACTGTTATAGAAATCAACACTACAAGCAAAAGAGTCGAGTCTTGTTCAAAAACCCCCCTTTCAGGGTGTTCACTTCCTCAATGAGTAAAGATTCTCAGTGCATCATGCAAGGATTTCAATAAAAAATACTGACAGGAAAATACTGAAGGACAAAATTAATTCAGGAACAGATGTACGGCTTTTGGAATTCACTGGATTTGCAACAAGGGTTTTGTACACGAGCAGGAACGAAGCACATCTGCTCCTCCAGGATGCAGGAGGCTGCTGCCCACCATCCCAGCCGTGCGTGGACCGGAGCTGCCGCTCACAGGGCACACGGGAACTGCCAGGGCAGAGCTTACAGTCTGCCTCAAAACCAGCATCTGGCCTTTCCCAAAGGCAGCGCTTTTCCTCCACTGCTCAACTAGAATAAATGAGGCAATGGCCCAGGATTTCCCGAAAACTAAGGAGATTTAAACAAAAGTTCTCAAACACTGAAACTTAAGCGCTGCATTTCCACAATTTTCAATTTAGTTAAAAAGTCAGTAATTTACAGTATTTTTAATATAAAATAATTCTTCAATACTTCAGATTAATAGATTCAGTAAGTGAAAACTCTATACTTATAAACTGCATTTTATTATTAAAACTAATATTTTCCATTATTTTCATTACAGAAAATTAAATAAAAAAAAAATTAAAAACTCTTTATCCTTAAATGAGCGACTCTAATTAGGAAAAATATGAGAAAGGAAGTACCTGTTTCTCCCCACAAGGCATCAGTGTCATCGATGTCCATGTCATGCTCCTTTTCAACTGTTAAGATGTAACGAACCACCTGGCACAAACAGTGAGCAGAGATGTGCTGAGCCACAGGAGCATCAGCTGTCACTCGTATGTTACAGGAAGGGATAAAAGGTGTACAACAAGTGAGAGCGCCTCTCTCTCAATGCATAGAATCAATAGGAAAGAAAATCAGTACCGCTCAAAACAACTTCAGTAGGATTTTCAGATGATGGAAGGCAAGTGAATGTTATTGAGAAGAGTTTAAAAAAAAAGCCCAGTGTCCTCCTGTGAACTGGTTACTTGGCACAAGTATGATTTAATGAGCTCCCATGTGATGTACAGATACCCAGAATAATCAAAATAAACAATGTCCAAAATAAACCATCCCAATTCAATGAGGAAATTGCTACAAAACAAAAGAGCAAAAATGAGAATATTTGCATACATCTTGTAAAATGGTGATACCTAAGTTTTTCCTTCCACATTGGTTGTATCTTACATGTTTTTCCAAACTTCTTCCCAGAATGCTTTAAGCATATTTTGATAAACGGTAATTTTTAAAGCTAAAATAAGTTTTAAATTAAGTTTTGCTGTGTTTCTACTCTACTAAGGAAATCTATGTTTTGAAACCACCTGCTAAAAGATTATTAAATTACAACCTCTTCCAATGGCTGTTTTAAACAGATTTTCTAATGGGGCACATGGTCACTGAGGTTGCAGTCAACGGGTGAGATAGGAGAATGACACTAACAAAGTTTGGGATGCTACAGGAAAAAGCAAAGGCCGGAAAGAAGAAAGGATCTGGGTGTTTTCAGGCCGTCTGAAAACTGTGGTATAGAATGTATAGAAAATCCCAGAATTTAAAATGCTAGGACATAATTTATTAAAATTCATGAAACGCATGAGTCTTTTTTCTAGCAAGAAGAATTAAGTTTCTTAGTGTCTTTAAAAATAGAGAAAGACAGATCTTTTCAGGTATGTATTTATGATTAATGTGATCTATTTTGCTGATAGTCAGGAGTTGACTGCTTCACTTTAATCAGCAGAGAGCAAAGAAGAACTTTCATGAAAGTGAAGAAATTGTCCATTAATCCAAGTTAGCCATAGTTTAGAATCCTCAAGTTTATACTGTAAGGCAGCAATGGCTTATATACCATATAATAAACTGCATGTAGACATTTCTATATTTGGATTATCTAAACAACTTCAAAGAATCAGACTCTTGACCTTACAGCAATTTAAAAATATATTTTAAAGCAGTAAATATTGAAATGATGTTGTTGAAGAGATTTTGTCTCCACTTTGGTACATCACTTAATACGTAACAAAGTCCCCTCAGCCTAGCATGATCTTTATTCAAGTATCTTTACTTATCCATTACTTTTCTATCAAGGTTACAATTTATTTTCCCAATGAACAGAAGACACACTTGTATTATCTAAATATCTAAAGTATTTTAAGTACTTCTTATGTGTTTAGTGTTCCTTCCCAAATTTCTGTCTAACGTAACACCGAGCTGAATTCTGTAACTTGACATGTGCAGCAAGCTAAAAATTGAAGCCTGTGCAATTGCATGCAACAAAAAATTTGAAAAAAAATTCAACCTGAAGTAGAAACACACTTGGGTGGATCAGTGATACAGAAAATCATCACCACCACTAGACATTTAGGACAACTTCCATGAACAGATAGGAAAACGGAGACAGAAAATGACATATAAACAAATCCTGAAGCAAACTCTATTACTGGATACTCAGCTAGAGCATTCAAACTAGCTGCTAATACATACTATGATAAACATAAGACGTTTGAACAATTCTTTCCAAGCCTCTTTTAAAAATAGCTGCAAGCACTGTAGCACAGTTCTGACGATTTCAAACAGATCTGGAAGTACCTGAACTCCCAACCCACCTGGCAGTGCCCCATGCTGGCGGCTGCTGTGAGAGCTTGCTGCAGTGCCTGGCGCTTCCTCAGGGAATTCTGTTCTTGGGAGGCACTCACCCAAACCAGGCTGAGCAAGAACTCGAGGATTCTGCAGTGCCCTCTCAGTGCACTGTGGACCAAAGCACACTGGCCCTTCTTGTCTGCAAAGTCAGCCTGAAGGGGGAAAGCAGGAACATCTGAGTTTAAGAAGTGCAGTGAAAGGCTGAGGAGAGGGGACGCTCTGAGCACTGAGAGTGAACAGCTCTTGCTCCTGACTTCCAGGGCAAAGAGGAACATCTGGGGAATTACAGGCCCAACAGCCTCACCTGAGCAGCTGGGAAGGTGATGGGAAAACTAATCCTGGAGACCACTGCCAAACAGAGGAAGGACAAGGTGACCAGGACCAGTCAGCATGGGCTCGCCAAGGGGCAATCGTGCTTAGCCTGCTGGACAGCCAGCACCTCCAAGGGGACCAGAGGGCAGGTGAGGAAAGCTGGGGATGCCCTTGACCTCCACTTTAGAAGGCTCCAACACACTCTCAGTAACAGTCAGAGGCAAGCTGATGACAACAGGTCATGAAAGCACACAGCGGGGTTCAACCCAAAACTGGCTGACCAGCTCTGCCAAGGGGTTGTGATTAGTGGCACACGGAAAATGCTTCACAGAACTCTGGACCCACCCCTGAAGCCTATGCCTGATAATTATACACTTATGTAATCAACATTAAAGCTTTCTTAGGCCTTTGTAAGACTCTTCTGGTTGCAGGCTTGGCAGTCTTTGTGCACCAGCTTACCTTTGCACCTTTTCTGCACAGCAGTGACACTATGTTCATGTGACCTGCAGCAGCTGCATAACTAAGAGCTGTCATCCCGTTTTCTGAAGTTCCATCAATAGCAGCTCCAAACTCTAGTAAAAGAGTGACCACTTCTTCGTGTCCAAGGTGCGACTGAACGCACAGCACTGGAGCATTATTCAGTACTTCAGTCCTGTAATTCACATTTGCTCCTGCCAAAATCAGCAGCCGACTCACCTAAAATTTAATTTAAACAAAACAGTATTTTCCTCAGATTTGTCTGAATTTGATATCTTGATCAGGTATTCATTTGTTACTCCCTAATTTTGATGCAGCTTTTATTGGCAGACATCAACTTTACTACATATATAGCAATAGACCAGTTTAAAATCTTCCCATAGTAAATACATTATTGTATTAATGACCACTACACTCCCAAGAGAAGACTTGTCTCTCCCCTGAAACTCACCACTCTCACCACAATTACGTGTGTGACTTGCTACTACTCTGCAATCTATGTAACTACCCCCATTAAGAGAACCAGGCTGCATAAAAAGCAAATCTCAAAAAAACAGCCAGAGCATGTGTTCATGTACACAGAAATTTCCAATCAAAAGCTTTAGCTGTTGGCTAAGATTTCAACTGATCGACTTGGATGGCACTATCCATAACCTGGGGATCCAAATAATAGTGCAAAGTTGTGGTATTTTAAATCCTTTCCTCTAACAGTATTTCCCCCTTTTACAGTTGATGCTTTTCCACAAAAGCAAAGAGGGGTGAGCTCTGCCCAGCAAGGCCCTGTGGCACATCCAATCCCCAAAATGCACCCACACACTCACTTGTGCTACAGAGCACAGCTACAGCAGAAAAAAGGCAAAACCCTTCTTTCCATCAAAACTATGAAGGAAAACCAATCTGAACTCTAGCAACAGTGATGAAAGCACATGAAGGCTGTCACAAAGATCAGGTGCAGGGGCTCTTCTGCTGCAGAGTCACACTGGCTTCGACATTCACCAGCCGAGTGACAGCAGCCGTGCCACACAAAGGCCTGGCTGTAACAAACGCTGATGTTCCTACCTTCACGTTGGGTGTGTAGATGTTTCTTAGAGAAGCCAGAGCTGTAGACAGTCCATCAGTACTATAACCAATCCACAAGGCTTGGAGATGACTGGAAGAAATTCCGGTCCTTTTACTGAGACCCTAACAGAAACAATATAACAGGAAATCTCTCTATAGAATTAGAATCCTATTTTAATCTACAACTCAGTATAAAAAGACATAAAATCTGGATTGATAGCACAACCAAGTATTTTGCATAAGCTTCCAACAAATTATTCAAGCAAGTCAGAGGAGAATCTCTATGATGCATTCATATGAATAGGTTATAAAGCCTACTAAGCTGCAAGCTTTACCTTAAAAATGTGGGCTTTAAGTATATGATGGCCAAGTTCCATAGTTTGTTGGCGGTTTAACTTTCCTGCTTGTCGAGAAAACATGAAAGCCAGTAGAGCATGTCCATTCCTAATAAAAAGATTAAGAGAACCACTTTTATAACTGTATTTAAGTAAATATTCTAACACATCTTTATGCCTGTTACAGCAGCTCAGCTTTGTCAGAAGTTGTACTGAAACATACCACCACATCTAAACAAAATTCTTTCCATAATGAAATCATACAAAATGAAAAAAGGCAAATTTTGAAGATGAAACACACTCCTGGTATTTCTGTGCTGTCCCCTCACAGGTGGCCTGTGTCAGCTTTGACATGGTTTCCACACTGCACCCTTTTGTGATCTCAGTCAGGAACTGAGTCTGCACCTCAGACAATCCTTTTAGAAGCACAAGATCTGAATACTTGCTAAATTTGAGATAAAATGTGTATTTAGTAGTCCTACACCTACATTAGTGGTGGTCAGTGTTCTAGGAAACAGTGAGCGTGGCAAAACCCTGAGAAAAAAGGGTTATGATAGACTATTAATCACACTATACACCGGAACTGGACAATTAACCCTACACTAACTGAACTCTTCAGCTGAGGGAGGAATTGTGGGAAGGGACTTCTCACCCCATCTCAGAATCTTGACCTGGGCCCGGGCAGCCCCCACTGCTGCCTGGGCAAGCACTGGGAGTTCCCAGTGCAGCAGGACCAAAGGACCCATGAGGCTACAACCCCCCATCCCACCTACAGGTAATGATTTTAAATGTCAGCATTATTTATTCTTTTGTAAAACCCAAAAACTGTAAACCACAATGAGGAGCCAACTACGAGAACAGGATGAACAGTAACAGCCATTGTCTCCAACTCAAGCTGTGCCTTCTCTCCTAGTCACAGAAAGTGAGCTGGAACAAACAATGCCAGGATGATATAATTACAGCATAAAATGTCTTAATATTTTTATGTTTTAAAAAGCCCAAATGATCTGTTCCTTCTATTCCTGTAGTCTACATTACATAGACAAGGTGCCCCTGCATGGGATTCTCAACACTTTTGCTATGTTAATAACAATATAGCACTCTCATTTCTCCATGAAGGTAGCAAAGTCAAATGCAAACTTCTGACTTCTACAGAGTGAATGATACATTGTAAACTTTGCATCTTAAGTCACATCTATCTCTAAATACACAAAAGTTTTCATTTTGGAAAAAATTAGGTGTACTTGTGTTTTAACATCACTCTTTCCTCTCACCAGTTGTTGTAATCAATTATACAAAACCTGATTTTGGTTATTTGAACATGAAATACTGCAGTTTTTATTTACCTTGGCTCACATAAGAAGTCAGTATTTTCACCTTCTGCTCTCCAGACAAGCCATTCCCTGAAGGAAGGATGGCAGAACATGCGTGTTTTGTCACGTCTTTTGATCAGAAAACACGAAAGGGCTTCCATCCTCTGGCTGAAGTCTTCCCACTGTTGCTCAGCATTTATTTGTCCTGCACTAATAGCCTGAAAAATCTGGTCATCTGTCATGGGATGCAGGGATGCCAATGCCACGTTCAGTATGGGCTGGGCTCGCTCAAAAGCAGAGTTTGTCATGAACTTCATATTGCACTGCAGTAAGTACAGCTCTGACAGAGACACGGGAACAACCTTATAGCTTGCACTTTTGATTACTAAATGACCTTTTTGGAAAAGATCCAGAGTGAGTTTCAAATAGAGATAAGATCCCAGGCTTCTCATGATCAGGTGGTTGCTCACTTTCCCAATGGTAGCTGCATCAGCTTTTCCATTTAAAGACATGTTGTTTATAATTTCCTGACTGCTATTAATTCGGTACTGAATATAAGCATTCAAATCATCATGAATTTCTTTGTTGTCTGGAAAATTGTCCAGGGATATTGTGATAAATGGTAGTGAATTTACCACTTCCTGTGAGGAAGAGAGGAGACAAAAACAAAACAAACCAAAGACATTACAGTATTCCAGCACTGAGAACTCAACAATGCATCTCTGTTACATTTCCCTTTGGTAGTGAGTACCAGATTAAAATGGAATTCAGTATCCTATCCCTGAGATGGTTTTTGCAAATACTGCCCCCTCATAAGAGGCAGAACAGTATTTCTACATTTTATCATTTTTCAAAGGAAGGTCTCAAATATTTCACTGACCAAACTCAACAACTGAAGGGGATAAGCTATAGAAATGACCACTTCAAAGTTAAGGAAATGGAAAACAGTTACCAGAACTGGACACTAAGACAGGCCAGGCAAAGGGGGAGGCAAAAGGAATGATCTACTAGGCAGGAATGATTTATTAAGAAGTATCACAAATGACAAGAGAGAAAAGACTCCCCTTATTATTTCACCTTCCAGTAACAATGTACCAGAAAGGTGCCATCCACACATCCCCAGCCCCACCTGCCTGAAGGCAAGTGCCAAGTACAACAGACACTCCAGCAGGTTCACCTGAACACACTTTCATGTTTCTGTAACACAGAATCCTTTTATGTTTATGTAAATGAAGATCCAAAAGACCTTTATTTAAAGGAAGAACTTCCACAACTTCTAACTCAAACTTCATACATGAAGTAAAACTTCTAAAATTTTACTTTAAAATTTCTAAAATTAAAGTTTTAAATGCAGAAACTTCTTACATAGAGTCACATATTAGAAGGGCTTAAGAAATATCTCCAGACTTTCACAACACAAAAAGGAACCCTATTCCACTTTATGTAATTAAATGGATTTCAAAAAGTGGCACTTTCAGACTAGTGAGATGTTTCAAGCAAAGACACACTTCTCCAGTCTCCAGAGAGGGAACAGTCCCTGCTACAGAAATCCCTTCTTAAATCCAAAAATGTAGTGGAGAAATAAACTCTTCAGCCAGTTAAACACTCTGAGTGCTAGTGGCAAGCAGGCAGAGAAGAAACAAACTCTCAGAGGTTGTACTGAAGCAGACCTGCACCTTTAACACTGCACTCTTGAGGGCCAGGGGAACAGACTGAAATGTCATCATTTCTTGGATTAATAACTTTACTGGCAGATGCACTAATGTAATTCACAATGAAAAAGGCTTCCAATATTTTATCTGTGCACTGCAAATAAACATGTAACAAAAGAGGGAAGGAAATAACCCAAGAGACTTTGGTTTTAATTTCTCTAAAGCCAGTATTTCTCATAGTAATGTAGCTGCACCAATATAAATGATAATTTGGTCTTTGAGGGTAAGAAAAGTGTTAAAAGATGCTTTTACCTGGAAATTAGTTCTTACAGTCACAATGAGCTTCAGCCAGGGAGGAAACTTACAGATTATGCTCGTGATAAATGAAGAAATTGTGTCACCATAATCAGGTTTGTGAAATTCAGCATCATTTAAACCATCTACCAAAATTATGTAGTCTTCCTCAGGAATCTTCTGCTCTGAAATTTGAAAATAAAAAAGGAAAGGGTAAAAACAAATTTTCCCATTTAGTGACACATCTTTATCCTCAAATTCTGAATGTCAAGAAACAAAAATATATCTTTATGCACCCCAATACATGTTATAGCATTTCAGCATTATTTAGGAGATTAAAAACAACATTGGGAGATTAAAAACAGTTTTAAGAGGAATGATACGCTCTGCTCACATGTAGGCAAACCCCCCCCATCTTGCCACAGATCAGGTACCTGCTCAAGCTGGCATGTGCTGGGAAGCAGCTGTTTTCAAGGAGGAGTTTGCTAGGCTTTTTTAAAATACACAAATCATGTTGTTACATGCTTTCTTTTACACACCATACAGGAGGGAATGGCTGGAGCTGTGTCAGGGCAGGTTTAGGGTCTGTATCAGGGAAAGGTTCTTCCCCAGAGGTGCTGGGCACTGCCCAGGCTCCCCAGGGAATGGGGACATTCCCAAATCTGCCAGAGCTCCAGGAGCGTTGGGGGAACACTCCAGGGATGGACAGGGTGGGATTTGGGGGGTCTGGGCAGGGCAGGGGTTGGAGCGATGACTGATGATCCTGGGGGGTCCTTTTCAGCTCAGGAGATTCTGTGACTCTTGGAAAACTGCCACATGCAGTTTAAAAGCAAGCAAAACCCACACCCACTTTGCAGATGTTTAGGCATAGAAAATGACAAGAGAAAGTATGTGACAAAACTCAAATGCATCTTAAAACAAAATCCTTTAACGCGGATGCGCCAGCCTTAACTTCAAGCTATAGCCATCTTTCAGTGTTCTGGCAAAAAAATTAAATGTAAAGTTTCCAAGACCTCTAGTAAGTGTCACAGAATTTTAATTAAAACATGAATCAACTGTTCAAAACCCATCTATTTTACCCATCTATTTTTCTTACGAACAACTAGCACAATTAGGAATCATTTTTTCCAGGAATGTTCTGCTTTATTTATTTTTAATTTTCTTCTCCACTCTTTATGCAGTTTAGATTCCATTTCCAAGTCACTTCCTGTTCAACATACCTCTCCTGAGGTTTGAAAGTGGTTCCAACACTCCCCTTTTAAAAGCTGCTGCTGGGTCCTGGACACAAGACCTCAGGCTCAGCATGCTCTGCAGGTGAGGCTCTTTGATGAGGAGATCTCGGTACGCTGTTAACTGATGTGAGCGGCAAAGCAAAGCGGCCACACTGTGCACAAATTCGGGGACGAGACACGTGTACGTGTTGTCAGCCTGGCAGTAGTGATAAGCAACAACCTGCAGAATTTAAAAAATAAAAAGCATTACCCTTTCGGTATTTCAGTAGGTTACTAGTTAGTCCAGTTATGACAGCGTTATTAAATTTCTCTCTCAACTACAAAATACTCTTCAGTATTCGATCCAACACGGCAACAGTCTCTGATGGCCTGTGTCAAACACAAGGAGGAAGGCAATGAAATAGGTTTTTGACCTTGCAGGCAACACAGAGAGGAGAAGAACCAAAGTGTCCGATTGTGGCAGGAAAACATAGCAATTTGAGATCATGGCATTGGATACAGTGGGTAAGCAGCTGATTAACTAAGTAGCACAAGAAAAGTAACCTGATGGTCTGACTAGGCAACCTAGTGGCTGTAATTTAACAACACTATGTCCCACACTAATGACCTAAGGACTAATTTAATCATCATCAGGCAGAAGTAAATGACAAATAGCTATTAAAGACATGCTTAAATAAGCAAATAGAGAAATAGGACAGCTGGCTTTATTCCAACTATTCCAAAACTGTGTATTACTTAAAAATAAATCAGGACATAACCCATATTTCTTCGGGGAAAAACCCCAACCAAACCAACCAAACCATAAGGAAAACACGGTGCTCACAGTGAATAAAAAGCCTGCACTTCAGTGGCTTTCATAACACTGCTTCAAACGAATATGTATCCCTTTAAAGACTGCATATATTAAAGATCTCATGTTTTCCCCACAATTATTCATATAAAATACACAATTCAGACACTCGTTAGACAAAAGATAAAACACCCAACACAGTAATCTAATACAAAAATTACTTCAGACTCTCAGAGTATGGAAACTAGTAGAACTACACTCAGACTCAACCTGTATCATAGCACCAGGACGGGTTATACAAGAGCCAGACATTTTATCTTTTATCTTCTCCCCCTCCCCAAAGTTTGCTTTTGGAAGGGACACTGAGCAGCTCCCAGTAGGAACATACCGCCCCTTTGGCAAGAAAAGGATCCCAACCACCCACACAAAACTGATGAGAAATGGCTAAGGTAACTCTTTGTGAGGCCAAGCAGGATCCAGCTCATCCCCTGACAGGTACAGGAGGCAGGCACAGCTGGTTTCAGCAGCCAAACAGCCACCATGCAGAGATGCCCAGGTTCTGCCCTTCTGCCAGCACTGCCCTCTGCCTCCCACGGTGCTCTGCAAAGCAAACTGACCCCAGGTTAAAGGGTTCTAACACACTGAACATCTCTCGGGAAGTGAAAACTCACCTTTGAAGCGAGGCGTCTCCCAGAATCCCCTGTTTGAGTTTTGTATTCAGAAGCACCAGGACAAGTCACAGTCTTCACTGTACTGGTGTCACCTGATGGAGGGGCACACGGGGGTACCTGGCTTAAGGGAATCTCCTGACAGGAGTCACCACCTGCTTTTAAAAGGCAACAAATACAAGAGAGAAAAAATTTGCTGATAGCGGATTGCTGTCTAGGAAAACACCACAGATTATCTTTATTGCAAGAGTAAAAATTGAAACTGAGCAATACCATTAAAAGAAGCCTGCAACTAGTCTGATAAATACAGGCACATGTTTGCAAATTTACAATTTTAAAACAATTCAACTGACTTTTAGATCAAAACTATAGAATTACTGAAAGCAAAACCATGCTGATGTGAAGAGTTTCCTTCAGAAAATTACACATACAACACCTCATTTAAACTACTAGTTATTATGACTGAACTCTTGGGAAATTTATCATTGTAATTATTAATACTAATATTTCAAATGTCAGTAGGGGAAGTAGCAGTAATGACAGTCTCACCATCCTTCCAGTAAATGTGGGCACTGGACTGGTCTGGTACCAGGATGCCATGGATCCCAGTAGAAGACAGAAAGGGTTTCTCCATAGGTTTTCACCTCTACAAAAATTCTATGGAAAGCATACACAGAAGGGTACACAGCAGGAAAAAAAACACTCACTGCTCCCTTTCCAAACTCGTGGGAGACAAAGCTGCTGCAGTCACATCCTCAGAGTTTGGGGTACACACCCCCTGACAAAAGGAAGAGATCCTGCACACCACCTCCATGTTACCACCTCTGTGATGGGCTGAGCCCACATTATATCGTTGAAGGTATTTGTCAGAACATAAAACTTTAACTCCTTCCTTTGCTCATTGGAAGAAAAAAATGTTTGCTAAAGACTTGATGAGGCCTGACTACTTAAAGCCAAAAAAGCAAACATGTGACTGCTGTTGTCAGCACACCAACAGACTCAGAAAGGTAACGGAAAAGGAACATACTTTTAGGAGATGAACCAGGGCTATTGGAAGCTATTTGTCTCATGCGACTTCCATGGCAGCTGAGCGCCACCAGCCGTGAAATGACTGCAGTCTTCCCAAATCCCACATTTCCAGTAATGACCGCTCCCCTGCTCTCTGCTGGGTCAGGATTCTGCAGTTTTTCTTCAATGGCATGAAACAGCCATTCTCTTCCAACAAACACAGAGTCTGTGGTTATGCTTGGCACCTCAAACAACAGCGGCTTCAGCAAAATGTCCTGAGGCTTATATGGGATGAAACGAGCTGAAAAGACATGTCAGGGAAGAAAGTTTACTAGAAGAAACTTGGCATCACTCAAACAACACCGTTTCAGAAGGTAACATCATTTAGAAGCCTTGTTACTATCAGTCATAATCAGACATTCTAGTGCTTTCATAATGAAAACAGTAAAATCTGATTGTCTCCGTTCAGGTCATCTCCATAATTTTTACATTAATTAAACAGTAGGAGAAAGAAGCTACAAGTAAAATCTGATTATTTTTTTTACAATTGAACTCAAGTTAGTAAGTTGTGGAATCCAAAAAGTTTTCTTAAAAATACATTAATAATTCTACAAATGGGGAAGTGCCATTTTTCAGTTTAGAGTGAACTATGTGCTGAGCATCTCTCAGTGTTAGGTCTTCAAATCTGTAAAGACATTTTACAGAGAAACAGAAAAAGGTACAGAAAATAAAATAATTTTTCTGTTTTAAAATAAACCTTAAAGTAATAACAAAAAATTACTACCTTGTTTTCCTGTACTTTTGAAGTCACAGGGTCAGAAGTTACACCTTTGCTTTGAGCTATACATTTGGGAAACACCTGACAACTTAGGGAAGAATTTCGGTTTGATCGCATAGAATACGTTAAAATTTACAGGAATAATATTCACTAATAAAATGCTCTAAAGATTAATTAGTCAAATCTATTGTTACACAACTGCTGTTTCAGCATTAATCTACGACCGTGAAAAGCCATAAATGGAAGAGGGCAGCACAGCATCTACATATGACCCCTAAGATCAGTTTTACTAGAAGCTTACTTAAATTTTTCTGCTTTTAATTGTTACTGGTTCTAACAGATGCACACACATTCAATCTCTAAACCATAGCATTGTGCAGGAAAAAGTGTAAGCAAGCATCTTATTGGCAGACATAGAGAGCGACTTGTCAGGAGCACTCTAAAATAATACTGTGGGACAGGGCTGTTTACAAAGATCACAGAGCACCCACATTTCAAACTCCTGAAGGACTGTATGAACGTGCCAGAGAGATGCAAGTGTAAATATCTCTACCTTTACCTTCCTGCTGCACTCTTCCACCAGCGGTGTTGTGCCAAGGTAAGCGAATTGAAGTTCGTAAGGGAGTATTCCTTTGTCCATCCAAATAACTCAAATCTTCCAATTTGGTTGAACTTGTTGCTAGAGTATTAAAGAATTGAATCTTATTTTTCTCTCACAAGTTACAAAGAATGTTATTATTTATGACAGTGCTTCTTAGAGAGAAGTTTTTCTACACAATGGCAACGAAATCATTCATGCTGAATGAAACATTTGCAAATGCATTTCAATCAAGTTCACTAAAGATTTAAACTGTTTTCCCCATTAAAATGGCCCTCAGTTCTCACATTAAGACAGTTTCCTTTTTTATTGTGGGAACCACCACATTAGTGAGGCTGGAAGTGTTAGCACAGGTTCAGGTATTACCTGCTAGTACATTACCTGTCACCAGGCAAGGTCCTGGAATAACTGATGGACTTTTGAAGTGTTTCCAGTCCTGACCTAATCAATACCTACCAGAAAGCACAGTAACAGCCCTCTGGATCAGAGTTTTAAATAACTTAGGTAATGCTCCTCTATTCAGGACATAGGCTCTTGTCTTTTTATCCTATGGAGATACCTTCATACTAACACCAGAAAGACTCAAGAGAAATGTTCTATCATTAAGAACACTCTTGTTTTCTACCTCAGGACTTTACCTGCAACAGAGTTTGGACGAGGCATTATTAAAGAGCCAGAACTCTGAGCATAAGGAAGGGGACCCTCTCCTGGTGGTACTTCTTTTGGCAAATTCTCCGAAGATCCAATGGCTTCCTCTTCTGCAACTGGTGAACAATTATCTGTTCTTCGATCATGACTGATGCCTTGGTATTTTCCAGCTCTGAGACTCCCATCCTTACTCCATTCTAAACTGGATCCACTACGATCATCATTTTCTGATGAACTTGTTATAGTGGCTGAAAAAGAGTGAAAAAACCCAACATCAGAGGAACATGGCACACACAGTAGGATTTTCACTCTCAAACGGCATTGTGAAACATAAATGACAAAAATTCAATGCTGTTCAGAGGTCTGTCTCACCTAAAATACATAATCACTTCAGGATGACAATCAGCCTGTACTCACACACCTGGCAAACTGATCTTGATAGCTCACTTGCTGGAAGGTTTCTATTTACTGTTCCTTTCTTAAGTACCTACTACATTTCACTGGCAGAAAGAGCAAAAAAGAGTAGATGCATGATGGATCAGAACCAGTAGAGTATATGAATACAATTTCAGATTATATTAAACATACAGATTTATGTTTTTAAAGTATGCTGCAGTAAAAATCAGAGGCTCAAATTAAGGCTTTGGGCAGAGGGGGGGTGGAGGTTTCACCACGGTTGTCACAATAAACCAATCAGAAAACATCTACAAGTAATTTCTCAATACTGTTGGCAGTAGGATGTGTTTTTTCTGCTATGAAAATTTCATATGCTAAACAATAAGCAACACAGACCTAGAGAGACCTCAGCCTAAAGGCAGCTAAGCCCCCAGAGGAGTTTTTGTAGGCTGTGTTACAGAGCAGCGGTTTCCACTGCTGCAGCGACTCACTCGATGAGAGACAGCTCCAAGTGCACTTCCAGCGGGATCACACGTTCCAGTGTGGTCACTGAGGGGGATCAGGGGGTCTTTGGTGTCTGAGGTGCTATTTAATCAAGGCCTCCCAAAATAATGTGAACACTGGATATTCCTAAAGACCTATTTGAATAACGTTTGATAAAATTACGCTAACTTCTTTGCCCAATTAGGAACACTGCAGATAGATACTTTTTTGTATGAGAACAGTGAAACTACTCTGTTTCATTTAAAGGTTTTTCAACTATTTACATTAAACGTTCACAAAATAACTGAACAACAAGTATTTATTAAAGGTTAAGCCAATACTCAATGCATTTTGAACACTTTAATGAAACAGAGGAAAATAAAATTAGGATGAAAGGGCATCACGATCAAAAAACCCCATAAAACTGAAGGGGGAAAAAAAAAAAAAAAGCCAATACTAGCTCAAACAATAATATCTGTGTGAACTCTGAGTCCTCCCCAGCCTAACAATTTAAAACTTAAAGCTGTATTTGTGGCTATTCTACACTCAACTGTCCCATTCCTTAAAGAAAACATTTTAGCATTCTGGACCACTAACAAAACACAACCACATGGGCGACTCCTGCAATGTTGAGCCTGGTCCAGTCAAGGAAGGAAGGACCAACTGCTCTTCCACACCACCTGCACTGCAGCTTCAGTCTTGCAGGATGGTGAGGTACTTGTACAACTGTGTTCTTCCAGCTTAGGCTCACATTCATAAGAAACAGAAGACGAGACGCTTAAATTCAACAGCTCGTATTCTAAGAAATACCAATAATATCACATACCATTTAAAGGCAGGCAATAGAAGAAAAAAACCCCAACTTTCCAGGCACTCTATTAATCTTTGCACACACTTAGACGGTACTTCCGTATGACAAATTTATTTCATTTTTATTTTTGTGTCAAAACATCTGGCTCCCCCTGAAGTATGAAATCTTTAGAACTCCATTTCCTCTTGGAGTGAAATGCAGCACCAGGAAACCTGGCTGCTCAAGATTTCTGTTCATTGCTGAAGATTAAAACCTGCCTTTACTACTATTGTGTCAAACTCAAGAGAATCAAAGAAGAATTCATCTACAGCAGTAAAACATTGGAATACTAAGGGAAACCTGAACTGCAAGTGAAAAATAGAAAAAGGGAGAAAAAACAGGTTTCCCATCAGTCTGCTGGTCCAGAAAACATAGCAGGAGTGGAAATACAAAGGAGGCCCACATAAGCAGTATGAAAGAGTGAGCTATTTTCATAGTTGGACGAACTCTGTCAAAGACATTAGAAAACATACACTTGCTAAACTTAATTTAAAGTGCACATGTGCTAATAACAAATTTGTATATAAAAACCAAAAGCTCAGGTCACTTATCAGAAAGGTGCCTCTTCTTTCCCTTCTTGGTTTCTCACCTTTAGAGATGTAAGGGGTGCTGCCATGGGTGGCCAAGAGATGGGGGGTGTTCAAACTCTCCCTGAATTTGAGACATGAACAGCAGCTGTGCAGAAGAGCAGCAGATGATTTTCATGTGGTCCTCCAGCCATGAGCCATATGTACTTGACCAAAAGAGCCACAAAGAAGTTTCCCCCTGTTCTTGCACTCAGACACTCATCCTTCCCTTCCAGTAGTCCATTAAGCAACTTTTATCACTGTTCTAAAATATTTTCTTTAAAATATTGGTACTTTCAAGGTTATACAGTAATGATGTTCTCATGCCAGTACATTACTTTAAACAAACATGGGGCCATTCTTACCTTATTTAGAACATACTCTTGGACTATTTCAAGCTTGTCAAGCACGGCTAGTATGTTCACGTTAGTATCTACATTTGCGCTCTTTTCCCTAAATCAACAATTCTGATATATCCTTTCCTTTACATCAAGATGTTAATGCTATCTCAAAACTAGATCTTATATGAAGTTGATCACATATCAATCTGACATGGAATTAGTTCACAAAATCATTTTCTTCAACTGAAGAACTTAAGTTTAATACAAGAACCTTTTGACCCACGACAAACAATGTCTCTTAGAGAAACTGATCAGTAAAAATAATTTATACTCAGCTAGCTGGTACAAGGAGCTTGCAAGAGTTGGGCTGTGAGGATGGCTGCCCCCAATGGTCACTGACTCCCCACACGAGATGCACATATACCCTCAACTGAGTCATCTTTCAATGGAGGATCACACAATTTCATCTATTCCACGATGCCCCATTTTAGCTTCATTTTCATGATAATTACTCAAAAGTCTGCACTGCTTTTAAACAGTTTGATTTAAGCTGTTCTTGTAAGAAATCACATCAATTATTATCTCCTCAGATGGAAATTACACCAATTTCAAGCTTAGCATGCTGTGCTTCACCATTATGAAAAGCATTGTAAAGACCTCTAAAAGAGAAAAAAGCCGTAAGAAAACAAGAAACAGAGAAAAACAGAGGAAATTTATTATTTCAAAGGAAAAAGTGGAGAAATTAGAACTGCACCAGGAAAACAGAAGAAGAGAAATGCACACCTAACAACAGCAGCCGTTATAGCCAAGAACAGGATTTCAAGCTCTCAAAACGGGATCCATGGACAGTGTAAAACCAAACCTGGTGACATAAAGCAGCTGTTCAGGCTTGTACACTTCAGAGGAAACTAACTTCTATGACCTGCATTGTTAATGCAGATGCTCACCTATAATCCCACTGTCCTTGCTCTCCAGGGTGGAGCTGGGGGTGCTGATGGTGCCACAGGGACTGCCCTGGTTGGCCACTGCTTTGCCAGCGCAGCTGTTGAGGGTTGAGCAGGGACTGTCGGCGCTGGGCGATGTCGTGCTGCTGGTGAGCGTGGAACAGGGACTCACTCCTTGGCTGCTGACCGCACACTGCCGTGGGAAGAACGAGAAACACTTACTGCACAGCAAGCAGGACACTGCTGAGCTGAAAACTACACACCTCAAGGTCAGGTAGAATTAAGAGCAAAGCAAAGAGCCCATTTTTCAAGTAAAATCTTCAAGAAGTTAAAACTTTGTCTAGATTAGGAATCTTATAATCTTTGATATTACTCTTAAAAAGTGACCTCTGAAGAAAAAAAGGGGATTTCACAGTTCAGTGGAAGAGCTACAGTGAGGCAGATTTCTTCTCTATTTAACACTTGACTGGATACCCCTCTCCTCCACCTGCCGTCTTTATTCTTTGGGTTGAGAAAACCTAGAACTCCAGTCTTACCAATTTTTCACTGTCAGTGTGAACACCCAAAGTGATGTACTAAAAATTTAGGAGGACTGGGAGGTAAAGGGGAGAGAGTAAGGGCGAGGAGCAGAGATTGGCAGTTACTGTGAAGTTTTAGTTAGCAGATGGGTTTCACGTGGATAGTTGCTGTTTTCTTCTCTCCAATCCCTCCACCCCAAACGACAGAGAAGGACTGTCTGATTGAAGTACACTTCTCAGGAAGAAATAAACACACCCCTTTCCCCAAGCCTGCTCCCTATTTTAACAAAACACTGGCATTCTCCATTCTTGGAAAACGCAAGGCAAAAACTTCCTCCTAAATACTAAAGGCAGAGTGAACTCTAGAAGCTATTCACATTCACAGTACATTAGATTTAACCTTCAGAAAAGATGAGAAGTCTATTCAGTTTGAGCATTTTCAAATTGTGAATTGATCTTGGATTCTTGAAAACAAACACTTGTTAAAATTAAAGTCCAGTTCTATTACTATATCTCTATTAAAATGAACAGTATTTTGGTAGGTATCAAGTAACTGCAACTAGCAAATACAGGAAATAACACAAGTCCTCTCTGAAACAGAACGAACATTAAATATATTATATCACATTATCCTACCATAACTTCGCTTTTCTCTTCCATGTGAGCAGAAGTTGGGATCCCTTCCCCGAGTAAAAAACCCAATCTTGTCATCAATTCTTGTGCTGCAGGAGAACAGCTTGAGTCTTTGTCAGGCTTTGCTTTGGAGCAGGAGGAAAAAAGTTGGAAGTTAGAGTCTTACATTTGGAAACTGTTAAAAGAGGTAGAGAAAGTACAACCAAATTGTCCATCAGACTTTTAACTGCTGGTGGGTCTTAGATCCTCTGCATAACTGCACAAATCTAGGGGAGGAAAACCCACCTGCCAGTCAAACAAGAAATGCTTAAGTGCAATCAGTTCATCCCTGGACTGATGAGTGACATAACACGATGATTCTCCTAACAGCAGTATTAAGCTCAATGCTATCAAAGCTTAGTCAATTTATAAGAAAAGTCAATTTATAATAAAAAACAAGTTCAGAAAAATGCTCGAAGGCCTTTGGTCTATGTGCCATTCAACAACACTGGGACATCACTTTGCCTGCAGTGCATGACCAGCCCCAGAACTGAGACAGCTCTAAAGATAATGTAGGTGTAATGGCAAGCACCTCCTCCTCGCAAAGCACTCTTGCCAATAAAGAATGGAACTTCCCCTTCCACAGCTCGCTAGCACAGACTGAGAGGCAGCAGCGACACTGATGTGGCAGGACAGCTGAACAGACACTCACCATTCCCACTGGGCTCTCCCGGCTCCAACCCCTTCTGCAGCGGCAGAGCTGCCTCACCCGGCACTCGGGGACTTTCCACATACTTGGGCTTCCTGACCGGACCTGCAATGGGAGTGAGCTGAGCATATCTAACTTTTTCCAGATGGACCACGAGTTTCCTATCTCCTGTATCTCTTTTCTCTGATGTAAAAAACAGCAGAGGAACTCCTTCTTACACACAAAGATCAGCAAGCTGCCGTACTTCCACTCTCGTGAGAAACTTATGCTTCCGGGCTTTTCAGAACACCGAGTCTGCCCGAAAACAAACCCAATGTATGTTGTGTGTAAGCTGCACACTGTATGCAACCCCAGTAGCTGGTGTCCCTCTTCTCAGTGCTGGTGTGTAACTCAGGACTACACCTCAGATGCTCAACTATTCCTCCTGCTCTGCACTTCCCATGCTGACAGAGCCAAACCCCTTCAGGGAGCACTGCACAGGGACTGTGGGCTGATGCCAACTGTCCCACATCACCCTTAAAAAGGGGCTTTCCCCTTCTTCAGTTTGGGTCTTCAAAAAGCCTCCTTCTCCTTGGCTCTGAATTCAAGGGCACACCAAAGCTCCCCCACACAGCTCACACTTTGTTTATTAAAACCACAGTATATTTAGGCTGTGGCACTTCAGCCACATTAAGCATCCCATATTTCCCAGTTCCCAATCAATGTGCGTGTTTCCAACAGATTTCCTGAACTTGCTATACCTTAAGGTACCTGAGTGCTTTTCTCATGGGCCAACCCCAAGAACTGATAATTACTTTATTCATGGAATAAATATGCCTATGATGGAATAAAATCCTCCTAATCCAGAGGGACAGCATGAAAGTACTACACTCCCCACCGTACCTCTGCAGCTAATCCATGTCTGAAAAAGCATCCTCCTCTGAGTCACCTGGAGTGGAAAACTACACAAGTATACACCACTCACAGAGGAAATCATCCCAAGCACAACATTCTTTTCCCATGTGTACAATTTTAATTAAAGAAGAGAAACTCAAAAAAACCTGAAGCAACCTAGAAGGTATAAAAACCTTCAAAATTAGCAAGTAATCATATGAGCAAGAATGTGTCTGACAGGAAGAGGGGGGAAAAGCCTTTTTCCATTACTTTCAATTAGAAATTAAACCGTTTCTGTTTGGATTTACATACTGCCTGAATGTAAATTTACAAATTGGCCTTATATTTTGTCCATTGCTATTGTTGCTGTTTTCCATGTGGTTCTACTGCTAAACTGTAAACTACCAGAATTTACAAAGTTGTTCAAAATATTTGCAATACCTTTTGCTTAACCCTAAGATTCTTTCAGCCCCCATCTATCTATGAGTGTGCAACTTTTTTAGAAAGTGGGAAAATTAAGTCTAAAACATACTTTCATCATTAGATAGATCACTTTTGGTGGATTATTGGTTTTCCAACAATTTGATGTGATGGATACCCAGACACCCAGATGGCGAGTGGATGAAACATTAATAGGAGTAAGTTTACTCTAGTCCCAATCAAAATACGAACACATTTTAAAGAAATGACAAGGGACAGCAACACTTGTGGCTCAGGCAAGAGCAACACCAAGAAGAGGCGCAGTCAGAACAAAAAAGCCAACTCAAAATTATACCTCTGAAGCTACAGATCAACATCCACTTGGAAAAATGTAAAAAGGGCAATGAAAGGAAGAGCAGTAAGGGCAACTTGTCACTAATTAACTTACATTTAAGCTTTTTCTGCTCTAGACATCACCAACTTGAGTGTAATTCTGTGAAACAGTCTAAATGTCAATACAAATTAACCAAAATATAGACCACTATACAGTGCATTTCTTACTGTAGAATGTTCTTCCATGCATTATTTAACCGTAAAAAACAATTTTTATCCATGGATCATACAAACATAAGATCAGCAAACAGAGAAGCAGGAGCAGATAAACATCAGCCAGAGAAGATAAATTTCCTAGAAAAGTAGGAATGTACTGAGAATGAAGCCCTCAAATACAGATGTTTTCATGAACATTAGTGCAAGTAAGTAGTGATTAACTACAACTTTTAATTTTTAATTCATAACTGAAATACACTACCAGAAAAAATGTAGTTTTAATTTACTAACCAAAAATTTTAACTAGAACTACTCATACTCAATGAAAAAATTATGAAGAACTCTTCTTTAAAATCTGGGTAGCTCATAGTGAGCACACTCTTTAATCATTACCATTGAGAATACATACAGTGTATTGTTTCAGTCTAATAGACACTAAACAGAATTTTATTTCAGGGAAATACACAAGGATATCACGTGACATATACCTCACCATCAACATGTCATGGCTGGATGAACAGAATCAAAGGCAGAAGCAATAATCATGTCAAGGGACAATCTTTCTTCTGCTCTTTACACAGTTTCAAAGACCTCAAGAAGTATTAACAATATTAATCTACACCATAAAACACATCTCTAAGTAGTTGCTTTGTCTTCACCTGTAAACTGAGATGACTGAAATCAGAATTTTCTTCTAGCATTGTTAGACAACTTCATCATTGCAACCCAACTTCAGAACACTACTTCAGCTTCCTGTGCAATCCTTTCCTCTCACTCTACTTCAGCTTCCTGTGCAATCCTTTCCTCTCACTCACCACAGCCTGAAAGATCTGTAGCTTGTAATGCTACTGAAACAGAGTGCTTTGAAATCAGAATATTAGTATGATCTTGTTACTACTCTTGCCCCACATACTAGACAGCTAATTTATATTAAATCATCTTGCATTTGTTAGCGTTGGTTGAAAGTCAAAGGAATAGCACAATATTTCTGTCAGCCTCCTATCACCTGGTTAGGTCTTTGTACAAAATAATGACTCAAAAATGTCAATGCATTCCCAGCACTTTAGAATCTTAGGAGACCTTTTCCTTTGGCTGTGATCACAGTGGAATGACTTTGCAGCCATCGTGAATATGGCTTTTCAGTCACGACTCATCAACTGTTCAGCATTTTCTGTGCTGACAAAGCCCAGCTTTTGACACTCTGTTCCCAGACCTTATAAACTCAAACCTGTCGAGTGTTTCCAGGGGCAGCAGGAACATGGACAGTTTCACTTGTCTCCCCAGCACTGACCCCAGTGCCCCCAAGTGATGCCAGTGTGATGGAATGATTTCTATGCACAGAATGCTGATAAAAGGAGCACCATGGAGCTCCATATCTAGCCTGGCTCACACACCAGTGCGTAGGCACCACTGAGGACATAACCTCCAAAAATTAACAACTTTCTTGTCACTTTCACAGCAATTTATCTATTGCTACATTTGTGTATGGAGATACGAGTATAAGAAATGAACTGTAAAAGCCACAAACAATGCTCACTCTTACACAGTCACTAACACATGCACAACCAAACGTTTTTGCAGCAGTCTTCCACCTGATATACAAACCATAAATAACCAGGTTTAATTATCATCAGACACTTCAATATAAGTATGTGCAACACCAATTAGAATAATTTTGTGCCATATGAAATAATACATTCTATTTAATAACCAATTACATTGTTAACCTGGGAACATGCACTGCTCTTGTTCTTATTGCAAAAGTTTAATATGATTTTACCATGTTATTTTATGTAATGTTCATCAATAACTGAGTTAACATGTTATGAAGATTTTAATTGCTTGTTGTTTCATCTTACCTGGAGACTTCTTGTTTGCTCTTGCCTGCATCAGATAGGACTGGCGTGGCAGCAGAGGCGAAGATGGCAGTGACATTGAGACTCCTTTGGCCAAGTTCATTCTGGAAGCATCCTCAGAGCCTGGCTGGTTGCCAGCAGGGAAATCTGCATTGTGGCCAGATGTTGCTGTAACCTGCAAGGCATTCTCTGGGCAGCAGTCACCTACTAAAAATACGATTTTGTTATACATTAGATGATATGCCAAAATAAACAGCCTAGAGTTTCATTGAAATACAAGTATTTAACACAGGAAAACATCTGCCAGCAACAACTGAGCATGACTTGCCCTACTGTGCCCCCTCCACTGCAGAACCCAGATAACCACTGGAAAAATGCAGATACACAAGTAAGCAACATTTTAATTTAATGTAATAAAGACAGACGGGGGAAGAAAAACCTCACTTTCAACTGAGTCAGTACTTTTCAGATTTCATCCTTAGGGTTAACATCAAATTTCCTATGAAGATAAAAGTATTATGCTTCCCACACAGCAATTTAACATTAGGGAAACAATACTAGAAAAATGCATGAGAAATAGCTGTCAAAATACAATTTGTTACAATGCCTAAATATTAGTGGATGCCACACACTGATAAACACAAAACCCCAAAATTACTTGTTGTTAACTTAAAAGTTAGTAATTTAAAATATTTTAGCTACCAGAACAATACTTTAAAATTCTGTGACATTGCCTGGTGTCTACCGGAACATAAAATCAGCTACTCAGTTCTGGAGTGGAAGGAAGATGACCTTTCACAAGTTCATGAGTGTCACACAAACACATAAGGGAAGGTCCTGTGAAACCCCACTTTTGTCTTTTTAAAACCTCCGAGTTGTACATTCTCCACTGCCAAGCAGTCTCCAGACAAAATCCTTTCATAAGCATCAATCAACACTGGAGTTCTTCCTCAGTGGTCAAAGTAACCACAGAAACAACTTAAAAGCTTTTAAACTCACACACAAAAAGCTTGGAGAATGAAAATCAAATCCCAGTTTAGTGGCACCTAGGGATGCAACTGAATGACATAATCTGATTAACAAAGTAGGTTTCTTTCCTTTAGCTACAAAAAGATATAATGATGACTGACTACAATAATGATTTTGTAGAACTTAATATCCTAAAAGAGAACTTGAACTTTATGATTAAACCAATCCTATTGAATAGGGAGGATAACTAGAATGGAAACCTTCACAGTGTCCACATCAGTATTAAACACAATAAAATGCATCTAATTCTTCATTCAATGTAAGTTGTTTAGAAACCAGAAGAACGCCAACTACATTACCAGAATACATGTAAACTGAGTTTGATGCAAATGTGGGAATTCAGATTATTTTACCATGAAGGAATAGGACCACAACCTTTACAACAGTCAGAGCTAAAACAATGAACATGCAGACCCCTTTGATCATGGATCTTGAGAGCAGCCACAGAGCAAACTTTGTTCCATGGATTCCCTCAATAGGGCCTTCTGGGATAACCTGTTTTGTCTTTCTCGCCCTTAAACATTCTTCTAAATTAAAACAAGACTCTCAACCCACTTCAGAAAAATATCTGATATAAAATTGTGCTACAACGGAAGAAACGTTAAATTCTGAAGTTCTGCTTAAGATGTTTCAAAAAGCAAAGAAAGTGCTACCGCTGCAGGATGCTGCTGCTGAGCAAGGCTCCCTGCAGGCCCCAAGGAGTGAAGGGCACCACCACATCCAACACTCAGATGTGCTTACATGTTACTACTGACAGTCTTAACAAATTCCATTCTGCTTCACGGGATGTGTTTCACCCTAACAAATATTAAGTAAAAATGCGACTTTACAGACAAGTTCAGAAGGAAATTACACGTGGGAAAAAGAAAACAATTGTAAGAACAAGGAAAGCCATCCAAAGTGGAAAGCTCCTTCCAGAAACAGGCATGTCTATATGTAAGTAGTAAGAAACTGTTTAAGGATTACCAAAACCAGTGGGTTTGATATTCTTCCAATAGAACTGACAGGCAGGCACACACAGAACTGTGTAACATGGCTGAGGGACTGAGTATAAGGGACTCCATTTTAACTGCAAACCACTGACCACTGCCCTTTAAAGGTTCTGTGTCTTTCAGAATGGAAAAGCTCACACGTGTGGGTGTGCTCGTCTATACACCAGTCTATACAGCCAGTCCAGCTTCGGGACAGGGCAGTCCAGGAGGGCTGGGGGTGCCCCCTATCCCACTGTCCAGCCAGGACATGGCAACCTCCTGCACCACTGCCAGCACTGAGCAGGAGCCGCAGAACCGTTCGTGCCAAGCGGAGCCATCCACAGCCAGCCTTCTGGGACAGGACACAGGCTGCTGGCATGGAAATACACGCAAGAGCGAAGAGCAACATTTAATTCTTTTGCTCTTGAGACTCTGGAAAGACCAGAAAAAGGGAGAAACTAGCATGGAATGGGAAGAAAACTCATTACAGCCTGAGCAAAGGAAGCAGTGAAGTGCACTGAGTGAGAAATAACCCAGGCAAAATTCAAATAAAAGGTTTAAATGGACAACCTTTGCCAACTCCACTCACACTTGACGTTATTTGCTCACTTTCTGGCATTTATTTCTGCACCCTGGATTACTTTATCAGTACACAAAATATTAATGTTCTCTTGTAGCTCTCAAAAAAAGTATCAATTTGTAAAGAAAACAGTGATAAACAGAGGTTATTCGGACCACTGAAGTAATTTGCATATGTGTTTCAAGGACAGGATCTTTTTGGGGGAGATGATGTTTATATGTACATGGGATATATCACTGTAATTAGCTTCTGGGAAAAGACATTCACCACATTAAACACTCAGTGCTCAGCAAAAAAGCTTAAGCTTTTAAATAACTGACAACAGCAGCTGAAAGTGGACAAAGCAACACAGGATAATCAAAAACAGTTCCATCTTTTAAGCATGAAACAATGCTTCTTCTGTTGCAAGATATTTTTAGAGTAACAACAAAAAGTCAAACTGAAAGTATTCCAGTCCAAGTTCAACATTCCAGGCAGTGGATGTTTACTTTAGGCACCTCAAATTCACTTTGCTCTTACAATTCCAAGCCTAATATCACAGAGAGTTTGGACAGAAAAGGCCAATTGAATTTGCATATTTAAATTTAAAAAGACAAACTTATTTTACTCAATGGCCTTTTGATTTTCCAGAATGCCACCTGAAGCCTTGATGCTCTCAGCTGGGTTCTCAGTGTATCAGAAATGCTGAGTGAGATGTAATGCAAGACACAGGGCTTCAAACTTGCATTTAGCTGACCATGGTCACTGAGAATCAAATGTTTACTGCTGCATACAAGTAATTCTTAAGATACTCAGTTTTAAAATTAAGTAGTGGTTTTAGGTCTTAAGAAAAGATTACACTTTTCTTCATAGCAACTTCACTTTGAGAGTAGCCATTTAGTTGCTACTAACAATAAAAACAATAAATAAATAACAAAAAGCCCCAAACTAAAACATAAAACAAAACAAAACTCCCAGAACCCAGTGACAGTGAATTTCAGCACATTTCTGTTTATCATTCCAAGTGCTGCCCCAGTGCTGTATGTCAGGCCTGTAACAGGGGTCTTGGCCGAAAGGGAGAAAGTAAAACAGGGATGGCAGAACACCGTATGTGCAAACACAGATCATGCCCTTGAAACACACCTTACTTATGAAAAAGAATACTAAGTATAATCTCAATTTCTTAATTGTATCTGATGATGTGAATAAAAGGAAGGAAATTCCAAATTCACAGATTTCATCCAACTTGTTCAGTATACAATATTCCTAAAGAGCAAGGCACACAAGCCAAAGTAACTAACAATACACCAATCTACAATGGAACATAATGCAGAAATAAAGCATGCATTTTATACAAACATTCAAAAGTCTGTACACTCATATTTAAGTCAAAGATATTTACATGAAGACACCTGAATACAAGGATACTGAAAGCAAACTAAGTCTCAGAGTATTGCAAAAATTTAAGTCTGATCTACCATATCTGAGGCAAAAAAGACGAAAGAAAGATTTATTAATATGGGCCCTTTTTGCAGACCAAATTAAAAAAAATCTGAACATGCAGGCAATCACGGAAAGTCTGATGCATACAAATCCATAAGCACTTCAATAACATTTTTTTTCAGAAATCAAAAACACCCATCTTGTTTCTCCAGATTCTCTGCCTTTAAAGCACTACGTTGCCACATTCTAAACATTATCTTTTTGTTGACGTAATAATCTGTCCCCTGTTATTTGAGTACTACATTAAAAGCCTTGAAGCCGGAAAACCTAAAGGTCCCAACTACTTACCACACAATTTCTACTGACATCAATGAAGTTTTCATGCATACCATGTACTACATTTGATGTTCAACTTCTGATGGGATTTAGTGCAGGAAGAACACTGCAAACTAAGCACAATACTGCCATTATTTGTGTTCCTTCAGGCCTGATATTGGGTCAACAGAATGACAATGCTCATGCTACTAGAAAGCCATCTGAAATAACTGAGTATGTTCCACAGAAGCTTAATAGAAAGGATTTTCTTTTCTTTTTAAATTAAAATACATTACATGTATTTTATAATGAATGAGCTTTTGCTTAGTAAGTGAAAAAAAAGGCAGATTCCCAAACGCAGGCAGCTTGCTGACTTTAGGACAGTTAAAGAAAACAAATGTAATTATATACTGGAAAACAGCTGGCTGTACAGAAACCCAAGAGAAAATACTAATAGAAATTCATCTCTGAAGCATTTTTAAACATTTAAGAATAAGTAGCTCAGTAGAATTTCTAAACCAATCATAATTAAAAAGTATTTGTGTTTATATTCTGAAGCTTATTCTTTATACTCATATATACTTTATCACCTCATCACAGGCACAGTCAGGACTTACAGGTAATCTGGTAGAATGTGAGTTTGAACAACAGTCCTCTGCCTCTGACTGCTTGAACTGTGTCAACATTTCTGTGCTATATTAAAATAGAAACAGCCAGCTCCTTTCAGCTGAGGCCAGAGGCAGAAAATCTCCCAGTGGTTACAGAGGCCAAGTTAAAAACCTCAAGGAAATAAACTGGACAGCAAGTAAACCTCAACTTTGAAAACACAGGACAGAGACCAGAGAGACACAATTCTGTGGTAGGCAGAAAGAAACACAGGGCAGAAATAAAGAGCTGAGATTATCTTAATCTAGAAAATAAAGTCCATCAACAAAGCAAAGCAAAAAGCAAAGAGCAAGGAAAGAGCATGTGTGCCCTCAGCAGAGGTCACAAGAGCCAGTGAGTCACAGCAGAGACAGCTGTGCCACATCCCACGGGAGAGACACCTCCCAGCAAGTCTCCAGAAGACTGGAAAACCTGGGGAGAGTTTCAAGAGATGGTATTTATGTGACGACAATAAACTGACAAAGAGGAGAGAGTACCACTTTTTGCTTTGTTTCTGAGACTATGACTAAAAACCTTGAGAAACAAAGGAGAACTGTGGGAGTAACTGCTGTACATTTCCAGCTCAATGTAGGTAAAACACATAAACCCACCGATTACTTTCTGGAACACAAAAATTTATCTTCCTGTTTATCCTCTTCCTGCTTGGTTTCAAACATTCCCCAGATAGTTTTCTGTTACTTTAAGGTGACAGGTGCAGACTCTGGGCTTTTCCCCCTCAGGTTCTGTCCTTTACCAGGTATGTACATCACTAACGGAAGGAAGGACAAGACAAAAGAAAAATCAACTTACAGATAGTTATCTCTGTTGTATGGAAATAACTCTGTCTGAAGAGCTGTAAAGACAGGTTGCTTCATGCTGCAGAAAACCAGAAAAAATCTGGATGCAGAAAAAATTTGTATGCCTGGGTAAAAAAATTGCTTTGTTTGAAATTTTGTTCCTTTGGCACATCTGTTTACCTAAGTAGGATACCAACCACCTTGTCTTCAAATCTACATTAGGAGATAAGTTCAGTAAATTTTGCTTTCAAAAGCTGGTCTGCACATAACTTGCTGCCAACACAGCTCTTCTCACCTCTGTTCATGTATGTTTGCACAAATTGATAATTACATATATGCATGTTTAAACACACTAATTTTGCCTTATTGAGATTTTACCTAACCCTACAACAGCCACCTACCTACCTATCAATGCCTTCCAGCCACATCTAAATAAACCCATTTTAACAAAAGAATTGTAAAAGAATTTCTGCTGAAGCAACTGCAGGGTCAGAGCCCAGCTATGTACCTCTACTTACTGTTTCTTGCGCTGCCTGAAGCATCATTTTTCCAAAAGTGACATTCTCACATGACAGCATTCCACCTGATCAAGGCAGAAGTTATTTTTACAAAGACACTCTACCACTCTTCAGCAGAGCACTTCAGCCACTCTCTCAAAGCATCAATAATAGTTCTTGAAACCCTCTTCTTCAAGATAACCCTGAATTAAAAAATCTGTTAAAAACTGCAATCAACATTCTCAGCAGCTAGATTTTAAAAATATTATGCACAGCTTCAGCTCTCAAGCCCTTATGTCAGGGCAAATGAGAAATTCTAACATTAAAATCCACACAAGCTACTTTTAAAAAGAGTCCTAATTTCTTTTTGTCCTTTAACCCTTTTACACTTTTTAATATTACAGCTGTGCCTACCTTCAATCCAGAAAAAAACCACCACCATTCCTATATTCAATGGCTCCACAAGGCTACCAGCTGTAAAACCCATAAAACAGTTACACAAACAGGAAGTTCTATTCAGTCAAACAGGAATCATCCCGCTCAGATCTGAATTACGCAGACTTCCAGGCGCTTCTTTCATGCAACCCATGGGATAAGTGGGGTCACTGCAGTTTAGGAAGAAGCTGCTGCAGTTTGGCCTAAACCCCTTCCGACCTGACTCTGCTGAAATGGTCTATGTGGTCAAGGCAGAGCAGCAACTGGTCACCCTGCTGTCCCTCCCAGGCCGGCTGGGCTGCCTGCCGTGACCCACACAGATTTTACTGCCTTCTGGCTGCTCAGCACCACTCCTAAGCCACGAATACACTGAGAAAAGACCACAGCACTCTTCCCAGCTGTGTTCGGGGCAGCCCTACTGAGATGTGATCTCTCCTTCCACATTTGGAAGCTCTGAAAAACCTGAAAACTTTTTCAAAATTTCGGAAGCAAAAAATCAAGTCCATGTGCCCACAGAGCTGAGAAGCATCTAAATTTACTACTGCATTCCTCTCTCCAGCAGTGGTTTGAAGGATGGCCGTATCCACGTTAACTGTCTTGTCTCTAGTCAGCTCCCATCGTTGGGGTGCATCTCTACTCTCTTAAGAGAGCAGGAAATTTTAAGAGCTGTTGCTGCTATTCTGGATCCAAAGGGCCATGAAGTGGGACAACTCTATAATCAAAAAACTCTTCCATTTCTCACAGTTTCAGTTTAAAGACCAAGGAGATGAGCAAACAAATATAAGCAGAACAAAAATACAAAATAAAGATGAACAAAAATAAAGACCAATTCTTTGCCTTGCTGCACATCTTTGCTAAAAGTGGAGAAAAGTCTTAGAGCTGAAAGAATTGGAATGTCCTTGGGAACAACAGAGAAAGTTAAGAAGCTGGACATAACTTTATAGGAAGTCCTGGATGTAACACAGTACAGAACAAAATGCACACATTTCTTTTCAAACTTTTCACATCATCTTCAAATACTAAATAAGCCAAAATCTCTGAAACCCACTGTATAAGTTATTTACTTTCTTTTAAAAAGCTGCTCCTGAAGTCCTCCTTACTCTAGCCCTCAACCAGTCAGGCATTATTCACCAATTTTTCCCAATACTTGGTTACCATAACATCTAATTCATACATGAAACTCTAGAGCTCTCCTTAAAAAACAACAAAAACCCTCAAACAAACAAAAAAAGAAACCCATCAAACCAAAAATTAAACCAAAAAACCTGCACGCTCTAACTCTTCCATTGGTGCTTAGAAATGCAGCAGCACTGTATTTGCAAAAACAGAGAGAAAAATCCTCTTTTGCACACATTAATCCAGACACTAGTAGTGAGATCCTAAAATAAAAGAACGTGCTTTCTGACCTCCAGGAAAAAGGCTTTCCAAGCTTCAGATTTTAATCAAAGCCTGGTCAGAGCTCCATTCCAAACAGCCTAATTTTCCTTTTGAGCTTAAACCAATTTCCATCCAGTATTTTAAGGAAAAATGTACCAGTGAAAGCCTCACCACAGGAATCTTAAGCCCACTCTGTTTAAACAAATCCAGCTGGTAACTTCAAGCCAGCAGCACACACAAAATTAACAGGATGCCTTTCGTCTTGCTCTGTGATCATTTCTGTGCATCTCCAATCTAGTGTCAATGTTTCTTCCAGTCAGCGTAGCTCCCACCATTCAGTCACTTAGAAAGGAACCGTGGCAGAATGCAAACTTCATGAGACCACAAAAATTTCCTGAGGAACAACACACTACCTGCCAGATTAACTCAGAACCACTTTTTGCAAAAGAACAGTGAAAATACTTTCCCCTTGTAGGACTCATTGTAACTCTGTACAGTTTTAAAAGCTGCAATGCAAGACACATATATAACTTGCTTTCCAAGAAAATAGGAGTGTGCTGTTTTAAAGGTTCCAATAAACAAGGATGTAGCAGCTTTATAATGCTCTGTTCTTTATACATTAAAGAAATATTTGGGTTTACTTTTATTTTACTAAGAAGTTCACACTGCCAAAGAGCATAAATTTACTCTTATGGATAATTTAGGATCAAACTTATCAGGAAATCAGAAGTACTAGTCTACATTAATAGTCTGAAGTTAAAAATATAACTCTGAAAAAAGCAGGTAACTTTTGCTCAGGTCCACAAGCTTTCCAGCCACTGCAGCAAAGACTTGAGCATGCCTGGCACAGAGCAGGCAGGCTCACAGCAGTCACCCAACACCTGCACATCTACAGCTACTGTTCCTCCTCAATGAGTATTGCTGGGCCTTCTCCTGCCCTTGAGTGAGAGCTCTTCGTTACCCTTCTCCCTGGAAGGTAATTTTTGAAGGTTGGGGGGGTGGAATTTTTCCCCATTCTGTTGCTAGGAAACCACAGACCAGGTATTTAAGGACCATTTACTCTTTTGCAAGAGACGAAAGATGTGGCCAGGTGCGGTGAGGGAGATGCGGCCACCGGTAACCTCTCCTGCTCGCTGGATTTGGAAGGGAGAACAGTGGAACCTGCTCCCTTCTTTTTCATGGTGATTGCGGAGGGGCCCAGCTCTGCACTGCCTTCTCTTCCTTGCTGGGTGGGCTTTTGTTTCAGAAAAAGGATGGGATTCCAACCCCCTCCTCCTGGAACGCGCATTCTCCCGGCTGCGCTCACAGCAGCTGCGGAGGGGCCCGGCTGTACTGTCCCACACCCCGCGTGCCGGAGCGCAGTGCGGCGGCTGAGAGAGCACTGCCACCTTTTGTGGGGAGCCCGGGGAGCCCGTCCTGCTGCCCCTGCTCCCTGCGGTACCCCATCCTGCTGCTCCTGCTCCCTGCGGTATTCATCCTGCCGCTCCTNGCAGTGCGGCGGCTGAGAGAGCACTGCCACCTTTTGTGGGGAGCCCGGGGAGCCCGTCCTGCTGCCCCTGCTCCCTGCGGTACCCCATCCTGCTGCTCCTGCTCCCTGCGGTATTCATCCTGCCGCTCCTGCTCCCTGCGGTATTCATCCTGCTGCTCCTGCTACCTGCTGTATCCATCCTGCTGCTCCTGCTCCCT
>VZTX01024868.1:3267-15166 GCA_013400915.1 Pardalotus punctatus | reverse complement strand
CCCTGAGCCTCCTCTCCTCCAGGATAAACAATCCCACCTCCCTCAGCCGCTCCGCACAGGACTCGTGTTCCAGACCCTTCACCAGCCTTGTTGCCCTTCTCTGGACACTCTCCAGCCCCTCAATGTCCTTCCTAAATTGGGGGGGGCCAGAACTGGACACAGCACTCAAAGTGTGGCCTCAGCAGTGCTGAGCACTGGGGAAGAGTCACTTCCCTGATCCTGCTGGCCACACTATTCCTGGTGCAGGAATATACATATTTGCAGTTTGCTCCTTATCCCAGACTGCTTGTGGGCCAGGAAGATGATTTTACTCTGCCTCCTGCTCTGGCAAGGCTGTAGTTCATGACCTCTTGTTTTCAAATTTCATAAAGTGCACATGAGTGACAGCAAAACACAGACGTGGGTGCTGCAGGCTCGGCTCCTCACACTGCAAGGCTGCCAGTGCAGTGACTGCAATCTGTGGTGTTTGTCTGGGGTCTGATGAGAAAATGTAACCCTATAGCCTCTGTGTGCTGATAGGAATTCTCCTGCCTGTGTGGTATGAGGGGAGAGCACAGCTAATATTTCATGCAGCCCTCCAGCAGCAAGTGAGTAAGTGAGTCATTTCCTACCGTCCTTTGAAATGATACTCTGTGCGTTCTGGGCATCTCCTGCATGTGGTCACCCGGAGGTAAGGACAGGCTTCAGGGCTGAGTGCAGAAAGGCTTCCATCCCATCTCCGGGTAGAATGGGGATATTTTGACAGTGTGTTTTATCTCCCTTTCACGAATCAGGCTTTATGGCTGTGTTCACCTCATCCTTGGGAATGCCTCTGGGGCTGAATTTGTCAGTTATTTGCTGCAGGGCAGCCCTGGAGATCATCTCCGTGACATTCCATCTGTTCCATCCCCAGAGGGAATATGAGAGCAATCTGCCCTTCAAGTGGCCTCTGGCCACCAGTCCCCTTCTGGGAGCACTCCAGGCACAGGGATTGGCACCTGCAGCACCTGAGCCGGGGGTGCCTCTGGAGCAGCACCTCTCAAGCAGGGATGGCGTTATAAAATGATCCAGCAGATTTAACAGCTGCTGCAATCTCTTTCTTGTGCTTTTGAGAGCTGCTGCAAGAGCCCTGAGAAAATGATGTGCCTTCATCTGGAGGGGGTATGGATAGTCATGGTGTGATTGTTATCAGAGAATCCCAGAATTGTTTGGGTTGAAGGGGTCTTAAAGATCATCCAGTCCCATCTTCCACTATCCCAGGCTGCTCCAAGCCTTGTCCAGTCTGGTCTTGGACACTGCCAGGGATCCAAGGGCAGCCACAGCTGCTCTGGGCACCCTGTGCCAGGGCCTCCCCACCCTCCCAGGGAAGAATGTCCTAAAAAGAAGGAATATGAAGATATCTGCAGGGAAGAGTGACTGGGGTAGGTATGGGAATGGAAACAAAGCTGACAGGGAAGGGGGTTGAGGATGACCATGTCTTGTTTCAGGATAGAATCCCTTCCATCCAGCATCCACCAGCTCCAGGCAGCCTGTTATGATGCAGGAGCATGTCCTTTTCCATAAGAGAGCAGCAGGTTGCCTAGCTGGGACCACTGCTAGCAGTGTTTTTGGAGGGCCTGACACCAAACTCTTCTTGGCCCCAGAGCAGCAGCTGCCTCCAACCAGCTGTGGAGCTTCATCCAGCAAAGACGAAATGTGGACATTTTCCTGCCAAGCAAATATCTTCCACCTGGCAGCCAGCAAGTGCCTACCAGTGTTTGCTGCTCGTGCTGACCCAGGACCATGAGCTGAAAATGATCCGTGTTTCCCCTGAGAGAGAGCCCTACTCTCACAGAGTTGAGAGAGCACCAGCGAATCCACTGGGGGTTGGAGGGTGTCAGGCTCTGTAGGGGACAGGTCTTGTGCGCCAGGGAGTGGCACAGCCGTGTGGGGTGGGAGCATCCCCAAACCATCCTGGATCCTGGGCAGTTTGTGTTCACTGCTGGGCTGTCCTGCAGGGGCAGACGGAGCCACAGTGCCCAGAGCTGCAGATCATCGCTCCCGCAGACCCCCAGGCAAAACACACCTGATTATTCAGCTATTTCCCCTCGGCAGCAATCTGTGCAAGAGTTCATTGGGCAGCATGGAAACGTGTGACTCGCAGGTACAGAACAATGCAAAATTTGTTCTTACAGTGTAAGTCGATTTCCATGTACAAACCCTCCTCTCCTCGTGCCACACTATATCAGCCTGGAGCCGGTGGAAATCATGTGCTGTTAGGAGCCTGTGAGAGATTTATGCCATGGGAACAATGGAAGCCTGTTGTTCTGATGAGATGATATACGCTGAACGTTTTCAGACTATATATTTAAGTAGAAAATGTTTCAAAGCTCTGATATATGCAATAGAAGACTCATTATGCTGTACAGATTTGTACTCTCCCTAGTCTGATCTGATTGCGCCTCTACATCATCTCCTGCCGTCTGTCAGTGCCTACTGGAGTGCTCGGAGCTTGGGACTAATCCAGCACGGGAGGGAGAACATCCAGGAGGGAGTGTGGGATTTTCTGCTGACTGACTGGAATGCAGCGTGAGGCTGCCTGTGCTGCACTGAGGGGACAGGTTTGGAAAGGGCTTTGGTTCAGCCTGGGAGCTGGGACAGGTTTGGAAAGGGCTTTGGTTCAGCCTGGGAGCTGGGACAGGTTTGGAAAGGGCTTTGGTTCAGCCTGGGAGCTGGGACAGGTTTGTACAGCCCAGCTTTCCTGAGTATTGGTGCTCATTCCTATTTGGGCTTACATTTCAAAACACTTTATGTAATTTTCATACTATATCCAACCTTTTCTTTGAGTTTTAAACCCCATTATACTGCTTTACCTATAACAACAAACTTACTTAATGAGTAGCCTACATCCTTGCTCCTAAATCCCATTCCACCTGCTGTCCCACTGAGGTAGATCAGGAGGTGAAGACCTTGCAAAAGAGGTGGATCTCACTTTGTAGTGCTACTGGAAGGTCGCAAAATTCAGTCCCTGCATGACTGGAGCGGATTGTGGGTGAGCAAGAGCCAGAGCTGAGAACTGAGGAATGGGGGAGACTTTCCTTGCCCCCCTGGCTGCAGGTCTGGCACCTGAGCCCCAGCATCTCCACCTGAGTGTGAGCACAGGGGTGAGTGAGGCTGTTAAAAAACCACGGGGGGTGTAGAGCAAGCACAGTTCTCTGCAACACCCGAAAGAACTGGGATGGAGTAACAAAGCAGGTTAGAGTGTCCTGGGGTGGGAGTGGGCTGGTTGGGCATCTGTGGTGCCCCCTTAAGGGGGGGTCATCACAGCATCTTCCCACTACGTGCAAGCACTGCTGTCCCTGTGTGGGTACATCCAAAACCCTGCCAGGGGCTGAGGAAATGCATGGGAGAAAGAGAGGAGAAACCGCCTGGAGACTTTGGGGTCATCTGTGCAGCAGGGGGGATTCTGATCCCGACAAAACGGGCTGCCAGTCTAGATCCCCTTTTTAATATTCATACATATCAAAAGATTTCAAAATGGCAACAAAATAGTGAAATTTGCTTCCAAACACAATACAGTATTTTCTAACCCCACTTCAGCTCAGGAAATCTGTAAGGTCCAAAATTGTATTTTAAGCACTATATTTTTGTGTGTGTTTTATTTACTCCATGATTTGCCACCTGAATTTGAAAACTTCCAAGCTACGGCTTAGCTGCAAAGAGCATTTTTCTTGCTGGGTGTCTCTGGCAGAGGAGCTTTTATAATGTACTTTCTCTTAAGTATTTGCTGCCTTTAACATTTGATTATATGATTTTATTCATCTCATTGCTTATGCTGCTTGTAAGTTGGATAAGTGGGAGAAGAAAACCCCACCACTCAGTGTATTTGTTTAAAATACAAATGTACATAAAGGCAGTTGCCTGGGTTGGTGGCAGTTTCAAGTGTCTCAGTCTGTCCACCTGGACAAGAAGTTTAGCAGCTCTTTACCTCAGGAGCTGCTACTGACACAGCAAACCTGTGGGCATGAAGTATTCCAGTGTCCTCGGAAAAAAGCTGCTCATTGGTTTTTCTTTTTAGAAAAGTTCTGGGGAGGCTTGGCAGTGTCCTAGCACAAGAAGAAATTCTTGGCAGATGCCTCCCCATGGCAGCTCAGAGCAGACCTTGTTCCCTTCTGCTGCTCCATGTAAACGAGAGGCTGGATGGGGACTGCAGGCGCTCACGGGCTGATCAATGGCCATGATGTCATACCCTGCAGGGACATATTTTACACAGGATTGCACTTGTCCCCTCCCTCACGTTCCCAGGGTTCCTGGAATTATGCACCAGGCTGGTAATGAGCACGTTTGAGCAGCAGAGAGCCAAGCCTGGCCCAGCAGGGCAGCCACTCTCCCAAATCCAATGGCGTGTGGAGCTCACCCCAGTGGGACAGCTTCATCTGAACCCTGGTCTTGTCAGGCACTGGAACCCAGAGAGCTGCTCTGCTGTGACACTGGGATGGGGCCACGAACAATTTTCTTGTTCACAAGTAGCTACACTGGGTCTGCCCCCGCAGCTACACATCTGGGGAACTGCAAGATATCCAGGGAATATGTGGCTGAGACACCACTGAGCACTACTCAGGCACTCTAAAATGGAGAGCTGTTAGTAAGTTTCATCAGAAAATGCTTATAATCTCAGAAACATTGTTTTTAAAAAAGGAATTTTCCAGATTTGACGGAATTTTTAATTGTGTGTGTTCTTATTTGATTGAGAAGAAAAAAAAAAATCTCCGAAGTCTACAAATTGCTCATTTCACTGTGAACAGAACTCATATCTTTGTAGGGACAAAAAATGCTGTCCTGAAGATTCCTGAACTTTGAAATTGTGCAAAGACCTCCCCAAAGTTCATGTAAGGAGAAAGAAGATGGTAGGGTGAGTGATGCATAGGAGTTTCTGCTCTGCTGGAGTGGGGACAGGGGCTCACAGCAGGGCCACGCACATCGTAGGTGAGGCCAGAAACACAGGCTTTGCACCTTCCCCCCCGGGGCGGTGCTGGGGGGCGCAGTGGGATGCAGTGGGATGCAGTGGGATGCAATGGGATGTGCAGGTGGGATGTGCAGGTGGGATGGCTGCACATGGTGGTGACCAAAGCCGACAGACCCAGCCCCTTGTCCATCAAGAGTGGGCTGGTGGCAGCTGAACCTGAGCACGTGAGCTGCAATTCTTCAGTGTGCCCAGGGCTGCCAAATTCCGTGTTGTGGACGAGTCACTTTCCCGCAGGCAAAGGGCTGGATGTCTCCAGAGCAGTTCTGTGGCACTCCTGGGGTCAAGGGCTGATGCTCCTGGTCCTCAAAGGGGGTTTGGAACAGCCTCTCTCTGTTTAGCCCACACCCTCTTTGTTCCAGTGTAAGTGAGGGGGAAATCAAACTTGCCAGGAAGATTTGGATCTGGATCCCAAGTGTGGAGCTGGAGTGAGAGCTCAGGTGCCTGTCTGGGTCTCACCAAGTGAACCCAGCACACAGGGCTGTGTTTTCACCAGTGAAATGGCACAATGAGAGCAGCAGGGCTGCCGGCAGGGATTGCCCATTTCAGGGCATGACACCGCCTAATGTCACTTTATTTCTTACCCCGGGTAGCACCTGTAACACCAATGGGGAGCTGACAGGACAGCTGCTCTAACAAAACACACAGTGTAGTGTTTGTGGCCTTTGGGACGTGCGCTGGCAGCTCCAGGGGACACCGTGCTGAATGAAGGAGACGCTGGTGTGACCCGGCCTGGCTCTCTGTGATGGACAATGTCTGTCGCGGAACGACACTTATTGTAAAAAATCCACACTGTCACCAATGTTGCGGGGAACCTCATTTAAGAGACACCTCATTTAAGAGAAACCTCATTTAAGAGACACGTCATTGAAGAGAAGCCTCATTTAAGAGTCGCCTCATTAAAAGTCACCTCATTTAAGAGTAAGGACCGTAATTCTTCTGCATCGACGAGGGGAAAGAGCAGTAAAAGACCAATATGATCAATAGCAAGCTTCAATCCGTTTATTTTTCAGGTTTACAGCCTTAAGTACATTTTTGCAGCACCTAGCTATTTCTCCACAAATGTCCATGTCCACCTTTGTCCCTCTCCCCAGAGCTTCACTTGGTGTCAGCTCAGGCATCAGGTGATGTCTCCAGTGCAGCTCAAAGAACTAATCAGGTTTTCCTTCTCTACAAGGGATAAAGACACCCAGGAACCGGCTGAAATAATTTCCCTATATATTGACCTACAACAAGAACATCACACCCTAAATTTCTGGCTGTTATACAGACTTGCAACCCTGGAGCAGCACCCAACCTTGGCTGCATTATTTATTTTGATGTTCTAGCTGTGGCATTTCTTCTCCACACATCTGGTGCTTGCACTGGTGGGTTTATCCTTCAGATCATCCATTTTGTCAAAATCCACCTGTGCTCCCTTCTTAAATTTGATTTTGGTCTATCACACATGACAAGCTTCAAAATTAAGGGCCATAAATATTTTTCAGAACCAAGAATATAACTATTAGTTAATAACTGTCTTCAGTACTTAATTTTTCTTCCTCAAAAACCTCCTGGAAATGAACAGTATGAGGATGACATGGAGAAATTTTAGGCTAGAAAAATCCAGTCTGTGTACATCTAACTGTTGTTTTTCTCACTATTTGAAATGAGGAGTAGATCTGAGGACTTTTATATCCCACTATTTTCACTATAATCAGAAATAATTTAGTGTAAGGTTGCTAAATGTGACCTCCCAGGTTGTTCCCGTGCTGTCACTTGAAGGACTGTAGCAGCTTTTCTCTCTCAGCAGTTTAAAACATTTTGAATTAAATTGCCTAGTGTTAGAAGCCAGCATGTGAAGATGGGAGAAAAGACCATGGCCCGGTGAAATGAGGAATATTGGTGGAATGGGAAGTGCAGGGAGATGGACTGACCTTGCTTGCTTCTCTCAAGAGCCATTTGAAGGGCTGAGCTCTGGACAGTTCTCACTTTCCCAAGCCTGTGTGAATCAACAGCGTGTTGGGAGCCTTATTTTACAGAAAAGGAAGGCTGGACTTTTCAAGCAGCTCATCTTTCACCTGGGAACACGAGAAAGGGGCGAGATTCCCAAAAATGCCGGGCAGCCTTTGGAGAGCTGAGCCAGCGAGCCCCAAGCGCGGCGCTCTGACTTCACGTGGATCCTGCTGAAGAGGGGAAATTTGAGCTGAGCTGTGTTGAGAATCTGTCCAACCCAAGCATTTTAAAGGTATTTAGGCCTTGTTCCACTCACTGCTGCAAGACTGAAGTGAAACAGGTTATAGGTTTTGATTCCCTTGAATGTGGTGGCAGGGAAACATCGATGCCTCATCTGAAGTATCTCTGCTCTGCGTCTTCATCAAGGATCTTTAACACCAGGCTGGAGATTATTTGTCTAAAATCATGTAGATTCAGGGTTGTATTTTTAATTTCAAGACGATTCAATTTCCCTATAGATAGGCACAGCATAAAATATTGAGATGAGAAAATTAATTGGATTATTCTCTTTAGAAATTCCTTAAAATATGTGAATATGGCAAAGACTGGGGTGTGACCTGTTCTGCTGTGCTTCTGAGAGATAACCAAGTCTAACAACTTGTCTTGGCTCTTGGTTTCTCCCTGAAAGCCTGGACTTTTGGGTTGGAAAAGATAATATCCTAACCATATGTCTAATGATTGATTCCTCTGGATGTATGTTCAGCGTGTGTAATGCTCTCTTAAGGGAACAAACACGGATGTGGTTGAGTCAGCAGCATGGGAACACTCATTTAATCAGTGTTTTCCAGTCAATATTTACTAATAAGACAAAACAACTTTTTGCTCTGTGGGGAATATAACATTGCATTTCTTAATATAATAGCTTATGGATAAAATCCTTAGTTAACCCATTAAAGGTTCTCCTCATGCATCACTAATACGAACAAAAATCAGTTTCTTTAAAATGTCACTTGAATTTGATCTATTAATAATATTTCTCTAGAACTTTTCCAGTGAATAATTTTTAATCATCAATGATTTGTACTTCAACTTAATGGTCTTGCCTCACCATTAACATATGGTAGAGTATAATTTGTGAAGCCAGACACATTTTAGTTAGAGCTGGACTCCTTGGAGAGCTGTAGTGTGGGGTTTTCAAGATAATCTTGCAGAGATCATGTGAACGCCTATCCTCTGTTCCTCATCAGGCAGCAGCCTCCAATGCCTTTTAGACTTGGTTCTTAATTTGTTCTGCTGTTGTTGCAAAGGAAAGCAATGGCAGGAGAATATTAAAGGTGCAGGAGGGGCCTGCTGGTGGCTGATGGATACACACTGCCCACCCTGAGAATATTACCAGCGTTGGTGACCCACTCTGGAGTTCTTGTTGACCTCCTTTTGCTTTTCTTGTTTGCAAATTATGAGGATCTTGGTATGTACCAGATTTCACCAACATCCAGCTGTGGTGTGAGAGCTGGGGAAAGATGCATTTTACCCAGAAATACAATTTTGTGTTTGACTCAACCACAGCTCTCTCCTTCAGCTCTGACACATGAACCCCATGCACACTGCCTCAGTGTGAGAAGGATGTCTCGCCTTCCCTTGCCCTCATTCCCATGTGAAAGCCATCCTGGTGCAGCCCTCAAACTCTCTCTGTGGGAAAGTGGAGCAGCTTATCCCTTGTGTAGAAAAATATAAAACTGGAAATCAGGGCTGTGCCTGGGAAATAACATTAAATGTGAAAACATACTGGGGTAGCCAACTCGTTTTTGGATCCCTTGATCTAATCTTGGAATTTTTACAGCCAGTTGCATTCGGCAAAGCATCCCTGGGATGTGCCGTGTGCGACTCCAGTGCTGGAAAATAGACATTTGCAGCCTGAAATGAAGGCTACTGGAATGAATCTCCCTGTGCAAACAGAAGTCCCCATGAGTGCTGGACTCGGGTGGTGCCATCCAGGTTTGCTGTTTTCTCCTGGATCTGGAGACACTCCCTGAGTGCTGCAGAAGAGTGGGAGATTGGGCAAAACAATGGCAAAGCCCCAGAAACAAGCAACATGTGCTCTTGGGGAGCACAAGTCAAGTCATTCTTGTCATCAGACATCCCAGTCGCCTGCAGGGATACCTGGGGGAGAAATTAGGGCAGCCAAACACATATTGTTTCTTTTGTTGGAAGTGCCAAGCTCAGTGAAGATGAATTGGCCATCTGTTCCCTCCCAGCCATGCTCTGGCAAGCCGTAAAGCTCCTTTTTATACCTTGCCACTTTCCATCAGTGCTAACAAAAGTCAGGGGGAATTGTTTGGCTTTTCCTCAGAACATTCTCCCCTTTGACTGCGTGCAACCAAGAGCCTTTTTCCACAAAGTGTTGCTCTCCCTCTGGCCCCGCTGTGTTTGCACAAGACATTCAGGTACCTTATCTCCGAGTGGGAGAGTAACCAGACACCTCTTTAGGCTTGAAACTGAGCCCCTCAACGGACTGGCCGACAAAGAGCTCTTGTCCGAGCAAACACTGTTCATCCTGGTGTCAGTCCTGGGCTGACGCAGTCCCCACGCCTCACCCTGCAGGACAGGTCACAGCTCTCCATTAGGGCTGGGGTCACGGCCTCCTCCCAATGTTTTCCTTTCACGGCCCAAATGAGTCATTAGTTACATCCTAATTGATGCTGAGGGCTGCAGGGGCATCCTCTGATGGGCTTTGGGAGCTGTGGGGTCTCCCAGTGCCTGGATGCTCAAGCTCTTCTTGTATCTGTTAAAGTGTGTCCAGTTCCCCATGCCAGTCACTGTCATCCTGTTGTCATGGGATGGTTTTATCCATGTGGGAATGTGGAATTCAGCCTGTTTGCAGTGCATCTTACAGAGCATTGTATGTTATACAAGACACATAAATCATATGTACATGAAATGATGCCTTACTCTGCTGAGCAAAATGTTGCTCGTGAGAGCACAGAGTTCTGTCTCCCTGAGATCCACGGTTCCCTTGGCCACTCAGGGGTAGGGAAGGGGCTGTTGGGGAGGCAGAGGGGACAGAAGTGACTCTGCTCTCTGAGAAGATGAAGCTCCTGTCTGGAGAAACAGTTTTGTATATATTCAGATTTTCCAAATTCCTGTAAATACTTTTATTAATAATTCTTTACAGAGTTTTTCCCTTCCTGAATGGCTGTTCCTGAGCGAAGGCCAGCCAGCTGAATTCTCCTGTGTTAGCTTTCTGTATGGATGGAACTTGAAACTCCATTTTGCTAAACAAAATTACACTTTAAAAAGACATTTCTGAGCTTTGTAAACTTCTCAGTGAAGCCTCGCTGTGTTCAGTTTGATATTTTTTTAGTATTTCTGACAGAGAAGGAAATCAGACACTGCTTTGGTTCCAATGTGATTTCTTGCTTTAGAAATACAGAAAAAACTACATTTGAATTATCCCTCTAGATGGTTTTATTAGAGAGATACAAGGAAGGGCCCCAGGTTTGTGTTTCTCTTTCAGAAGTTTTTATTCCAGCTTCCTTTCTTTGGCATAGACATCCTATGTCCTGGCTGCATGGATGGTGAGCACTGGGAGCAGTCTGGGATTTTGGAACTCCAGCCCCTGCCCAGGGGGTGCTTTTGGAGGCTAAAGCCCCCCAGATGCCCACCTTGCTCTTCCCTGCTCCCCCTGACAGCAGCAGAGCAGTTTGCTGTCAAAAGCCCATAAACTGGAGCAAGCAGCATCGAACAAATGTCCTGTGAGAACTGTCAGGCCATGAAATTATGGAACAAATAATCCCAGCCTATTGAGATGCCTAATTAACTTCTGTGTGATTACTAGAGTACAATTTAATATTTGGGGGCTGGAAGGGAGCCAGGGAATATTTACTTCCCCTCTCAGCACTGAGGATTGCTGCTGGCAGGTAACTAAATCCAATAATTAGCAGTGGAGGGGAAGGCAGGCCTGCTGATCTCTCTCCAAACGGGTGATAATTGATCAGATGAAGGGAGATGTGAAAAGGACTTGGAATTGGAGGAATTTGAAACTCTCTGGCTTGGGCACAGTCCCCTCCTTCCCAGAGCAGGAGAGCCCCTGCTCCCTGCAGCCCCGGGTGCAGCACTGAGGCAGTGGAGATGTGCACATGCAGGGGAATTTAATCCAAAGGCAGCCTCTCTATTCCAGAATGACTTTCAAACCTCTGTGGCTCAGCCTTTCCCCTCCCACCCCCTGGGACTCCATGGCTTTGGCACAATTTGCATTTGACACCAGTGAAGCAACAAAGGTAATGAAGCCCCTTCAGCTCGGTTTTGTGGCCTGGGTTTTGTGTGTATGATACAGAAAGGAGACAAACTGTGACTCTTGCTTTGCATCAATCCATTAGACAAAATAAATAGCTCTGGGGCACTTGAAACTTGCCTGGCATTAATGAACAACAAGGAGTTGGGCCACAGCATTGCTGGTAATGCACCAAAATGCCCCAGTTTTGTGTTTCGCCCTGAAAGGTTCCCAGGGCTGATCACATGGAGCTGAACCAAGCCAGCAGCTGCAGCACAAACCTCTGAGCTGAAATCCAACACTGACAGCAAAGTCCAGCCTGATGGGTGGCAGGGAAAATCACTGCAGAGGGGAAGCACTCCTCCAAAAAGCGTGCTGGGCTCTAATATGGACCTGTCTGCTTGGATTATTTGAACCAGGGGCTTTGGCTGAGACTCCTGGTAAAGGCAGGGCCAGGCAGAGCTGCTGGTGCTGTGCTCACTCCCATCCTTGGAGCAGCTCATGGGAGGGAATTCTCTTTTCTTGAGTTGTTCCAGGCTTCTGCAGCTGGGAGAGAAGTTGCCCTTAGCCAGGCCTGAACCACAGCAGGCTGGTGTGAAGTGTGACACGGTGTGTATGCTGGCCCTGCATCCCAAACCTGCATCCTGCCCCTGCATCCCAGCATCCTGCCCCTGCATCCTGCCCCTGCATCCCAGCATCCTGCCCCTGCATCC
>VZTX01024866.1:0-13045 GCA_013400915.1 Pardalotus punctatus | reverse complement strand
ACAAGGTCCCACCACAGCCTCCCCTCTGGAGCTCCCTGGAGAATGAGGTGCTGTGGCCTCAGCAGAAGAGGCTGCTGGAGGCCGTGTGGGTGTGGAAATCCCTCTAGAGGAGGAAGATGTGCGCTCTCTGAGCCGTGGGTGAGAGCCCTGGGGGGCTGGAATTGCCAACACTGGAAGATTTCTCCCTGCTTTAGTCAGCTGAGTGTCTGTTGGCTCTTTCCCTAATTTGGGAGAAGAGTTAGGGCTGGTATTTCTAGGATTAAATGAAGGAAATCTGAATCCCAACAGGAGTTGTGCCATGTCAGTGTAGCCGGTCCAGAATCGGCAACAAAAGAAAAATTTCCTCTTGGACATTGATGACCTTTATCTGAGGAGAGCAGATTTGTTCCTTTCAGGAATTTCGATGTGCTCCCTTCAGGAATAGCATTTTTTCTTTTTTTTTTCTTTTTTTTTTTTTACCATTTGCATCAATTCTGTCATTAGAGGTCAGCAAAAATCCGTCCTCACGCAGCCCAGCCTCCCTCTGTGCGGAGATTTTGGGAGTTTTCCCAGTGCCAGGACATTCCAGGAGGTTGGAGCTGTTTGATGAGGAGCCAAGGGTGGGAATCCTTTGGGAAATTTCCCATCTCCTTTAGTCTGTGCTTTTCCGGTTGCTCCATCGCTCCCAAGAAGTCGTGAGTGTGGATTTTTTTGATTTTCCAGACAGCATCACCTCCTGCAGGATTGATTTCCGACAGTTTTAGCCGGAGTTTTTGCCAAAATGAAGTCCTTCAACTCCTTCTGTAGTCGGGGGAGTGCAGCAGGAACATCTCCAAGCTGTATCCACTCCTGGAGTGGCATTGAAAATCCAGGAGTCATCCCTGGAAGTGTCAGATTCCTGGAAAACATGGAAAATCTAAATTATCCGAAAGGATGACCAGGGAGCCCCTCCCAGCTGGTGCCTGGCAGCTCACTGGCGTTACTCAGGAACGGATTTTTGATGGGATTTGTTTTGGATCAGAGTTTTGGATCCTGGATTTAGGGCCGGGATTGTGGCACAAAGCTCTCAGAATTCCTGTTGCACTCAGCTCCCCGTTCCTGCTGCATTCGGACCCCGCTGGAACATTGTTTGTGTAAAGCACAATGGCCTGGTTTAAATTTCATGGAAATCATCTGGAATCCCTTCCTAGGAATCAAATTGCTGCGGAATCCACACCAGAGAGCTCTTTCCATGTGGAAATTTTCCATGGAAAGCTGAAGGAATGAATCCCTGTAGCCTCTCCCCATCCGGCCACACCCCAAAATCCGTGTCTGTGGGTCCGTCCGCTCCCTGGACTGCCACACTGGGATAACAGAAATGGTGAGGATTGGGGTTTTTCCTGGTTTTTCCCTCAGTTTTTCCCTCAGTTTTTCCCTCAGGACACACCCAGGCCGGTACAGCCATGCCTGCTGAAGGTGGAGGTGGCCCAGCCCCACAGGAGCGAGCCGTGGTGGCCCCCGGCCCGGCTCGGGCTGGTGGATGGCAGGAGCCCCCCCAGTAGGACAAGGCAAAGGGGGATGGAGAGATTTGGATATGATCCATAGAGAAATCCAGGTCCTCTGGAGCTCAGCTCAGTTTAGATGGTGGGAGGAGCAGCGGGAATGGAGAATTCGAGCGTAGGAATGGACCCGCTTGGATGATGATCATTTTGAGGAAAACCAAAAGCATTAAAAGCCCTTTTTCTTCTTCCAGAGCTGTTTCCTGGAGTATGAGGAACTGGGGTTCCTCCATCCGTCCTCAGTGACCTTGAACTTCCATTTCTGTCACCCCTTCTAGGGAGATGCCGAGGCTGCAGGGATTTCCTTCCCTCCTGGATCATCTCTCTAATTTAGGAAGGTCAGGCTGGCCAAACCCCTCAGCACAGCTCAATGGTCACAGTGGTGCTCACTCAAACCTTGGCCTTGATTTTGGAATCTATTCCCAAATATATTCCATGATTCCCTGGAGCTGCACGGATGTGGCGTCCACGGGAAGCTCAGGATCTCCGGAGCCGTTTCCAGCAGCCCTGGGAATCTGCAGAGCTCTGCTCCTGCCGGGCCTCAGGACACAGCCAGGCCCATCTGGCCGTGGGGACAAAGCTCCTTGACAGACATTTCCATAAGGGATTTGAAGATTGGATTTACGGAAAGGGATTACGGAGCGCCGGAGCCAGCGGGAATTTGTGCCTTTAGGATGATGTTAAGGTTTTGGGAAAGACAGCTCGGATAAGATCCTCCCTTTCTGCTGTAGGGCTGGCAGAGCGTCGTTAAAGTCGGGATAATGAGGGTTTTTATTAATGGGAATGTTCCAGGGGCTTTGGCAACGCGCCTGGCGTTTCACAAGCAGGAAAATAAATGGGAAAAAGAGCAGCTTCCCAGTTCTCCATCCGGGACAAACGAAGGGCAGGGTGGCTGGGGGGAGAAATCCCAATGCCGAGATCAGATCTGCCCCGATATCTCATTATCTCGCATTTCCTGCACACAAGGTGTTCCCACCACACCCAAGAATTCCTTGAGCAGGTGAATCTGGCTCCGGATTTTCAGTCTTTTCCCCCTCATTTGCCATCCCGATGGGATAAACTGATCACACCTGAAAACATCGGTGTATTTTTGCCTCTGCTCCTGCTGGGACACAAATGAAGAGCCTGGTTCTCCTTCCTGTAATTCCCATTCTGCATTCCTGCCCGCATCATTCCCATTGTGCCGTGCCATCCTTTGGGCTGGGCAGCTCCGTGCCTTTCCAGAGGTGTTTTTAGACTGCAGCCACCTCGCCACGCACCTTCCTTCTGGCAGGATGAGCGGGATGACCTCTCCTCATCCCACTCTGCTGGTGCCAGGACACAGGGAATGGCTTCCCACGGCAGAGGGCAGGGATGGATGGGATTTGGGAAGGAATTGTTCCCTGGGAGGGTGGGGAGGGGCTGGGATGGAATTCCCAGAGCAGCTGGGGCTGCCCCTGGATCCCTGGGAATGTCCAAGGCCAGGCTGGACAGGGCTTGGAGCAGCCTGGGATGGTGGGAGGTGTCCTTGACCATGGCAGGGGTGAGCTCTGAGGTATTTTCTACCTAAAAAATTCCTTGATTCTCTGATTCTCCCTTCCCTTCCTCAGGCCTGGAGCCTCATCCTTGCCCCTTCCTGGCTCCTTGCCTGCACACAGCCAGAATTATCCCAGTCATTCCTAAAATGGGACCCACTGGAATCCAAACCACAATTTCCCTGGCACCAGCAAAGGCCGACAGAGCAAACCCAGCCCTGCTAAACCTCCAGCTGCCTTCACCAAAACATCATGAATATTCACGAGGCGATTAATTAACATCTCCCTGCTTTAATGGCTCCTCACAAGACACTCCATAGCCCCCTGTGCCATCGGTTCCGTGCCATTCCAGAGGGTGGGACCATGTGGAAGCGTCACTTCAAGGTGTTTTGGAGCAGCCTTGCCAGGAATGAGCATGTTTTAGGACTGCAGCGATCCCAATCAGCTCCCCGAGGCTGTGCTGGTGATTAGTGCCCGTAATTAGAAGTTCTCCAGGAGGATCAGGCTGTGCTGGGAGCTGGGACGGTGCGGGAAGGAATTTCCTGCGGTGGGATATTCCGAGTTCAGCAGCTTCCATTGTTCTTTCCGCTTAGATGGGGCATGGTGGCAAAACCTGGATCTTCTGTGGCTGGACCTCCCCTCCAGGAGACAACATCCATCGGGAATGGGGAAATGTAAACATTTATGTGGATGGGAACAGCATGGGAAATGCCGAGGGTGTTTGTTCTCCATCCCTTTTCCTTCCCCTGCCAGGAAATGGGGCTGCTGGTGATGCCAGGTGATCCCACACTGCTTCCAGAGGGATTTCAGGTCTCAGCTCGTGGAAGCCTTTCTGGAGTTCCTCCTGGTATTCCCAGTCTGGAGTGAAGAGGGATTTGGGATTTCAGCTGGATGGGGATTGCAGAGGGAATATCTGCAGTGGGGGTGGGGTGAGTGCTGGATTGATCCCAAATTCTTCCCTCCAGCTGCTCACCCTTTCCCACTCGGCACTGCCAAGCTCATTCCCACGGGATGCCGGAGGTGCCAAGGCTCTGAATAATCCCAAAAACCATCAGAGGAGAGCAGGGACAGCAGCTCCTTCAGGGGCTGTTAAACACAGCGCTGTGCATCCGACCTCCAGCCCAGGGAGCTGCTGGATCATGGGATGCTGGAGGTTGCCAGGGAATCCTCAAGGCACCAGAACTCCGGGTTTGCCCTTGGAATGCTTTGGATCCCAAGCACCCGCCTCTGGCCGCTGTCAAAACTCATCCCTCATCCCCCAACAGTGCAGGAAAAGGCGAAGGGGATTTACATAACGTGGAATTCAATGAGCAGTGCTGGAGCAGGACGGGTTGAACCTCGTTAATTGATGTGTTAATTACCTGTGGACATCTAGGCCAGGGTGGACTTCGAGCTGCACTTGGAGAAGCTCCACAAGTGGACTTCCAGCAGCTTGGAGGAGAAGAAAACCTTCCTCAGGTGCTGGTGGAAGCTGAACCAGCAATTCCTCGGCGGCGCCGTCACCTTTGTGAACGTCCCTTCAGGTGCAGTGGAATGTAATTAATTAATTAATTAACTGATCCATGACCTTGTCACACTGAGAGTGCTCTGGGCACTCCATCAGTGAAAAGTGAAAATTCCCGCAGTGGATGGGGGTGATGGGAGAGGGTGAGGTGATCCCAGGGATGGGGGAGCAGCAGGAGCTGGGTTTGGGTCTGACAGCACAGCCATCCATGGATCCGCTGCTCATGGATACATGGAGCCAGGCTGGGAATAAAAATACAATTTATCTTATCTTATCTTATCTTATCTTATCTTATCTTATCTTATATCTTATCTTATTCCCAGGGATCCTGTCCGCACCCTGGGCTGGGGAGCTGAGCAAAATGTCGGAAATGTCAGGGCAGGGGTCTGCTGACATCCTGCCATTGAAATAAAAGATATTTGTGGATATAAAGCATATTTTATGTCTATATTATGTATTTATTTAACTCATAGGAAGTTTCACGGAAACACGAGGGTTTGGGTTGGAGCAGACCTCAAGCACCATGGACAGGGACACCTTCCACTGTCCCAGGTTGTTCCAAACCCCGTGTCCAGCCTGGTCTTGCACATTTCCAGCAATCCAGGGGCAGCCCCAGCTGCTCTGGGCTCCCTGTGCCAGGACCTCACTCCCTCATTATCAAACTCCTCTTCCTCGTGTCCACTTCAAACCGAGGATTTTCTTCTCCCCTGGGATTTGTCCCCTCTTTCTGTGACACATCCGGGTGTCCCAGCACCCAATCCTGAAGAGCTGAGTGAGGAAAACCCCAACCCCGACCCCAATGTGTGTTTGCCCCCCTTACAAAGCTCACCCTTTATCCCACATCCATCGTTCTCTGCCCCACTCCGAGATCTTATTCCCACCGTTGGACTCGCGTTGCTTGACCTCAGCAAGACCGGATTTGAGCAGGGCCGCTAAAATGACCTCATCCAAAGGCTCTGGCCATCCCCCCTTCTCCCAGGGATGCAGAGACCCCAGGAAGACGGGAAGGAGCCGGCAGAGGCCGAGTTCCAGGGGGGGCTGAGCGGGTACCAGGAGGTGACTCCGAAGGAAAATATGGATGTGCTGGAGATGATGGAGGAGCACGAGCCCCTGGTGAACAATTCCGTGGCTTTTCGGAGCAGCTGAGCCGGGAATTCCAGGTATGGATGAGGTACGGAGCCAAGGAGGTGCCTGGGTGGAGGGATTGGGTCTCTTCCTTCCCTGTGGGAGCTTGTTCCGGGAGGAATTCCAGGAGGAAATGTAGGGAAGGGTCTGGCTGCGGGGCACGGGGGTGTGGGGCGCTCTGAGGGTGGCTGAGGGATGGAAAGGGACAAAAGGGATCTCTCCAGAAGGAAAAGCAGCAGCCAGGGAGAAGGAAAAAAGGGGGGAAGGGGAGTGAAACGGAGTTGTAAAAGGAAAATATAAACCAGTAGGAAGGGCCGATGGAAAAAGCTCAGGTCGTTTCCAGAATTCCCTGTGAGCGTGGGGAGGCTCTGGCACAGATTCCCAGAGCAGCTGGGGCTGCCCCTGGATCCCTGGGAATGTCCAAGGCCAGGCTGGACAGGGTTTGGAGCAGCCTGGGACAGCGGGAGGGGTTGGAACAAAATGAGCTTTAAGGTCCCTTCCAACCCAAACCGTTCCAGGATTCTGTGGTTTTCCATAGATTTGGAAGTGAGAGGGAGACAATGAAACCAAGGAGCTCAAGGGTCCCCTCCCAAAGGATCCTCCAGCATCCCTGGCTCCCTTCTCTGAGTGGATGGAACTGGATGGGCTTTAAGGTCCTTTCCAACCCAAACCGTTCCAGGATTCTGTGGTTTTCCATAGATTTGGAAGTGAGAGGGAGACAATGAAACCAAGGAGTTCAAGGGTCCCCTCCCGAAGGATCCTTCAGCAGCCCTGGCTCCCATCCCTGAGTGGATGGAACTCGATGGGCTTTAAGGTCCTTTCCAACCCCAACCATTCCATGATTTCTGAGCTTTACTGACTCCACTGGAGCTGTTCAGATTTATTGCATTCCTGCAGAGGAAATTTCTCCTTTAAGTGCTGGAGCAAAAAAACCTGGGAAGTCTCCTTCGGGCATTTATCTTCTTCTAAAATATCTGGGATTTTATGGTTGGCAACCAAGGAAAAAAAGGAAAAAATAAGCCAAAGGAAATATCTTAAACCTTAAATCCAGCCTCCTTTAGCTGCAGTAGTTGCTGTATTCCCAATATATGACTTATTACACTTGGAAGTTAATCCGGAAGCCCGGACTCCCGAGGTTTGTTCCTGCCAGCTCCTGGCAGATCCTACAGGCACTTTGTGACTGTTCCCAGCTGTAAAACACCCTGGGAGAGCAACAAATGCATCTTTATTAAGATTTTTTGAGATGAAAGGAGCCGCTGAATACATTATTTTAATGCCCTCTAATGAATAAATGTGACTTCCCACTAATACAAATTAATTAATGAACATTTCCATTTCCGAGCCCTAATCCCCAATATTAAATGTTATTAATCCCAGAGAGTTGGACCAGCCCGTGCATCCAATTAAATGATTTTCCCACATCCCAGGGATAACACCTTGGCTTCCTCTCCCACATTAATCACTGTCCTCTAACCCAGCTGTTCTGGGAATCACAAAAATCCCTGCACTGGCAGCAAGGGAAAACTGATTTTTCCAAAGGGAAGGATGGCACGGCCGGGACACCGGGAGGCCGAAGAGTCTGATTTGGACATTGGTATTCCCGCATAATTCCAGGATCCCAGCAGATGTGGAACTGCAGGCAGCTCCCAGCAGCTCTGTGCTGCCTGGAGCTGGATTCCATTCCTGTTCCCAGGGCAGGATCCTCTGGAGAGCCCCTTCCAGCAGAATTGTCCCATCCATGTCACCGGGATGCTCCGCTCAGGGCACACCCACGGTGACAGCCCGAAGGGGCGGCAGGGACAGCCCTGGGGGGCTTCTGGCTCTAATTAAAGAACAATTAACACGTTGGGAGGCTCCGGGAAGAGCTGGTGGGACAGGGAGGGGTCCCTGGGGTGCGGATGGGGAGCAGAATTCCGGCTGAGCAGCTTGGGAGCACGGCTGGTGCTGTGGGAGAGGAGTGTCCGTGGTTAGAGAGGCTGGGAGAGCTGGGAATGTTCCCCTGGAGAGGAGAAGGATCNGGCTTGGAGCAGCCTGGGACAGCTCTGAGCTCTCCCTGGATCCTTCCCCTCTCCAGGTGAACATTCCCAGCTCTCCCAGCCTGGATTGGCTCCATTCCTAGGAAACCCAATCCATGCTGCAAAGGGCCAGGGTGGAGCATCCCGGCTCCAGGGCAGCTCTGCCAGCGCCTCCCACTGCCCTCCCACTCCGGCTGGTCCAGTTCTCACTGGAATTGATGGAAAGTCCTACCAGCCATCCCTACAATCCCTCCAAACCCCTGGCTGTGTCCTGTCAGGGTGGACAGAGCCCCTTGGAGCTCGGAAAGGAGCTGGGGAAAGCTGTGGCTGGAATTCGTGGTCTGCGCTGTCTGTGCTCCAGCGGGGGAAAACAATAATTCATTGTAGCAGAATGTGGGAGTTTTTGGATCCCTGGCGGTGTGCAGGGACTTGATCCTGGCAGGAAATCCCAAGTTTTCCTTGTGGTGAGACTGGGCGTGTGTCCTTGTCTGAGGTCGGACTCACGGATTCTTTTTCTTTTTTTAATTTTTTTTTTTCCCCAACTCCTTGTCTGCATTTTCTTGTTCCCATAGCAAAGATTTCCCCCCACCTTTATCGGTTTTTTGGGTGGATTTATCTCAGGATTTGCTTCTATCTGATTTCCCCATTGTGGGTCTGCAGCCACCACAGACCCCCTCAAATCCCAAAAATCCGTTTTTTCCTCTCTCTGTTACCGGGAGCTGCAGGCGGTGGCCGAGCAGCCGATCCTGTTTGAAACCCTCAAGCAGAACTTTGAGAAATCCTTCATCAATCACTTCACCAACATCTTTGAGCTGCAGGTGGGCTCCGTTCCTCCCATGGCACCTCAAAATCCCGGGAAAAACGGAATATTCTGGTAAAGTTGTGCCAGCCGTGCAGGGAATGCCACTGTGAGATTTTCCCAAAGTGTGTCTCCAAAAAGATCTTCCCACACTCCTTCTCCTGGTCATTGTCCCTCAGGTTCATTTTCCAGGGATACAGGAGAAATCCAGGCTCCCAAAATCCCTCTGGTGACATTCCTTAAGTCCTTGGGCCTGGAGATTTTTCCTTTGGCTTTCTTATTTTATTTTGGGGGGTCGTTGATCTGTTTTTAACCTAAAATCCCAAGGAAAAAGCCAATCCCTGGATCCTTTGATTAACAATTTCCAGTGCTGATTTGGCAGTTTAGAAGATTTGGTGGACAAGATCCCTGTGGGCAGAAATCCCATGGATTTCCTTCTGTGGAAAGGAGCAATTCCCAAATCCTTAGCGTTCCTTCCTTAAATCTTTAGAGTTTCCATTCAAACAGTGGCTCTGGGAAGGGAACTGGGAGGGAAATGTGGGATTTCCATCCTTGGGGTCTTGCTGGACACATCCCTGAGAAATCTTTTCCACCTGGATCTGCTCCAAGCCTGGAATGGCTGCACCACCAGCCCCTGGAAAATCCTTTCCCTCCATTTCATCCCATCCCTGAGGCAGATCCCGCTCCCGGGCTCGGATTTCCAGCGTTTTCCTCTACAAGGAGCTTTTCTCCAGTGTCTTCTCCTGACCACAGGGTTTGTCTGGAGTATCCCACGTGTTCCTGGTGGGCCAGCTCCGAATTGTTCCAAGATAACGGGAATAAAACCTGAGTTCCAAGTGCTTCAGCTTGGAATGTCCTTTGCCAACATGGAAAATAGGAATTGCAGGCATTTGGAAGTTTCAGAAATGTGGGAATTTCGAGACTCCAGCAATTTCTGAACTGGAAATTCTGGGTGGCGACGCTTTTCAGATCTACTTGATTTGACTTTTCCCGTCATTTCTGTTCCTTCAGGGCAATTCCCGGCTCCCTGCTCTTGCCCACCCCGCTGGCACCGTGGCTGCCCCAAGCCACGGACCCCACCATGAGGAGCTGCTGCCCCACACGCCCCTCATGGCCTGGCTGAGGAACATCAACCCCGTTCTGTCCTGGGACCTCCCCGAGGTGTGGCTGAAACCCCCGACAGACACTGGGAACGGGCTGGGGAATTCCTGATGGGAGCTGGGTCCCACCAAAGCCGTGAAACCCACGAGCTTCCATCGTTTGGTCCTTCTGGGAATGTCCAGCCAGATTGGAGCTCCGTGTCCGACAGAAAGCTGGGAGGGGGCGGAAGGAAAAGGCCTGAAAGGAAAAGGAAGGAAAAGGCCTGAAATGCCCAGATTTCTTCTTTTTGCCCTCACCTGGCTTTTTCTTCCCATTCCAGCTCTATTCCCAGAACCTTGGCAGACTCTACGAGCGGGAAATCAAAGCTCTCTTTGAACAGGCCAGGAATTCCTTGTTGGGATGAAGGAGAGGAAGTGAGTGAGTTAAAAAATGGGATTAAATCCGCCCTTCGTGCTGCTGGGCAGGGTTTGTTCGCACCCAGGCGAGGTCAGAGTCACCTCCAGCACCGGGGGTTTCTCCAGGTTTGATCCATGACCGATTCCCTCATCCGTGGGCTGGGCTGGCAGGACAGGAGAAGCCAGCTCTGCTCCGCTCCAGGCACGGTTTGTGGGAGCTTTGGCTCCGTTGGTTCCTCAGTTTTGTTCAGCTGCTCCTCAGAGCTGGAGTTTTTGTTCCCCTTCCCTGTGCAGGGCTCAGGAATGACCCGGGGGTGGCTGGGATGGTTCCGAGGAGCTGTGGGAGAGGGAGGGGCACGTGGAAAAGCCTGGAAAACCAACCTATTGTCAGCTCCCTTGTCCCCAGCTCCCAAAAATTCCCAGATCATCATCTCCTTAAAAACCCCGCCAAGTTTTCCCTTCCCTTGCCTTCACCTACTCCGAGGGCTGGAGCTCCTCTGCTGCGAGGACGGGCTGAGGGATTTGGGGTTTTTCCCACCTGGAGAAGGCTCCAGGAAGATCTTTCACTTTCCCCATCCCTGGAAGTGGCTCAGACCACGCTGGAGAGATCTTGGAGCAGCCTGGGATAGCGGGAGGTGTCCCTGCCATGGCAGGGGGTGGGAACGAGGTGATTTTGTGGTCACCCCCAACACGAAGCATTCCGTGATTTTATGGTTCCGTAAAATATTCCGTAATGTGGTTCCTGGTCCGTATTTCATGCAAGATCCCTCAGACACTTTTCCCTGCAGGGAGAAGCCTGTCCCTGCGGACAGAGGGAATTCAGGGCGATATTTATGGGATGATTGCACAGTGAGCTGGCTGTGGGGCTGTGCTGCCTCTCCCGAGGTGCTCGTTTCCACCAAAATTGCTGGATCTGACTCGAAATATTCCAGTCAGGTGTTCCTGAAGATAAAAAGAGAAACTGATCTGTGTCCTCTGGAAATTTTTTACGGCCCACGAGTCACATTTTCCCTCAGCAAAACAAAGGGGATGTAATGGAAATTTCCAGGCCAGTTTGGCCCAGTTTGAAGGTCAGACCGGTGTGTTTTGTCCATCAGAGTCAGCACTTCCAGCTCTGCTCCTCCTTCCTCGCTGGTGTCCAGATCCCGAGCCAGAGGATGGAGCCCAAGGAAGGGAACGGGGCTGGTGGCTCCAGTTTTGGGGCTCATCATGCCCAAAACATCCCCACCACCCCCTCCGGCTCCTCCTGCCCAGCGCCACTTCCCCTGGGAATGACACCCAGCCACCGGGGAAACAGGGAACCTCAAAACCGTGGGATCAAAGCAGGACGGGCAGTGCTGGCAGAGCATGAGGACCTGCAGGGGAGCGCGGCAGTCCTGGGAAAAAAGAGGAAAATTTCACCTAAATAGTCCTAATGGCGCCTAAATGGCTTCCCATGGCAGAGAGCAGGGATGGATGGGATCTTGGGAAGGAATTGTTCCCTGGGAGGGTGGGGAGGGGCTGGGATGGAATTCCCTGAGCAGCTGGGGCTGCCCCTGGATCCCTGGCAGTGCCCAAGGCCAGGCTGGACATTGGGGTTGGAGCAGCCTGGGACAGTGGGAGCTGTCCCTGCCGTGGCAGGGGTGGGAATGGATGAGCTTTAGGTCCCTTTCCAACCAAACCATTCCATGATTCCATGATTCCATGACCTCTCAGCTGGGCAGGGAGGGGCCCATGGTTCTCTTCACCTGCACATCAGGAGAAACAAAGGGTCAATGGATAAAATATTCCCCTCTCACCCACTCCTGGATGCAGATTTCATGGGAAAACCTGTCCTTCCTTGCTAAAAAATAGGAATTCCTGACAATGGGAATGCACTCGGAGCAAGGAAACCTGGGGAACTGGGAGTGGGAACACCACTCCAGTTGGGATTTATAAGATCATGGGATCAGCATCGTTTCCTGGAGAGGGGAGATTGCTTTGATTCCAAGAAGAGGGAATAAAGATTTTGGGCAGGAAAAAGAAGGCCTGGCTCCTCCTTGCGAAGGGATTGATGGGCTTGGAGCAAAGAGCTGGAATTCTGCTGGGGGACAGAAAAGAAAATCAGCCAGGGGTGCTTTCCAAGCACACCCACCTGAGCACAGCTGGGAATGCTCAGAAAGTCATGGAAAATGGGGATTTTGCAGTGGTGGAGATGGCAGTTGAAGAGATCCTTTATCATGGAATGGTTTGGGATGGGAGGACATTAAATCCCATCCCGTTCCACCCCTGCCATGGGCAGGGACGCCTTCCACTGGGCCATGTATGAGAATAAAGTTGGGACACTTTCCACTGGGCCATGTATGAGAATAAATTTGGGACACCTTCCACTGGGCCATATATGAGAATAAAGTTGGGACACCTTCCACTGGGCCATGTATGAGAATAAATTTGGGACACCTTCCACTGGGCCATGTATGAGAATAAATTTGGGACACCTTCCACTGGGCCATGTATGAGAATAAAGTTGTTATTTATAAAAAAAATTACTATAAATTTTAAAAAAGGTGGTGTAGGGCACATGTGGCAGCCAATCTGCCCCATCCCCTCCCATAAATATTAAACTGTGATTCCTTCCAGGACTTTACCCGCCTTTAATTCCTACAGGAATCCCTAGAGCAGGAGTGATTAAATCCCAGCAGAAAACCCTTGGAAGGACACCTGGATGGCTCCGAGGTGTTCCCGCTCCCGTAGCACCCATCCCAAAGCCCACGGGCAGGACAGGATGAGTTTTCCTCTTCTGGGATGTCCCTGCTCCGCTCCAGAGGGGGAGGACGGCTCTGGGACAGGCGGGAAGCGCCGAGCTGGGCTGGGGAATTTCACCCCATCCTTGATGGGAGCAGAACGTCGGATCCACATCCCGGAGGGAAGCTCGTGACAATTTTAGAATTGGAATTTTTAGCAAGCTGTCCCCACAGAGGCTGCGGCACCTTCCCCGGGGCTGGAGCTGTCCCACCGAGCTCTCTGGGGACAGAGCAGGGCAAGGTGACCCGTTCCCAGATCCAGAATTCCCTGCCCGGCTCCCGGGGGGCTGCACATGTGTCCTTCTGCAGGATC
>VZTX01024839.1:0-15293 GCA_013400915.1 Pardalotus punctatus | reverse complement strand
GGGGAGAGCTTATTGTGGCCTTTCAATAGTTAAAAGGGGCTTGTAAGCAAGATGGTGACACACATTTTAGCAGAGCCTGTTGCAATAGTACAAGGGGTAACAATTTGAATCTAAAAGAGAGCACATTTAGATTAGCTATAATGAAGTTTTTTACAATGAGGATGGTGAAACACTGGCACAGGTTGCCCAGAGAGGTGGTAGGTGCCCCATCCCTGGAAACATTCAAAGTCAGATTGAACAGGGCTCTGAGAAACCTGATCTAGTTGAAGATGTCCCTGCTCACTGCAGGGGAGGTTGGACCAGATGACATCTAAAAGTCTCTTTCAGCCCACACTGTTCTATGATTCTAGTCTTATGAAGTCTACAACGGTAAAAGATCTATAGCTACACTACCCACACTATTTGTGATCTCAGTGAAGGATTACACCAAGGATTCATTAAAAAACCCCAAACAAACGAAAACAAAAAACCACCAAAAACCCCAACCAACCAAATGCCTTCCCACACCCCTACCCCCTTCAAAAAATCCAAACAAAACAAACCAATGAAATCCCAAAACTAAATGCTGCAACTGCTAGTAACTAACTCTTACCTCTTGATTCTCTACGTTTTCTCAGTTGCCCAAGACACGTCCTGGCCTAAGTTTCTCGTGTCTTCCTGGCTGTTACTTTGTTCTTTGACAACTGTACAAAACTAATATTCTTGAAGTTGCCTATGAATACCACAGACATCTCATATATGCTGCAACTTAACATCAGAAGATTAAAAATCACCAGTCAAGCCTCTGAGGATTATTAAACAAGAGGTATCCAGGCCTGCTAATTGTAAATTTCTAGACAACACATCCTAGAAGACTTTTTTCCTTGGTGACACCTGGCTGAGAGGGCAGCTCTGCCCCCTTCCACCCAGCTATCAGGTGTGCACTATGCTTTGCTGGCTTGTGCTTTTGCTTGTGCTCTCTTGCACTCTATCTCAAACCACTCATGCAGCACAGCTCTGCATTCTGCTGGGCATAACCTGAGAGACAGGAGCAAATTACAGCCCACCTTATCCCAACGGAGGATGAGGGAGATAGGGCCAAGACTGAGATATGAGCAATTACAGTCACTGCAACTCCTGTGCTCCAGAAGAGACTTTCTTAGGAACCCTCCCTGAGGAACTCAAGGAAGGTGGAGGCTCTGCTAAGTGTGAAAGGAGGCATGAGCTCCATGGCCCAGCCCAGCATGAAGGATATTTCAGTACCTGGAATTTGGTCCAGCAGCTGGGGCTGCAGAACTGGTAGACAACCCGGTCTGTCTTGTTGTAATAGCAGGGTTCAGATAAACTCTTTCTGCAGAAGCTGCAGGGTCTAGGGGGACCTGATGAAACAGATAGGAATTGGTGAGGGCAGCAGCACAGGTTGTGGGACTGGATTCTGAGGATGGCATGCAAGCTACTCACTCATCCTCAGTATATCAAGCTATTATCAAAAAAGCAAGGGACAAGAACACCAGGAAACCAAGAGCACCAGATTCTGCTAGGACAGAAATGTTAAACAGATGGAGAGCAGAGTGGTTCAACGGAGTGACCCTGGCTCTGTAAGAATTTGGACAAAATAGGCTGCAATACTTGTTCCATTCCTGGACACCCCAGTACTCCATATAATGGAAAGGGCAATTCCAGCACAGTCCAGCACTACAACTGCTCCCTGCATTCTCAAGAACAGCAATGTACACTACCTCTGTATTAAGATGTCTACATGCTGCAAGGGTTCCTCCCTCTGCACTTCCACTTGTCTCACCGGACTTGTCCCCAGGCTTTTACCTTCTTTTCAGTCCCATCCACAAGCAATAAACAATACCAAGGAAGGAATTAAGAGTGGAGAGGTGATGATTCCACCTATACAGGTGCTCTTACCAACTAAGCCTGACTGCTTCACTTTGTGGGAGGTAGTGCAGCAAATGGAGCAGAACAGACCCATCTTGCCACTGCGATCCACATTGGGCAGCATGTCGAAGTTCTTGCACAGTGTCTTGCACCACATGCAGGGGTAGACCCGAGTGTTCTTCTGCAAACACAGAGCAGAACAGAACTTCCAGGAGACCATCACAACTGGTAAGGCCCAACTATCACATCCCACCCCACTGCTGTATCCACCACAGGACTGCTTTCCCACAGTGACCACCTGATGCCAGGGACAGGCTCACAGTCTAGATTCAGGTGGTGGTAGCAAAAAAAGGTGCTGTGTGCCCACAGTGACCTTTCCCCACCCCAGGCAGCTGCCTCCACACACCTTCTTGTAACTGTTGAGACACGCAGAGTTGCAAAAGCGTTTTTGCTGGCCTTCATGGAAGAGGTACTCGAGGGGCAAGCCCTTGTTGTAGATATAAAGTCCACAGTTGTCACAGCAGTTGGTTTTCAGCCCCTTGGTGGCCCGGAACTTGGTGAAGCAGGCGTCACTGCAGATGCGGTGAACCACACTCCCATTGCTGACCTCGTGCTGGATCTGTAGAGACATCACTGCTGTCACTCCCCAAACTACCACGGGCCTCCTTCCAATGCAGCTGTACCACTGCAAGCACAGTCCTTGGGATAACAGGCGCTAAAACTCTGGGAAGTGCCATACTGGAAGCTGGTGTGGACTCAGGGTGGCCTCCCTTGCCAGAAGTCAGAGGAGCGACTGGGAGAGCAGAGTGGCAGGAAGCAGTGAGTCTCAGAGCAAGGAGAAGCTTGGGAGTGAGCCCCAGCCAGCTCAGGGGCTGAAGCCTCACACCATAGGAAAACCTCACAAATGCCCTGGTCTTGCTCTAAATGCTCTAATGCTCTAAGTGCTATGGGTCCTAAGCACTTCATCCAGGACATGCGAAGGACAAGAGATTTGTTTACCTCGCCAGGTTTGTGGCAAACACTGCAGCGGCTGGTGTCCGAGGCATCTGCAGGCTGAGGTGCTGGTCTGTGCTGCTGGGCCTCGTACAGGGAAAGGCAGACAGAGGTGCAGAACTCATGGAAAGAGCCACCTGAACCAATCTGGGCAACCACAGAGTCCTTGGTGTTCCAGATCTCCCTGGGGATCAGGAGGGGATGTGTTAGTGCAGGGACACATGAGTCTTGCCACAAAGGGATAGGATGGCTCACTGCAATGCACAGGAATGCACTGCAACTTTCTGATGTCCCAAAAAGCTGGCAAGAACTGTCTCATAGCAGCTTCTGTCCTGGCCCAGAGGAGTGGTGTCTGAAGAAGGAGCATGCAGGAGGTTGTTTAGGAAGGAGGCTGGAATATGGGGCACTAAGTCTGGGGACAGGCATGGAACAGCAAGAACGTGAAGGCGGTGTAGGGAGCATGGGATACACAGTGTGTGAAGGAAGACACAGGGCAACAGCTGGCAGTGGGCAGGAGTGATATAGGTGACCAAGGGCCATAGGAAGGGGACTGGCAGGGAGGGCTGTGGAGCAGGTGAGTGGGGTCACAAGCATGGGAGCACTGAGGAAAGGGGATGAACACACTTTTTGCAGAAGGTGCATATCTTCTTGCCAGGTGGTTTTTTTGAGAAGGTGGTGAGACAGGAGCTGGAGCAGAAGAGCTGAGGAAGGCCTTTTCGCTGGTAGGCAGTCTGGCCTTTCTGCAGTGGGGTCCGGCAGTTGGCACATGTCATCTTGGTGAAGGTGGAGCGGGCGGCTCGCTGCGCCATCTGCGTGCGCAGGGACATCCGAGTGGAGCGCCGGGTACGGAAAGGAACAAAATCCTCATCGTTGGGATCATCCACCATCGCATCAGAGTCTTCGTCAGAGACCGGAACTGCAAAGCAGGAGAAGAAGATCAGAAACCCCTCATTAGGAAGTGAGAAACTCTGCCATGAGACACACGCTGGGATTTTCTGAGTCACCCTTCTGGAGTCCCTCTATGTACTTTGTTCCTGTCTGGGTGGAATGATAAAGGAACCCTTAAAAGAAATTCTGTTGTAACGGAGGATGAATCAAGAGGTCTTTAAACAAACCAGGCTTAAGAACAATTCCTCTCTAGGAAGTCATGATATGCCAAGGTTGAGCAGAAGCCCAGAGTGTGAACTTTTACAGCAGAAAACCCTCTAAGAACCATCAGGCCTAAAAGGGAACAAGCTGATCACCAGATTCCAGCACAGGCAGGCAATAAAGGAGCAACATACAAATACTAGGGAATGGCAGGATGACATTCAACATCTCAAAGAACAGAGACTTCATGTACTTCTGCAGGAAGATCCCCAAGACGCAACCTTCCTTCAGACAGCCTGCTGTCACAGAGAGAAAGGAAGAAAGTTCCTGGGTGAGGAGATGGAAGATGGATTTCCTGGGAACACCCCCGAGTCTCATCCTGTTACTTAGTTCTTGGTGCTCACACACCACTGCAAAAATACACCACCACTCCCTGTTTTGACCTAAGTGCCCTGAGAAAGCAAGGCAAGTACCCCATGACGAAGACTTGTGGGCTGAAAGGACCTGTCCTGAGTAGAGGGAAGTCTGCACAGAGGTTCCAGAGTTCCCACTGCACTCACACCATGAACCACCTGCCCACAATGGATCTGGGCTGTTATCTGTGGCTGAAAACAGGCATTGGCCAACCCCAGGTACTTACTGCTCTCAGAGGAGTTCACAGTTTCAGGCCTGGCAGTTTCTGATCTTCTGGGTCGTTCACTTCTTTTCTGCTCCTGGAAGACATTCAGAAAACGTTTAGGCTAACTATCAGCTAGGACAACCATGGCTAAACATCCCAGATCATGGTGGAGTTCCAACTTCTGGGATTTGGTTTCCCAATACCTAGGCTGAAAATGGATAAAACTCCATGGATACCTGACCAGAGTTGGCAAGACAGAGGAGAGGGGGAAGTAAGCTAATGAGAATGACATTTCAGCTGGGGGGTAGCAGGGACACACTGAAGCCACATTACAGCACAGTGGCAGTGCACAGGGATCATTCTGTCACAGGAGTCATGAAAACTCCTTTCCAGAGGGATGACAAGACAGCCAGTGTCCCTCACAGAGTCTGACAACAGCCAGCCACGCTCTATGCTCCTGTGACATACATACTTGACTGCATTCTCCTCACCTTCTCAGCTGGCAGCTCGCTTCCCTTCCCAGACAGGCTTTCTCCTGGAACAGAAGCACAGAAGAAGCTTGCATCTAACATCTTGCTTTTCTCCAACAGAAGAGCACAGGTGCTCTCCAAATGCAGTCACCCTTCGGGTCAGTCAGCACATGAAGCCTCAGCCTGTCCTAGCTATCAAGTACAGTTCTGGTGGTGATCAGACACAGGAAGGCTCCTAAACCCACCACCTGTAGTTGCAGATTCAAACACACAGCTTGGGAGGAGCCCTGTAAGGGGGAGACCTCCCTGCATGGGGGAGGTGGGCTAGGTGGGTAGTTACCTTCAAGTGCTTCTGACCAAGACTGAGCATCTCCTGGGGATGGCCAGCCTGGGCAGAGGAACTTTGCCTATTGGAAACACCTGCTGGTGACCTTCAGTTCCAGCAAAGACTCCAGTGATGAAGAGTGTGAGCTAAACTGATGTGTAGCCACAGCTTTCTTGGGGAAGCTCCTCACTGCTGTAAGCACCAACAATCAGTTAAAGCCGTGAAAGCCAGAGCAAGAGGCTGTGCACACCAGAGCATTATCCCTGTACATGAGAGGCTTTGCCCAAATCTAGACCATCAGAAGAGTTGGTAATTTCCATAGCAGAGGACGAGCTGGAGTGAAAAGCAGACTCCAGCTTCAGCACTATGTAGCTAGATGACCTACCGAGCAAAAGGAAGCCAAGTTCTGCTGAGCAAACAACTTACCTGTTGGTGGTAAGGCTTCCTGTGCTTTAAGTACACTGTTTTCTTTAAGTGAGTTCTTGCCATTATCATCCCCTTCCTTTGCCCGGTTTTCCTGCACAGGCTCAGGGGGCAAAGCTGCAGTTCTGTTGCCTGGGCTCATTTCTACCTCCGCCTCCCCCGCCATCCCTTCCTTCTGCACAGGTGAGCTTTTCCTTGGTGCCTTCAACTTCATCTTCTTTGTTTGTTTAAGACTGAGTTGGGGTGGGGGCATTGTGAGGCTTGAGGACTGTGCTGTGCTTTCTTCTGTGGCTGGGGCACTGCTGAGGTCCCCAGAGTCAGGAACAGGTTGTTGGGGTGATTCAGGGGCATTGTCACCAGACAGTGCAGGAATAGCAGCAGCACCATCTTCCTTTACATCCCCAGAACAATTTTTTGGTGCATCCTCCCCTTCTTTCCCTGTTTCTGGAACAAGGGATTCTCTGGACAGGGCAGAAGAGTCTGCTGGTCCATCCTCCACATCCTGGGAAGGTTGTGCCTTACACAGCCCATCCAGACCCTCTGGTTTATTTAGTTCCACCAAATCCGCAGTTTTACCCAAATCATCTAAGACATCAGGTTTCTCCAGCACATCCAAGACACCAGGTTTATCTAGAACACGGTCATTTGATTTATTTAGTTCAGAAGGGTTGTCTGCTTTCGCTACAAGGTCCAAGTTCTCATCTGCAGTCATCTGCTTGGATTGATCCCAGCCAGGGGGCTGAAGAACTGAAACTTCCTGGGTAGAAGCTGTTTGGGAGCCCAGGAGATCTTCACCAAACTCCATGTCAGCAGGGAGATCACCAATGAGTGGTTTGTCAGGCAAGGACAGGGGGTCCAAAGATCCTGAAAATTCACTGGAATCCATTTATAAGATGGCAACTGGAAATGAGAGAGAGACTTGCAAGTTAATCAAAAGCAGTCTAATATAGAACATGAACTGCCCATTCTTCTGAACACTTCTGTAGTAAAACAAGGCCCAGGAATGCTGCCAGGCCATAACCAGGATACCAGACACCAGCACGTCAATCGCCTCTACTTATGAGGGTACAAAAGTCAGCAGCAGGATGCAGTAGTTTGGTATAACAGACCTTTGGGAATTCTACAGCTCTCACACACCTCACCACAGCACGGCAAACAGACTTGCTTATGCTAAATGACACAGCAGGGTATCAGAAATTACTCCAGCACCAATTCAGGAGGCTCCACATGGATGTTCTGTGGTAATACCCCCAGCCCTGCCTTCTTCTCTATCCAAATAATCTGGTCTGTCCTTTCACCTGATCTGTTCTTATGGAGCTAACACATTTTTTATTTTTAAAATACCTTTTTTCTCTTAAACATAGAGGTAGAAATAACTCCTTTCAAGCCCTGAAGTCTGAGTTTTAACAAGATACAGTATGACAAGATGCATTAATCTTGTCAGAGGACAGATACAAACAATGTTATAGTATAACTACAGCTACTGCATAGCCCTAAAACTACGTGGGCTAATATTCAGACACAGAACAATTGGAAAAACTTAAGTTAGAATGAGGAGGAGTTCTGGAGAGTGGCAAGAAAAAGGGTGGTAAAGCTCTGACGTTAAAAGCAGTCATAAGAAGAACAAGTAGCAAGGTAGACGCAAGCATGTAATGCAGAGTCAGGAAAAAAGACCAGTGTGACTTTGCAGGGCACAAACAGAACAGGAAGGTGTGATGCAGACTGCCAACCTCAGAGGGAAAGTTACAGCCCAGCTCCTCATGGCTGACATTATCATAAGACAGAAAGGTCAAGATTTGAGATGAGAAAAGTAATATTGTCTAAACCTGAATTATACCCCCACAAGGAGATAATGGCTGACAAACCCAAAGAGGGAAAGGGAGCAGGAACTGGAGTCTCCAAGTGGTAAGGCAGTGTAAGACTTAAAGTAACACCATGTCCCCAGACAGGCTCTAAGCAGACACTACAAGAAAGGCACTAGAATCAAATGATGTGGCAACAACCTATTCCTCCCTATCAGAGTAATTACAATTCTAAATTTAGCACTGTTTTAAGCCCCAAACTAGAAGACTCAGTACTCTTGTCTATTTGGGCTTACAGTGGGCATAACTCATCTGTATCAATGAAGGAGGAAGCCTGAAATAATTTAACTGGTGATAGTTGTTTAATTCTTTTTTAATATCCTTTCCTCTGAGAGGACAACCAAGCTCTCATTCACCAATGGTTTGCTCAGAACTAAACAGAACACACTTGGACAGAGAACAGACCCAAGTTCAGAAACTTACTCAAGCAGGAATTTAAGGAAATCATACCCAACAACTGGATTTCAAATCCACTGCCTCCTTATTTTATCTAAATACACAGTAATGTTTTCTGTTTCCTGGTGGCAGATAAAGAACTGTTCACACAATCACAAACAGAAACTAAAGCAAATGTAATCTTCAGAAATGCTCAGCAAGTTTCACCCCTGAAGACTTTGGTGTTTCCGTTCACTTTTAGTTACAAGATGAGACAAAACATTTAGAATAAGCCAATTCCAGAGCAATACAGGATCTAATGCATGTTTTGGGGTGGCTGACACAAACAAGAACAAAGTGAAATAGAAACAAAGACATCTGAAAGAAAGGTCCTAAGGCTTTGAAACAGATGAGAACCCTCCCAAGACGATAAACAGTTTTCTTCAGCTGTTCAGAATACAAACAACGTCTCCTGCTCAAAGATATCCCCCACCCAGATTCACAGACAGACAGCAGACCCTGCAATAATACACAAAAAAACCTCAAGCCATCCAGATGAAGAAGGAAAAGTTTATTTACAGGTATAATTAACAGAACTAACATACTCCTCAGAATCACCTCAGACACTTTGCACAAGTCTGCAATGAACCACTAAGGTGATATTTCTGTAGTATTTGCCACTTTCAGCTGGCCTAGTCTTTGTTTGGTAGAAATAGATCCTGGAAACACTTGGAGCATAAGAAATCCATTTGGGCATTCCCTCCCAGAGGACAATGCAAGCAACAATCTATGAACTTGCCATGTAACTCAAGTGCTCTACAAGTGGACCAAAGGCATCTGGTTTAACAGTGTACACCCTAACACCACTTTCAAAGTTTGGGCATTACAATGCAAGACAAAGCTCTGACAAACTTAATGGCAACATCATTGACCAACAAAAAAAGTCTTAAACAGAACAAGCATTCTGCAGATTAAGACAACTCCAAACTATTGGGGTGTGGCTGGCACAGACCTTTCTGCAAAGGCAAGGCTGCAGCAAGAGCACTCACTTGCATGCTCTGGTTGGAAGCACAGTGCTCACCCCATATGCTCGAGGTCCTGTCCCCTCTCATCAGCTCAAAATCCCAGCAGAACAGCTCACACGTTCTGGTGAAGGAACCAAAACTTCTTAGGATGTGCAAAGCTAAGGACTACTGCTGTCAGTCCAATGAAAGGACCATGTAGTCGAATATCCTGTTCCTATTCACACCCAGCATGGATACCTGGGGAAAGTGTAAGAAACACAACCAACAGGATGTTCCTCTTCCGCACATCCTCCAATCAAGGACTCAGCTGCTGAAGAACCACTTGGCTTGAGCTCCACTGACAATGTCTGTACTGGGCAAATCCTCTGTGAATCTGCCTAATCCCATTTTGAATCAAATTATACTTTGGACCTCCAAAAATTCCAGTGATTTTAAGTTCTGCATCTTAACATTTAGTTTTTAAAGGTATTTTCCTCTTGTTTATTTTTGACCTGCTGCTGCAGAGCTCCGAGGTGGTGCAGGGCAGGTGAATGCCAACTCTTGATGTATTTTAAAGAACCTGGAAAAGCTGATAGAGTTAAGAGTTGAGGCTGGACCCAAGGTGATGCTGACAAACAGCCTGAGTGGGAAAGCATGGAATGTCCCTGACAATGAATTCTTTATAGTGGCTTTCAACTACCAGCTGATAAGGATGAGGAAGGCAGCTCTCAAAACAGGAAAGAATGGTATTTTCCAGTTCTGTGGGTTGCTCTGAAATCAAACTCAACCTGAAGAAATTAGAGATGTTCAGCTGCAGCAAGGTAAGAAGCTCTACTTCTGTCTGTCCCAGGGAGTCAGATTTGCCTGGGCCTTCTGCTGAGCTTCACAGGGAGTTAAGCTGCAAACAGAGCGTGCACTTTATCTCTGGTAAAATCTTTTCTCACTTTCTACAACAGAAACAGAATAGCTTATTGTTTCTGGCAGATGCTGAAATGATCCACCATAAGTCAACACCTCTCTTATTCGAGGACCAGCTAATGCACAGCTCAGTCACCGGGGTCTGATCACTGGTCTGCTCGAGATCTTCCTTTTTCAGCCACATTCCTGGCAGTGAGGAGAGTATACTGCAACAAGACTTGGCCAAACCAAAAGGAAATCCTCTTGGAGGTGTGTTGAAGTCCTGCACTTTAAAACAGATACAACTGCTCCATTGGCCATTTAGGAACTCCTTACTCAGGAGTAAGTATTCCCCGGGATATTCAGTAACAGATATATTCTTGGGAAGAACGAGTTCAAGGAGCAAAGTCTCTTGCACAAGTCCGTAGCAGAATGCTTCTCAGGTAGCAAGCAAGAGTTTCCAAAGAAGTGATGTGACAGCTGAGGCTCCTCCCCGAGTGTGCAGGACGGGCACAGAACACAACATTGACTACCAAACCCAGTACCTGTGACTACCAGACCTGCCCAGCCCATTCTGCCAAAGACTGGGCACATGGGATCTTCTCTCAGATTTGGAAGACCAAAGTGCAATATCTCTGCCAGGACACTTAAGCACATCCAAATGACTACCTGGGACTGTATCCAGCTTATTAAAGACATCAGTGGTGCTGTAACTCAGGTAACCATTAGCAGGGGAATAGGTGGCCCACCTATAGAAATGAGGATCTACCATCAAACATTTAATTAAAAACAGATAGCAAGAGCAAATGCTGTTATTACTCCCTCCCAATGAAGCGAAGATCTCAGAAATCTTTACTGTCCATAAAAAAATCCCACAGCCATGCAGTTACTGCTTTCCTCTAGTAAAGGAACAGCAACTACTTGGGTATCTGTCCTGGACTTCTGTTCATGGATGTGGACTCAGATTTTCAATACTTTTGAAGACCGAAGGATTTCTTTTTTTCACTATTAGAGATCATTTGAAATATGAAAATAATTAACTAGTAACTACAAAAGACACTTAAATCAACATTTCAGCCACTTCCCTTCCACAAGATCGGTAAGATCTGAGCAGAGCTCTGGAAGAAGCTTCTGGTTTTTTGTGCCAAATTTTTGAATATACAGTAACACCCAAGCTAGTACTTCTCAACAAAAACAAATGTCAATACACAGTTCGATCAATAAAACATTAAGAAAGTAATACCATGTCCTACCAGCATGGTTTCAGTCAACATCTCTTCATTAACAATATTATACATTGAGTGGCAAGTACAGCAAAAGCCAGCATCACTACTGTGACTTATCTAAGTTTATTGGGACAGTTGACAGCTTTCTAAATGCACTGTAACCTAAATTCATATGTAACCTTCATTACATACTGGATAACTCATTTCAAATCAAATTAATTTACAAAGAATCACCAGTAAACTAAGCACACTACTGTGGCCCAGGTTTCAGTCCAGTCAAAATTCTCCAGAAATGAGCAGAAAGGATTTTGTTACTCCATAGTGTTTTTGGAGAGGCAGCTCTCTGAGCTGCAAACTCAGTCTTCAAAGAGCACAAACCCCACTTGGTGACATTCAGTACAGTGCTACTTACACAGTACCCTGCCAGACCATTACTGTCTCATTGTTGGCTACTGTCTACACTTGATGACAGTTATTGGAAGAGCTGTTTCAAATTTAAAAAAAAAAAATAAAAAAATCTGACAAAGTAATGCAAGAATCCCACCACTTTGTGAATCAACCGTTGTTTGGAAAACACCTTCCAGTGCCAAACCTGTTTTGTTCACTGAGAAGAGATGGGGAGACATGACCCATCTCAAAAAAAATCACAACGTAAGATCTACAGCAGACAACTCTTTAGAGATACTGACAAATGCACAACCTCAAGTCTTATGTAAATTCCTCAAAGGCAGGAATGACGAAACTGGATTTTGAGCTTGCATTCCAGAAGCTTCGCCTCAGTTTCAAGACAGTGCAAGAAGGACAAATTTCAGAAATCTCACAGAATTGCCTGGAATTAGGTTTACCAGGAGACTCTCTACAACACCTGAAATATAACTGACAACATTCTTCAATCTCAGCATTATCTGCTGCTAACCATAGTGGTAAATTCTAAGACAACCAACAGGAACATCCTCAACAATCCAGAATGCCATTCTGGCAAGCAGTTTGAAATGGCTTGTATCCCCCCACATCTTGTAAGACCAGGATCTTCCCAAGCACTAAGTGTCAAGGCTTTGCAACAGAGAAAGGAGTAACAAGTCCAAGTACACTCTTAGCAGCAATGCTATCTGGAGAGCAATTCAGCTTCAAGAACCAACTCCACTTAGTGATCAAGTCCGAGAGAAAATTCTCCTGGCTTTTGTACAGCCAAAATAGTGTAAAATGCACGGGAAGGTGGTGAGTGGGTACAAAAAGCTTGGAAGTACTATCAGAAGCACAACAAAAAAGGCTTGGAGGTGTACAGCATGCTTGAAGAGTGTGTGTTGAAATTGCCTTAATGATACTAAGTATTAAGACAACGATTAAAAAACAGACAGAAGACCTGGAAGTGGTAAAAAACATATGGTCCTCAGGTCTCTCTACCTGTTGCCCAAACGCTGCAGGAAGGCATCAGAACACCTGACAAAGTCCTGGCAGGTCCCACAAGCAGCTACAGACAGCTGCAGGGGACAGCTGCATGGACAGCAGGTAACCCTCCAGAGGAGTGCTGCAGCCTGGGAACAGGCCATGGAGTCCCTGGACATCCTCAAAATCCAACTGGACAAAGCCCTGAACAGCTTGGCTTCAAGCCAGCTCTGTTATGAGCAGGAGGTCAGCTGGGCCAGAGACTTCTAGAGGTCCCTTACAATGCAAATCTGTCTGTGAATAAACCTTACTGCACAGGAAAGAGAGAGAAGAAAAAAGGGTAGAGTCTCTGCGAGGATGTATCTTTAAGGGCAAAACATTTAATTTTTCTTAAGAGGCCTTGCAGAGCCAAAATACTGGAAACACAATGTGAGCTGTCTCCTCTGCCTCCCTGACAGTCCCAGATCCCTCTGCAAGGTGCCTGCCACCAAGGCCCTGGAAAGGGATCTCAGCATTGGGAGGCTTCACCTCACTTGCAGCTGTACAAACTGGCCTGGTCAACTGTGTTGAACAGAGAGCAATATTTTACCCCATTTAGAAGCCAACTCCTTTCCCTTTGGGCTGCCCAGGGCTGGGACAGCAGAGCAGGTGCACAGCAAGTGGCCAGGAGACACCACCAGAGCCCATGGCCAGCAGGACTGGTGAGGATGGTCTCAAACACTGCCCTTTCCTGATGCGTGCCATCAGCAGAAGACATTAACAAAACGCTCTACTGAGACTAAAATACAAATCCAGTGAAATCCTGCTAGCACTGCCTTTGCTAAGATGACAAATGCATTGTCACAGCTGCAGCCTATTCCATACTTCCCTTGGATTCCTTTCACCACAGCCCTTCTGCACCAAAGCTTCTGCCAGCATGTCTGTGTCCATCAGAGTCATGCATCCCAGCATCACTGACCACAGCACATCCATAAAAAATCACACAAGGGGCTTTGCTCCCAAAGTGACGCCATGGGCTCAGCCTTGGGCCCTTGCTCTGGCTGTCAGAGATGTGGAAGAATCTGTTGTTACTCACTGTCATCCTCCAAAGCAATGTGAGCAGGTGGAGAGAGAAAAAGAGGCTGTGCAAATATGCACTATGGAGCTGTGAGGTTCAGGTTAGTCATTATGGCTCCATAGGCCGTGGATATTCCTTTAATAAGGCTGAGCTCACAATAACAACAGGGCTATGCTCTTATCACCCGCTTTGATCCCAGGATAGGCAGGGTTAGGTGAGAAAATGCAGATTAAAAGTTTTCTTGGGGGTTGTAGCTGCAATGAAAGGGAAAGAAGTTATAGCCTAGAACAAAAGCCATAGCTGGAAGCACAGCAGGAGAAGAGGAGAGCACAAATGAAAGAGCTCTCATCCTCATCAAAAGAGACTCCAGGAACCATTCCTCAGCACTCAGTTGAAAATCCTACCCCCCACCATCACCTGACACAGACCACGTCCAGCACTACCTCTGCCCACACAAGCTTATCTGACTGCCAGGGCCTTTCCCCATGCCAGGCACACACCACAGCCAGCTCCCAGGCCTGCCTCCACCTCTACAAACACAGGAGGCACTTGATGCTCCCCAAGGCACTTTGCTGGCCGCAGCTACACTGCTCATAGGGGGATGCTTCAGCAGACTGGGGCCTCCCCCAGCAGCTCCAGGCAGCTTCAGCCCCGCAAGGCTGCACCTTTCTCTCATGGGGCCAGATCCTCGAAAGCAGCACATGGTGTCCAGGGATGCACACATCCACCAGGCCTTGGGGAGGCTCTAGACCCCCCACACAGCAGGAAGGCTGTCAGAAGCGTCGGCCAGTTCAGAGAGCAGCAGCTGCTGAGCCCCACAGACTTTGCTCCCGCGTGTGGTGACACCACCATAAAGGCTGAGCCCCTGGGGACACAGGGAGAGCCGAGCCCGGGTGGGTGCTGGGGCAGAGCTTTGGGGCAGAGGGTGCCAGGGGCTGTTTGCTGTCACTGCTCACACAGCCCTGCAGCAAGGGTAGGCCCGGCTGGGCTGGGTGTTCCAGGGGCTCCCAGGAGCCACGAACCCTGGGCCCGAGCCTGTGCCCAGGTACTGACATGGTAGGGGGGCACAGCCAGCCCCCACCTCTCCGGGGGCTGCCCCCCACACCTCCCTGTGCCCGCCAGCACCGAGACCGGGATGGGGGTCAGGCTGGGGCTCCCCATCCATCGCAGGGGGACCGAGATACAAGAGATACAAGCCCCCCGCAACAGGGGTGAGGGTCTTCCCATGGGAGTGGGGTGGGGATGAGGGTCAGCCTGGTGCGTTCCCGAGCCATAGCGGGGGAACCCAGACCCAAGACCCCTCCCCAAAAGGGGCGAGGGTCGCACGGGCTCCCCCCCACTGCAGGGGGCACGGGTGCGCTCTGCACCGCGGCGGGGATGGGGCTCAGATGGGGGCTCCCCATCCATCCGGGTGAATCCAGAGACCACTCTCACGGCCAGAACAAGGGGCGCAGGAGGGTCTCCATGGGACCGGGGCGGGGATGCGTGCCAGGCAGATGGGTTCCCCCCCATCTATCCCGGGGGAGCCCGTAGCCCAGACCCCCCCCACCAAAGGGGCGAGGGTCGCACAGNCCCCCCCCCCCGGCCCCGCCGCAGGGCGCCCCCAAGCGGCCGCCACGGGGAGGGGGCGAGGGGCGCCGGCCACGCCCCCTCGTGGGGCGCCGGCCACGCCCCCTCCCGCAAGGCGCGCGCGACCACCCC
>VZTX01024810.1:0-30576 GCA_013400915.1 Pardalotus punctatus | reverse complement strand
AATTCTATCCGCTGAACACCACTATAACCAGGAGTGGTAGTTCTTTCCTATATCTTTTCTGTCTTTCTCCTGTTCTCTTTTGTCCAATTCCCTCTTCTCCAAATTTTTGACAAATTTAAAATTGAATGGGCTTAGAGATTGCTAAATTGAACAGGATAAGTTAATGCCTTGAGAAGTGTTTTATGTTGATTGAATGCTGGTCTAAACCTTTTGGCAAAGATCTCTGATTTTCTAAAGTTGTCAGTGAAGGTTTTTTATGTTGTTTTGGCCTCTTGAGGATATCTTGTTGGTATTTCTCCTGTGTATATAACTCAGAGTGCCTGGACTCTTTAAAAGTAGCCTTTTTAAAAGTTTCATTGAGGAGATTTTTCGCAGCCTTGTACATGCCTGCACATGGTAAGTGGTTCATTAATTCCTTGATTTACTTTCACTGTGTGCACAAGTTCTACTTTACCTACTAAGCTGTTTAACCCACAACGTTTCTGTAGATGCGTTTTCTCTTTGGCACAATTTTACTACATTATGAGTGAATTTCTTGGGCAATTTCTTAGAATCTGCTAGTGTAAATTCTTTCAGTGCTCTTATTATTCAAAATTAGTTAAATACCTCAGTGTTTTATAGATGGTCAAATATTTCTGTTAAGTTTGATAGTTGAATCCCAGATTATAACAGATGGTTGCCACATAGTAATTGCTTGCATTTTGGGATGGCTAGAGATAAAAGGTTTTTTTGCAGTTCAGTTAGCTTCTGATTGCAGTAAACATGGCCATCTTCATGCCCTTTATGCCTTGAACCATTGAGGCCCATATCTTTGTGGTTTTTATACTTTCTGTTATGCTGTATATGATCATTTGACAGGAAGGAAATATGATGTTTGTGGGTTTAATTTTGTTTTTTTTTTTATCCTGATCTAGGTTTACCCAGTAATGGTTTTCAACAGTAGGAAGAACTTGAGGCAATGGCAGGCTTACTATTAGGAAAATATGATATTAAAAAGAAGGAAAACAAAAAAGGTGGTGCTTAAAAGTTTCTCAAAGGTCATTTGCTAAACTAGGTATATATTATAGATTTTAAAAATTCCTTTTTTTTAGAATTTTATTAATTATTTTTTAAATTTTATTAATGAAAATGTGTATATTATTACTTTTGGAAATACGTCTTTCCTTATTAAAAAAAATCCCTCACACAAGAAAACTACAATACCTATTAGAGACCCTGTGTTTTCCTTCTAAAATTAAAATTGAATTCAGATTGAAAAATAAGAAGAAAAAGGAACTAATTCCCTTACATAACTAATACATCTAATGAGCATTTAGAATGTATGGGTTTGTATATAGAAGAAAATATGCTTTGTTTGAAAACTTCTAGTTATTGAAACCTATAGTTTGAAAAATAATGTGTATAGCATCACCCCCTTTTGTTAATCTCTTTCTGATGTCAATAATAGAAGCCAGAATTGAAAAAAATGCATTTAACTGAAAGAGTTTTACAGTATTTTCATGAATATTTTATTTCTTTCCTTTAAGGGGAAAAAAAAGGCAAAGAAAAAAAAAGCCAGCAAACTTGTTTTATTTGAAATCATTCTTCAGCCTTTTCAAATGTGTTTCTTTCAGAGCTGTCCTCTTGTTGCAGTAATTTTGTTCTGAAAGGGGCATTTATTTGATTTTGCATCTACATCAATTGATCCAGATGAGCATATTCCCATGGATAAGTTTAAAAGCACTAATGCAGTGCTATCTGTTTGAAGTGTCCTTCTCTATTGTCAATATTCACTGAAGAGTTGGACCCAGGATATGGTGTTTTCCCACAAGTACCCCCAAGTTTTTACTCAACTCTCACAAGAAAGCCATATGTCTAGCTCTCAAACATCTCATAGAATATGCTTCTGGACAGGTAAAAAGAATAAACTAAACTAATAAAATAAAATAGCTCTGACCTACATCCAAAAAACCCAACAACCTGTTTTATTTGTATGGGTGTCTGAATATATCATGCAATAGAGCCATAACAGAAAAAAGCTTTGTAGAAGTCTTGCAGGCTCTGTCACTATCTTGCTGCTTTGCTCACAGCTTTATTTGTGATTTTGTTTCCCTCTGAGATCCTCCTGCAATGTACCTTTCTTATTACTTATCCCATGTGTTCCTTATTTTGGTCAACAGCTCCAATTTGTAGGCAGTACCTTTTGTTAAGGAGGTAAGACCAGCCTTACTTGTTCAAGAAAAAGATTTGACTCCAGCTAGTGACCATGACTATCTGTTCGTGTAGGGAAGAGTTTGACTGTGGCTGGTTTATATGTTTCTTTCTCCTAAAATGCTTCTTTCATCTCCATGCCAGGGAAGCTGTTAAGGATAATGTAGCAGGTGCATTTAAAACTGACCAAAGTAATGTTCAAGATTCAAAAGGAAGTGCAAACTTACATGATGGTTTAGTGATCTTTCCTGAGATCTGTCTATGCAAATGTAATGAAAGAGGTGGAGGAAAGATGAAGGATAGGGATAAAGTTAATTTTATAGTTGTCCTTATGTGATTTTTGGATGTGTTTTTAGGTTTTGGGTTTGTTTTTTTTTCCAAACACCAAGTCAAATTAAAGTTGTTTTGTCACCTCAGCTTTCCATTCCTATACCTGCATTGGCTTCTTAAATCCAAAAATGTAATATTCTGGGGGTGAAAATATTCTAAACAAGATCAGTTAAGTAAAGTTTACACTTTTTATTCATTTATTTGTTTAATTAATCTAATTGTTCTATTTTACTGTAGTACACATGGTGCCACAAAGTTTCACAGCAGAGGATAGGATGAACTTAAGTGCGGGAATGAAAGAGGAACCAATGAACAAGCAAACGTTAAAGAGATTTTCTTGAAGAGTATTTATCACATACAAACCACAATGTTTCAGTTAACTGAGAGGATATACTGTGCAAATATTTCTGAGTTTTCTTCTTGATCTAAGCCAAGACTTGTATTCAACTGTTGTCCTTACAAGTAGCTTACTAAAAATTTAGTGTTATAACATGCACAGTAAACACAGAGCTATAAAAACCGGTTACATTTTTCCCACACTGGACAGCAAAGAGAATTTATTAGTTGTATTTTTTTCAAATGTTTCAATAACTAATTAGCAAATGACAGCAAAACAGAAGAACAGCGCTGCATGCTTAATACAGTCCTCACACAAATGTATGAACCCTGCTAAGTGTTTCAATTTTAAAAATGCATTTTAACCACAGTTTTACTCTGATACAAAAGCTCACATTAGATTATCCTTTAAAAAAAAAAAAACATTTTACAGAGAAATCTACTTTGCTTGTTGCCACTACCTTCCTTTTATCTGTCTAGTATAAATTTCTCTCCTGCACAAAATTTTTTCATGTTCCAAATTAATTTTGCTGGCTTGCTAAATAAACATCAAGAAATCATTTAATAGGAAAAGGAGGCATGGACACTTTATTTGTGTAATTAGATTTAAAAGGGTAACAAAAGTGATGATCCTATAAAATTTAAATCAAGCTCATGCGCCTGAATTGTGAAATTAGCCACTCTTGAATCAGTTGTAGTCTGCATGCTGCCATATAGCTGTTGCAACTGAGCAGGTTATTATACAACAGAATTATACATTGTTGAGAAGTATGGGATGAAGATCCTGAAACCAGCAGTTTTAATATAAACTCTAAAAAACAAGAGAATTCTTAGTTGTTAACTATTTCATGTCAGACTGGCAATTGTCCTTCCTTTCTCATCTCATTTTTATTACTTTGTAATCTTGGCCCTCATACCATCTGCAGAAAAAGGACAATTTCATTGCTAAGTGATCATTCATGCATTTTAAATGTATGTTTAATTTTCTAAAACCAATAAGAATGTTGCTCTTTTTGCCTTCCTGAACCTGAAATTGTTGAGACTTGCTACCTACCAAACAAGATAAAATGCTTTTCCAACAAAATCTTGGTATTACTGTTCAGTTAATTTCTATTCTCTGCCACACTGGTTGCTACATTTTTTTTCTTTCTGTGTCTACCTGACAGCTATATACACACATGACCCAAGAACACAAAAGAAGTTGGATTTTTCCTTGAAAAACAAAGGACAATAAGAGATGCACCTGCACAGGATAAAATCTGTCTATTGCTTCACGAAAGAAATTATTCAGTGTATTGACTGAATCACCATTTGTTAACTCGTGCAATGGAAAATTTCTTGTTACTTTAGTATTGATTTAGTTATGTGTCATAAAACTTTGGAGTTGAATTCACTTCTACCAGAGCAGGATAATCTGTGTGAGCATGTGACAATATTCCTACATAGTCCATCACCTGAAGTTCTCATTCTAAAATGCAAAAAGAGACCAAAAAACCTGCACAGAATCCTTTTAAGTTCTGCATACTTCTCTAGACAGAGATTGCAGTAGTTGATCTGGTCCTATCCACATATAGGCTGATAAAGGCTCCCACCAGCAAACCCTGTATTCTTTTGCTGTTGACCTCTTTGGTGTGCTCTGCTGTCTGCTCATCAGGACTTCCATCTCCAGCTTCCCCTTTCATCTGAGTTTGTGACCAAAAACTTCAATTCAACCCTGTCATGGCCCATTCAGGGCATGTCTATTCCAGCTGGACATCCATGCCTGTCAGAATGTGAGGCATTTGTTCACATTGTATTGCAGGTCAAAAGGTACTTTTTCTCTAAGAGATGTTTGCCCCTTTGATGTTTATATTATTTTCTTCTGATGCCTTTACTCTAAAGCTGTGCCTTATTCCTAATAGTGCTGACTCACGTTAATTTGAATCCTATTAAAGGCAAAAATTCCTGATAGAAGTGTCTTCATTGCATAGCACCTGCGTGTCTCATTCTTATGCTGTTACATTTGCCTACTGGGCACCAGCATTTTTAAATTTCTTTGTACAGGTATTATGCTTATTGAGAACTCCCACTGCAAGAGTGTAAAAAGATTAGGTTACTTAAAAATATGTCTATTTTAAAATACATGAGTAATTTTAAATCACAGAATCACAGAATATGCTGAGTTGGAAGGGACTCATGAGGATCATTGAGTCCAACTCCCAGTCCTGCACAGCACCATCCCCAGGAGTCACCCATGTGCCCGAGAACATTGTCCAAATGCTTCTTGTGCTCTTGTCAGATTGGTGCTGTGACCACTTCCCTGGGGAGCCCAAACACCCTCTGGGAGAAGAACCTTTTCCTAATATCCGACTTAAACCTCCCCTGACATGAGTTCAGGCCATTCCCTCAGGTCCTGTCACTGGTTACCATAGAGAAGAGATCACTGCCTGCCCCTCCTCTTCAGGGGCTAGAAGGCTGTTGTAGACTGTGATGAGGTCTATCCTCACTCTCCTCTTCTCCAGGCTGAACAGACCAAGTGACCTCAGCCACTCCTTCCATGGCTTCCTCTCAAGGCTCTTCACCATCTTCATTGGCCTCCTGTAGATGCTCTCTAACAGTTTAATATCTTTCTTGTATTGTGGTGCCCAAAACTGCAACACCATTCAAGGTGAGGCCACCCCAGAGCAGAGCAGANGGTTGGTGAGTGCCCAGACCCCTGATTTGTCAAGGTCTCTCTGCAGGGCCTCCCTACCCTCAAGGGAGTCAACAGGTCCTCCCAGTTCTGTATCATTTGTGAACTTGCTGAATATCTCTTTCAGTCCTGTGTGCAGGTCATTTATGAAGATGTTGAAGAGCACAGAGCTGAGGATGGAGCCCTGTGGAACCCCACCAGTGACAGGTCCCCAGGCTGATGTCACCCCATTCACTGTAACCCCTTGTGTCTGAGCCCTGAGCCAGTTGCTCACCCATCACATGCTGTGTTTATCCAGCTGTGGGCTGGACATTTTGTCCAGAAGGATCCTGTAAGAGACTGCACAGGCTAGCAAAGTAGTGTAGCAGAAATAGTGAGAGGAAAATAATTTTACTTCATCCTTGGTATGAGAGGCAAAGTAAAACTTCAACAGTATGCAATGAGAAATAACAGAGGTCCAACTTTCATTTAGGAGGGTGGAGGCATAAAGCTGCCATATAAGTGGCTCCATATTGGTGCATTTATATACAAGACTCGAAACTCATGCTAGAATCATAGAGGCTTAATACTGGAAAAATTTGATCACAAAAATTGGCTTTTATATGTTTTCTTTTTTCCTTGATTGTTACTTTTCCAGTGTTATTCTCATATAAACATGTTTTCACAGGTAGCTGTGTCTCATGGATTTACATTTTGAATTGTTACCCATTACTCCCAATGCTCATACAAGTTTTAGCCCGCTGCTTTGTGAATTCAATATTTACTTTGAGTCCAGGTTTCTTTGCACAGTCCTGGTGGGTATCAGAGTCCATTTAAGGAGAGAATTGATGAGAAGTTCAGGAACTTGCTAAGAGCTCTCCATATCTGGTGATGGAATATTACCATACCTGGCGGGACTGCATGGATGATGGAAGGTCCTAGTGAATCAGGAAAGTGGTTTTAGTGTTGCTAAGTGACTGGGGCTTAAGAGTCCTGACCTAACCATCTGTCAAGTTGGTAGGTACTGGGGGAGATGCTGGCTTTGCTTCCACAACACACCTGACTTTACTCAAATACCTAAATTATCTGTTATCATATGTTTAAAACAGATCTTTTACTTACTCTTTCAGTCTTGTGTTAGTTTGTTTTCTCTGTGGGAGCTTGGGGTGTTTGTGGAAAGAAATCTAGCTTGTTGCTGTCTACAACCGCTATGAAATCACAGAGCACAGAAATCAATACCCCAAACCTGACTGAAAAAAACCACAGAGCTGCTTGCATTAAAATACACAAAACATGCACATTTTAGTGTTACTTTTGCTCTAAAGTGAGTTTGCATTTGCTGTCATATCATGCTACCTTTTCTCGCTCCCACTCTGCCCCCAGCCCAGCGTGTTTGTTGGATGTGAGTAGAGCTCAAGATTGTGTAAAACCAAAAGCAGTAATTGCATGCAGGGGTGGGGGGAACAACCCCTGAGCATAATTGGATAAAAAATGGATCTGTGATCCCTAAGCAGGGACAAACACTTCAGTTGCTGATTGGCACCAGGAACAAACCTTTGCCCTGAAAACAGAATTGAACCCAGCTGTCTGACAGATGTATTCATTTCCTTCTCAGGGGAAAAGTAAGTGGATTACCCAGGAGTTCTATGCTTATCAAGCAACTAAGGCAGTCTAAAACTATTTATTTTCTGATTTCTGTTTACATGTGATCAGGACATAAGGTTAGAAAGACATTTATATAACAAAAGCAATTGTAAATTCTGAATTTTTGAATCAGAGACTTCTTTCTATGTCTTCTTCTGCCAAGTCATCTGTAAAGTAGGTATTAGCAAATTGCCTGTAGGGTTATATTTTCAGTATTATATTTTTAGTGCAGCATTAAAATGCCTCTTTATATTTTTGTAGCAGCAGGGATTTTAATTTCCATCTACTCCCCCCAAATAGTTTACCACCACATTTACTAGTTATTAAGTCTGGTATCATTAAAGATGTTCAAATTTTTCTGCATTATAACCCTCTAAATTTTTACATTTTTTCAACTCTATTATTAGGCAGATGGTTATAGTCTTACTTCATTGTAGATATACAGGAGTTCATTCTTCTTGAAAACTGAGTTCATTAGATACCTATTCACATCCTTTACTTCTTTTCAGAAAAAAATTACACAACTCACAACAAAAAAAAATATAAAACTACCCACATCAAGCAGTACTGATAAGAAACCATTGCTGTGGATGTTTTCTCTACTGTTAGTTTTGAACATCTGATGCTAAAGAATTATAACAAAGTTCTTATAAATGACCACAGAATCTTCTTTCAGCAAGAGAGCTTCTCCACAGCTTGCCTTGCAGAGGATAACCTAACTGCTTTGTACAAAAGAATACTGCTCTCTAGTGGAATATGGGAAAAGATTCCGTGACCTCACCACAGCTTCCTCTGCCTGCATTCTTAGCTTTTTGCAGATGAAAGGCAGCTTAGCTTTGTCCTAGAGTTATGACATGTTATGATATATGGCTACAATTACTGTGATACTATACTGTGAAGTGGCTTTTCTTTTGTAATCAAGTAAAAGAATTTTTTTCCCTCCAAACTCCTCTGTAAATTGAAACCAGTGGATTTTCCTTTTTTTTTCCCAGAATGCTGATGTCTATATCAAGAGTGTGGAACTAATAACTATTTAATTTACAGGGGAACTCATAATAATTTAGCTGGCATAAGGTTAATTTGGGAGTGATTAATAGCTACATTTCTACAGCTGGAAATTCTAATAATCTCTCTCTCTGGAATTTATAGTGATAATATTTTATATTCAGGATTTGCTTTCCGTTGTGATCATTGCCTCCTTTGGAATGTGAAAGGTTTTCTGAAGCAGGGATCACATTGTACAAATCGTTCAATACATTCTGTCTGTCTCAGCGGGTGGGACAGTATGAAAACACACACGCACGCACAAAATGTGATGCTTTCAGTTTCCTTCCTCCGGGGCTAGTTGTGGATCTGTCATGTGTTTGGCTAGGCTTGATGGGATCAGGGCTCCTTTGACAGCATTAATTGCTATCACTACTCACAGCAAGCCTGCAAGCTAGTGAATTGAGATGCTGGACATACTTAAAATGGGCATGTAGTGCAGGACTGAAATGAACCTAGCCTGGAATGTGCTGTAAGTGTGCATTCAAAACAGGCATACACCGCTTTGAGGTATTACAATGTTAAACCTGGAGCCAGCTGTTTTTTGAAGATTTATTTTCAACATGTCTTGTCCCTTAGGCACTGGAAAGTAACTTAAAACATCATCTGCAAAAGAGCTGGTTAGTCAGTGCTTAGAGTGCCTGGTTCTTGTTTTGTTTTCTGGAAATGGAGGCAGTCACACTAGGTTAATGGAGGAATTTTGTGAATAGTACATCACTAAATAGCTATTTAAGGCACTTACTTTTTAGAATGAAAATAGAGCTGTATGGAAAGATTTGTAACTAAATACAATATTTTTTTCCTTAAAAGAAATAAGTGAATAGAAACAGTTATAGAAAAATCCAAACTGAACCAACCAAACAAAAAAAAAAAAACCAACAAAAAACCCCACAAAAAAACAAACAAAAAAAGCCCCCACAAAACACTTACAGTAAACAACAAAAAGCTCTCCTGAGCAGGCAAGGAAAGTAGGCATAGGATGGTTGCCTCGGAGGTTTTACTCCTTTCTTTTCTGAAGAGTGTTCTCACCATCCAAGTGAGGATTAGAAATTAAAAAATTTCTAAACATCAGTTTAGAAATTTGTGGGATGCCACAATTCAGTGGAAACTATACTGAACCAAACAGATCAGAAGCATAGCTCCTCTTCTGAGAAACTCAGACCACTTGAAACTTTGTTTTATACTGTTGACTAGGCATTAACAATTTTGGAAAAATTTCACTAGTCACAAATATTCCAAACAGGAACAATTTCCACCTATGGTTTATTCAGTAATGTGGTATATTTTACTCAGAGAAATCAGCTATTTTGCCATTACACCAAAATGGAGATTTTTCTCTTTTGTTTTGCAAACATAGATGGCTGTCCATCACTATGAATTTCTGCTGCCATCTGTGCTGGAAATTAATTTCTAGAGTCAACCCCGAAAAAATTGGCAAATTTATCATTGAAACATAGAGGGGTTTAGGATGAAAAGATTATTGTCCTCTTTTACTGGCAAGGAGATTAAGGCAGAAAGAGTAGAAGATGAAGTGTTAAAATTATATAAGATTTGCACTGGTGCTGGGAATAGAACCCAGATCTTTTGCCTCCTACTTCTGTGCATTAACCAGAATATTGTGCTTTCTTCCCTGGAGTATTTACAGTCTTTCATTTCCACTGGAAATGGAAAGTTTCCCTGGGGGTGGGAAGAAAAACTATAAATGGAGAATACAAGCAAAACCATCTGGAAAAAAGAAAACAGAAGAAATAATCTGCAAAATCTGGTAATCTGATCTAGAACAAATAGTGAACTATTGCTATCATGCAATAGTTTTAATGCATATTAAAGCACATATAGCAGAGTGATCCTTGATTGTTCTCAGATGTCTTTAGCACTCAAATTGCAGGTTGCAAAACACAGGTGTTCATTCTGTGGCATGATGACAACATTCAAGTTATGCATCAAGGTTTTCATTGTGCAGTGTACAGAGATAACATAGACCATGGGTTTCTTCTGAATAAACTTTCCATACGTGGTGTTACTGCTGGAAATGTGGTTTCTGACAGTGTGAGAAAAATTTCATTCTGCTTCAGTACAAAATATTAACATTTTCTTATTGGCTCAGTAATTATCATTAATTAATTTGGATGGATGACTGTGAATCACATTAAACATAATAATCACTATTTAAGTGCCAAATAATATTGCTATTGATTTACAGTATCTTTGCAAACATCAGGGCTTTACAGGATAAGGAAAGCAAGAACTAGTACAGCACATGTTGGTTTTATTTTTTAGTTGAATTATATGGGTAAATGACAAAATAGTTAGAGTAAAAAAAATCTTTCAAGCCAACATTCAAAGGAAGTCAGGGAATTAGCTGTTCAGCTTTCATCTCAGAGAGTGCAATAAAATCAGAAACAGATGAGAAAAGCCACATTCCCTAGAATAGCACATAGTAAAGTTGATAGACGAGGTTATACATCAAAAAACTAATTATATGTTCAAGATGAACTTTCAAATATCTGTAAGTAAAGAAGAGTAGAATCAAAATACTTCATACACATATTTCTTAGTGTTATGGGTCACAACCGCTGGATATGCACATGAAAACGTTCCTTTGCATATGAACATGTCTCCATGTCTAAGTCCATAATTTCCATGGCACAAGCAGTGAGTATGTGCATCAACCACACATGGTAGGTAAAAAGACTTGGTGTTTCCACAGCGACATACTGGAGATGGGGCTTTCAGGACGCATAAGGACCCACTAAGAAGATGCAAGTGTTTGCTAATTTCTAACTTTCTTTCCTTTTTACTTCTTCATTCTTCCATCTGTCAACTATGCTGAAATATTGCTGTATCAGCCCCAAGAAGTATTACCAAATGTACAATAATTTTCCTCGGAAGAAAATGCTGGAGATTTATATCATGTAGGGAGTAATTGTGTATGCTTAAGTGCTGAATTTTGTCTGGAGATATCAACTTCAAAAGCATGTGTATATAGTAAACACTTTGATGTTACATCTGTGGCATCTCATACTATTTCTTCACAATATTTACTATACTGTCCTTACAGACTATTTTGAGTATCAGTGTGACATTGGACAACAAAATATAAAGAATGGAAAATGACTAGGTATTACACAGTTATCAGACTGGGTCTTGTACCTGGAATTATACCTCCAAGGTTTCTTGAGTCCACATTAGTGTTTTCAATTCAGGGCAAATCAGGTGCTTTGGACCAGCATTATTCTCAGAGCTCCTGAAAATTTCCAGATTACAAGATTGGAGCCACGTGCTAAATGCAATGGAAACAGCAGGTCCATTGTCAAAGGACGCAGCTCTTGACTGTCCCTTCATGGTAACATTATAATGACTTTGTTCTTACTATCAATGAATCAGTATCTCATGTCCAACTTCTAAATAACATTTCTCAGAAGGGGAAAAGAAGAAGAATACATGGGGGAAAGCAAGAGGAATACAGTAACAGAAGTACTAAAACCCAATAGAATTTAGCTTGGAATCCCCAGAACTCATTAACCCCTGATGCTTTGCTAAGAGTTGTCAAAAGACATTCAGACTTAATATTGTGGTTAATACACTATTTAGAATTCATATTGGCTTTCTTTATTGACTGTAATTTGTACAAGATACAGCAATTGCAACAGTACAATGGAGATCATATTTAGATTGCATTTCTTACTGGTTTATAATCTCCTGTTGATAGGAAATGTGACTCAGTAGTCTCAGGTATTTCAGATATTTATATATGTGGCCATAAGAAACTGTGATTGGTAGGAGAAATGGACGACTATTTCATAACTCCAGTAAAGTCCAAACAAAGTGAGTATTTAAGCTCTTCCTTAGTCATAGCATAAGGGATTATTAATATTTTATCATTTTAAGCAACCTATTCTTCAAAAGAAATATATTAAAAAATCTTTCCATGGTTTTTTTCAATTATTTGGGCTGGCAATACTTCTAGGAGGGACTTAACCATGCTGGTTAGGATTTTTGTTTGAGAACTGATTCTCAGACATCTGATACAGATTACCTGAAGGGAGCCTAAAAGAGAGGGAAAGGGTCTTTTCAGAAGAGTATGTAGTGATGGCACAAGGGGTAATAACTTCAAACTGAAAGAGGGTAGGTTTAGCTTAGATATTAGGGAGAAAATCTCTAATTTGAGGATGGTGAGGGATTGGAACAAGTTGCCTAGAGAAGTTGTGGATGCCCTGTCCCTGGCAGTGTTGAAAGTCAGCTTAGATGAGGCTCTGAGCAATCTGGTCTAGTGGAAAGAATCCCTGCCCAGGGCAGGGGGGATGCTGGAACTAGAAGATGTTTAAAATACGTTCAAACCCAAAACAATCTGTGATTCTATGAAAAAAAAAAAAAAAAAAAAAATCTTAAACTTTTATTAGAAGAGTTGTACTTCCAAATGGATATTAAGCTCTGATCATAACTAATGAAAACATTACTAATGAAACTAATGAAATATTACTACTGAATCTTGAGCGATAAAGACATATTGTTGAGATCAGGATAGAGAAATATACTAAAAATTCTCTTGTCCTTTTCCTGTAGCTGCAGCAACCCCTTGATTGTGATATTGGGAATATATCAGATATCACCACTTTATAGTGTTTCTAAGTCCTGTCAATTTCTACACTGAGTTTAATAGTTAATTAAAACGCAAAAACCACACTGTTTAATCTCAAAATGTGAATTTCCATTCATGGAACAAGACTTTACAAACACCAGTAAAATTCTGATGACAAGTTGTTGTAACATTCATAATTAAAGGAAAAATTTTCTGATCTGCTAATGGTCTTTCCTGCACAGAAGGGCACCAGATTTCCAGGCTTCTGGAGATCCCTTTTCTACTGCCTCTCTCAATCATGATAATCAACTTTGAATTAATACAAAAGAAAAGGAGAAGGAAAATACTAAGGAGAAAGATAAAAAATGGGAGAAGATGAGAAGTTTCTTACCAACTGGTTATTTTCTGAGTCTCATCTTCACACTATCCAAAGCTTTCCTGTGACTGGGTTTCCATTATTACAATAATATATTTCTAAGAACCTGAGAAAAGTGCTTGATTTTTTTACCTCAATCATTTGAATGCAATTAGTAATTTTTCCATCACTATAGCTTTTGTGTTTCAATGGTTTGAAGCCAGTGCAGCAAAGGAAACAACCCTTTGGATTATGTTGGCAGTGGAATGGTGAGATGTCCCACAATGAGGTGTTAGGTACGGTATTTCTAAAGACAGAAAGATTTTGATTTAACATGATTTTATAAATATCTGCCACTGATTTCCAGAAAAAGAAGGGTCCTTGCTTTAGGTCAGAATTTAGCTAAAAAAACATCTCTCAGTTTAAAAGAGTTGAAGCTAACTTAGTCCATTAGAGGCAAATAGAAGCCAAAGTCTCTTCCTAAATGTTTTTACAACATTCTCTATAAAAGCTGCCTATTATGGAAAATTAATTAAAACACTCTTGATCTGCTGATGAATGTCATATCTGCTTAATCTATGAACACTTCATAGATAGTTTTGGAAGTCAAATTTTCAGATCTCAGAATGTGTAATAAGTTAAAAAATGTCTGTAAATTTCCTGATGAAAATTAACATTCCAGAGGTTTTTTTCGGGGCTTTTTAAACTTTTACAAAAGACCAATGTTCTTCTCTGAAAAAGATGATGAAAACTATATAGATGATAAATAGTCATCTGTGGAGGTCAATACGTCTAATTCTGCAGAAGGTCGTATATCCACTATCACTTTTTGTGTTAAACTAATAAAAAGTAGACATACTCTTTAGGCATGCATTTTAGAATATTCAGTGTGTGTTGACTGATACCAGAGACCCTTAATAAACTTACCTGTGTTCCACATTTCAGTCCACAGTGTGATGATATTACAAAATCAACAAGATATTTCCTTCACTCTTTGCAAATCTTGGAAAATTTTACATAAAAATTATAAAAAATTTTAACCCATATTTTCTTGTTCCTGTTTATCCTGTGACCATGCAATTGATCCTTTTTTTATTTTTCTTATTTTTATTATTTTTTTCTCCTTTTTTTTTCTTTTTCTTTTTTTTAAGACTAAATGAACTTCACACTCTAAAAAGTGATAATATTTCAGTATTTGATGTGTATGATTTCTTGAAGATATACAAGACCTATTAACCCTGATAGTCTGGACCATTTTAGAAAAAAAGTTTAATCTTGATTCATTCTGAAGTTCCCATAAAATGATGTGCATAAATGCAGAGTTTATTTCCAAGATTCATCAGGTTTCTGGACAGAATTGTATGGATTTCTTGCATGCAACTTTCTTCCATGTATGTATTACCAGAGTATATTTGTATATGCTCAATTTATTGTTGCTTTGCATGAGGTCCTTCCCAGCTCTGCCAAGTGCACTCAAGTGTTGAATTCACTGTAAATATGGATGGATATTGAAAAATGGCCAGACCTCTTACTAGGTTAAATCAGCATAACAGCCTTTTAACAAATATTTTCATACTAATAATTACTTATTTTTTTTTTCTTTATTTGTTTTTGTTTTGACTATTTTCTGGCCCTGTTGAAGATGATTCAAGTTTGTTACTCATTCTATGTCTAAAATCCTACTGATAAAATCATAAAGGTAAAAATATATGTGAGTTGATAGATGTGCTGCTCTGTATTTCTTGGAGATTTAACATCTTGACATATGACCTGCACTGCTGACATTGTAATATGCTTTGCATAATTTTGATAAATGAAGAGTTTATGGTTAAAAGGTCTGAAATACTCAAGTTGAATTTATCTAGCATGTACTGTATGATCATGCAATTGTTTAATCTATACAAAGTTATGACAATGTTGTAATTTCCAATATGCTGCTAATCATGATTCAGTCCTGTTCATGGTTGTTTTGCCTAGAGTTGTTCAGTACACAGAAAATAAGAACCTGGGAAACAAACAGATATATCTCAGAAAGCAGCTGTTTGCTGGTAGACAACTAACTTCAAAGAACTGCAAGAAAAAAGTTTGTTCCACTTTTGTCATTGATTTTCCACATTGGATGCTTTGATAAGTAAATAATCTGTGTGCCAGGCTACAAATTGGATTATTGTCTCAAACCTATCTTCTGGAGGATTGCTATATTTCTAAATAATGTAAATCTGCTCAGGTATTACAATGCTGAGAATGCAATCATAACAGTAAGAGAAAGAAGCAGACACTTAAGGAGTTCCTTTTGTGTACAAAATCCAGAGACAAGCAGAACTATTCTAGTATGTAGGACACTGGTTTGGAATTAAGAATAAGAATACTCTTCTTGATTTTGCCAGCAATTTACAAACTTTGAACAAATTACTGAACCATCAGCACTTTTCAGCCATAAAATTTGAATTCTCTTCTGTAACTTACTTTGAGATCTATAAAGAGCAATGTTGGCTAGGGGCATTCATATTATACAGTCATTTCAAATCAAATGGAATATGTGCTATACATGACACTACATTATAGTAGAACATGATTTAAAGGTACCTTCTATTTTAAAAAAAAAACATTTTAATCTAAACCTCTTTATCTCTGACCCGCAAAAAGAAATTTTGATGCTCTCTGGTAAACTTACTACCTAATTGCAAGTTACAACCCCACATTTTCCTTTACAAACATCTTTAAGATAGGGTTCATACTGAAATAATAATTTTGTCTTTTTCCAAATGTCAGTTCCAGATATATGTATGTACAAATTCATTATTTATTCAAGAATTTACTTCTGCTTAATCTCTTATCAGTGCCGAACAAAGAACTCAAGACAAAAGAGAATTTGCTTCACAGTGATCCTTTCTTTCTTTCCCCTCAGAGAAAGAAGTCTTTTTATTGAAGTTCAGATTCTGCTCATAAATATGGTAAAAATATTAAACTTGATGACAGTCACTTAGTCCAAATATATATGGAAGAAACTATTAGAAGGTTTGGACCAGGCTCATTTATATGATTGTCAGGTGTAGTAATAGAAGAAAGGTAATAAACATCTGAAGAGAATAAATGTCTTCAGATTGTGGAAGCTGGAAGAGATATCTATGAAGGGTTTGAGCTTGTGTTCAGGTCATACTTCATTTTGAGGTTGGGAAAGGAGAGAGGGCGCAGTCTCTGTCCCTTAGCCAATGAAGAGCTAAAATATGTAGGTTAGCTGCTCCTTGTACCTGACTTACTGCCAAATGGTATGGCCATACAGTGCTATATAAGCAAAGCCACATGTCTTCTATGTTTCCTGGGGTCTGCCCTTCAGCGCAGATAGAGGAATCTGATGAGAATTATTTGACTGGTATCCTTGAAGTGTTCAGGTGACACTACAGTAGTCAAAGTTGATTTAGTCTGGTTTCCTGATGACCTGGGAAATCCTGGCATTGTCTACATCATGACATGAGACCATGGAGTGTGACCATAACTTTCCAGCTTTCTGAAACTTCCTACTAAAAAGATTTGGGATGTATATATTGTACATATCTCTCATAGCAGGGACTGGTTACAGAGTACTCAAAAGTATTGTTAAGAACCAATCTATTCTGTATTTTAGCCACTGAATCTCTTCAACTACTTTCAACCACAGTGAAAACAGAGCAGTTGACTTACTCCCACCCTACAAGTAAAATTGCCACAGCTGTTCTAGCCCTCCCTGCCCTTCCCCCAACTCCTTCCCCATCCACTCCCCACTGCCATTTGTAACAGCATAAAGCAATTACTTTGGGGCTAAATTTATAATGCTTAATCTCAGTCCAAAATAAAAATATTTTTTGAAGAGTTAATAAATGTACTCCAGACTTCCACTGTGCTGGGATTCCTGTAGGGCTGTGAGTCCAACACACAAGTTGCTAGAATTCAGTTATGTCTCTGTTTACAAAGTCACTCTGCTTGGCTAGATGTATACTTGTTAAATTTTGCCTAACTTGAAAGGAAAAGTCATAACAGAGGTTTTGTGGGAAGTTTTGTTTGGTTGGTTTGGTTTTAATAATTGCAAAAAGAAAGGTCTACAAGACGGTTATTTTTAGATCTTTTTTTTTCTCTCTTGTGTTTTTTATTAGAAAAGTAGATCCTGTCTAGACGTCTGAGACTCAGGTGAGTGGAGGTTAATGAAGTTGCGTATGGTATACTCTAGAAATTATAGCAAGACATACCATAACCCTTTCTAGCCCATGGTTTCTAGTCTGTAGATCATAATAGTGTATCATAAGAGAGTAACAGAGGAACTGGGCACAGGCACTGCATTTCCCCTACTCTACCCTCCTAGCTTCCAGCAACCAAGATATAGACACTTCCTGAGTTTGATTTTGTTCTTAGACTGATTATCTCAATGATTAATACCATCAGAAGGTTTGAGAAAAGAAAGTGTGGGACTGTCTTGGGATAGCTAACTAACAGAAGAGATGCCTTCATCAGGTGATGCTTATCCTTTCTCCAGCACTAGAAGTTTGCTAGGAGTGAATAACTGTGCAGGAGAACAACAAACCCATGGTTTCAAAATCCTGTGCTGTGTTTAGAGGAGGAGGAAAGCTTACATAACTGCAAGGAAAAACTGAGGATGGAAGCTGATTTTTTTGTCTATGATGAAAAATAGAAACAAGTTGAAAAAGAGAAAAGCAGTTTAAATAAAATTCATGTGAAAAAATATTATCCACAATATAATAAAATAACTTTTATATAACAAAAAAACTTGTATTAACATTTATGGAAATGTACAAAATGGTACTTGAGTACATTCTAAATGTCATGCTTTTGAGATTTGTAAGTGCTACAGTTGGTGTAGTCATATTAAAAATAGCTCCTGAAACACTAGTTGGAGCTGAACACTTGGAATCAGACTATAGGCTAAAGTATCTGTGTTTTTCATTGCCATCTCCTTCAGCACTCTTTTTTTGACCTTCAGCTAAAGAAGACTCTGTCAGTCTGGATAAGTGTTTCCTCAGCTAAAACATGCAGCACATCAGGAGGAACTGAAAGTCTACAAGTTCCAAATTTCCGCCTACTGTTTGCAAATTAAATACAAATGTGAACAGCAGGAGGCTGACTTTTAAAACAGACAAGTGTTGCCACACATTTATAGGATGGCTTCTCTTCAAATCTCTATATTGGCTTCCCTTCACCTTCTGCATCTAATTTAAATTCCCACTTCCTGATTTATGGTTGTCCTATGGCCTCTGCAGCATGGCACAGAAAGGAGACTTAAGGAGGCAACAGAGAAAAATTTTGAAGGCGCAAATACAGAGAAAGTGTGAGAGACTAGAAAGTGTAATCACTAGTGGGACTTTAAGAGACAGTTGAAAACTGTGATGGCCTCTAGAACTGAACAAGTCAGGGAAAACAGTAGTTCCTCTTTACTTTGCAATTCAAATTTTTACTAACTCAGGAGTGTCTGAGGACATTCCCATCTTTCAGATTTCTGCTAATTAGCTGTCTGTGTAATATATATTTAAATATTTTTTGCTTTTTATTTTTCTCTTTACTTTCTACCCTAAATTATTTCCTCACTCATATCCTCTTTTAACACATTGCCTATGATAATATTCTAGTGTTTCCTCAGTTGCTGATAAAAATCTTTACCTGATCTATTTGAGCTATCTCTGTTCTTCCTTTCATTTTTTTTCTACCAAACTTTCCTAGCTTTTTCTATATCTGCTATCATTTATCTATAGGTGCTTAAACTTCACATTTATATCAATTTTCTTAAGGTATTATTCTTCTGTATTTCCATTTGCACAAGCAAGTCATGATCTGAACATCACTGTCTTTCTTCTTGCTATCACTTGTTTTTCATATGTGTAAATGCAATATCCATCTAGTTTGAAGATGTCTTGGGGTGATGTGATGATACTCTATTCCTGATCGTCTGCTTTATGCCCAGAAATGGGTCCTGTAACTTTAAGGCGAGTCTTGGGGTGAGGCGGGGGGAGCCGGGGAACTCTGGTGCTAGCTTTGTTGAAACTCCCACTTGGGTGTGTGCTCAGCTTACCATGCATATCGGAGGTTATATTGGTGCTTAGCTAACTTGTTTTTTATTTTGCTTAGGCAAGAATTTATTTATTTTTTCCCTGGACTGCAGTAGCAATTCTTCGGTGGCTTCTGTTGCTTCTTCTGGAAACTATTCAACTTGGGTTTTAGCCCGAGATCAGACAATCCCCGGGGAGACAGACAGCGATCTACGGGGAGGCGCCGGAGCAACTCCACCTGGCCCCGGACCTTTGGGAGAAGCTGAGCCAGCGAAAGGAAGGACTCCAAAAACCACCAGCCCTGTCTGCAGCAAGGAGGAGACAACAACACCTGAGTTTCACCAGGTTCCCATCTGTTTTTCTCTTCCCCAAGCTGCTAGGTGGACTCTTATTCCCTCCTCCAAGACAAAGCCATCCGCCGTTTTGCTTTTCTCTAGCACACGGCCGGTTGAGATTTTTCCCATTTTCCTGGCATTTTGGGTTTGTTTGTTCTGCTGTGGGTGGGTGTGGAGGGTAAAGTTCTGACAGTTCAACATCCAACAGTTACTCATTTTCTCCTGTGCCATGCAGGCACCTTGTTTGTCAAATAGATTTTTTCACTTTCCTCTACTAAAATTTATTTCGTATGGGCAGGAAGTGATTGCTAAAACCCTTTTGTTTAGAGGAAATGTTCATTCCAGAACATTTTCTCCCAAAACTTGTCTCTAACGTGAGACAAAAGATCACTTCATGATTACTATTGTAATCTTGTGAATATAGCAAGGACCTTTTTCTCTAGGTATCGTTAGCCCATAGTATAGAAAAATTATTCTTGCTGACTTTTATGTCTGAAGATAGACCTATACTACAGACAAAAGTTATGAAGGTGTAAGATTAATCCTAACTTCAAGCTGCATTTTGGTTGCAGAGTGCAAAGGTACACTGCTTCAGAGGGTTCTGGGAATAATCTGTGGATTTCTATCAAAAAACATACACTTTCAAAAAACTTTTCAAGTCCTTGATACTATTCCCACTTCCTCTTGAAGCTTCTTGTGGTTCATTGTGGTTCATCTGCAGAACTTACAAAAATCTTTATTCCAAAAAAAACAACTAGCATCTTTTTCAGCAAGAACAGGATTTTCAACCCAATGCTTTTCAAATCAGGTCAAGATGTCCTAGCATCAATTTGTGGAAGCTGTGATTCTAGTCTGAAATGACCCCTCTGGGAGGGAGGGAGGGAGGGACAGCATATCCAATTAATGCATTCATGCCTGCTTCTTAGTGTGGATTCTGTGTTTCTGTGTGTTTAAATAAAAAAGAATTGTGTTGTAATATAAAAAATAATTTGTTGTCTCTGTACATGGACAAGACACCTAGCTGTTCATGTATTTTAATATCTAGCTGCTGACTATTGAAATTACAAGGGGCAAGAAACCATAATTTATAAAACTGCTTTCTCTGGGAGGTAATATTCTGATAGCTGGGGAAACCTGAACCTCCCAGTTTTATCTCCTGGTTCTCAAGTCAATGGTCTCCATCTCCAGCCACATGAATGAAGTAGTTCAGGATCCTTTACCAAGTCAGATGGTTGTAGGCCCTTAGTCTGCAGTAGTACTGATTCTTACATCTCAAAGCCTCCTTGACAATGTCAGAAGTTAGGGACTATTTTAGTAGTGGATATGGAGCTGAATAAAAGAAAAAATCTATCTTCTGATGAAGATAGCTTGTACTTTAGAGGTATACTTTTCCCTTTGTATTTCAGCAAGATTTTCTATTTATTTTTTTTTTTTTCCTGAAGAAGTTTTATCTGGATTAAAAACCTCTGGTAGCATTCACTTACATGCTTGGATTGGCTCTTCAGATGTATGGACTGTGATTAAAAGAGGTTCTGCTTCAAGAATGGCTCTTGAACTTGGGCCAATTCACTTTTGACAAACCAGAGTATAAGGGATATGTGTATGTGCAAGCCTGTGTGTCTTTTATTCTGCTGTTTTAAGGCCTGTCTGATTTTGGGGGGGAAAAAAAGTAACAATGAGACTTCAAGTAGCTAGGATTATGGAAGAACTATCTGCTAAAGAACCATTATCTGTATCACCCAGTCTGCTTGACAGCGTAGCTCATGTGTAAGGAGACATTAATTTGAGGCCAATTTAGATCCCATGGGCTTAAGTGATAGGGAAAAAAAATGGCATAAGGTTATAAAATGACATTTCAGAGGAAACTGAAGAAGAATTTAAATATGAATGTGACAATCTCACTGGTGAACATTGAACTCTCAGACAAACTACTTTTGATCGTATTTTAATCCTTAGAATTTCTAGTATCAGCTCCTAATGCAAGAAACTAATTCTATGCCAGTTCATACTCCCCTGTATTTTGTTTAAAAAATTGGCATGTTTTTGTGCTTGTTTTGCTATGCTGGAAAGAAATGCATATATTTCCTTATTTCTCTTTTCTCATTCATGTGTGTGCGCACATATACACTTGCAAATAATGTACCCTCTAGAAACAAAGACAGTCTTTAACAGTATTTGGGGACATCACTAAATGTATGTTAGGCATAGACTTAATAGATATTAAGTGCTTAAATATCTTTAACTAATATTAAGTCTATTACGGTGTTAAAAGTGTTCATTTTGTGAGTCAGATTTTAGGGTTTCCACACTTTCACAGTATAAATTGCCAGTGTGGCAATAAATAATAAAGGCTGATGTGGCCCCTTTTTTTTAATTTTTTTTTTTTTAAGATATATAGGTGATCATTTCAGCTTTATTTTTTACAGGCTCCTTTGGAATTCACAGTACCTTTGTAGGCACAGATAGTGTGTTATGTGGGATGAAATTGTAAAGGTTTAGCTTGGAATACCTCTGGGAAGGAAGGTGGGGAGGGAGTCTTGGCTGCTTTGGAGGTGAAGATAAATAGTGGATTGTTCCAGTCTTAGTCCAGGTAAGAGCTTCTCCCTGTTTACTCAGTGACTTCCCCCTCAAATTTTTGTCTTCTTCCAACAAAGCCAATTATCCACCTTTTAAATAATTATTCTGTTTTGTGTCCATCCTTTGTGCTTTCAATTCCTGCTCCTTCCATCAATGGAAAAACCTATGCGAGCTCATTTGAATCCTATCAGGTAAAATGAGATTTAATAATTTAACCCACCAATGAAAGAGGTTTGAGCTAATCCTGATCAATTTTATAAAGCAGATTAGGACTCACTTACATGATATTTCCAATTGGAAGTTACAGAAGACTAATGAGCAACCAGAAGTAGAGCATCTTTACTGACACAAATAGAGCTAGAAGAAGACACATCTATGATTTTAGAAATCCCCTTGATTGCACACAAATTAAGTCAAGAGCAGAACTCCAGTAAATTTTCAGTGACAAAGTGTCATCCCAGAAGCTTTATTTTGACTCATGCTGTGCGCAAATCAAAGGGAAACATTTAAAGCTGTAGTGCTTCTAAGGTGAAAGCTACATATTATTCATCCATAAATATCTCTATGAATAAACCTTGCTATAGTTCACACTGAGTAAGAGACAGATATTGGATATTTGTGCATGGCTAACCACACTGCAAGCTTGAGTGTTGGTGGCTGTAGATATATGTTTTTTGAGCAAGCTAAAAAGCACATCCATTTTGTTCAAGTCCAATAGTGGTAATCATTGGTTTTAGTTGAAGTAGAAGTTGAGTCCACAGGCAGCTTTTCATTCTGTTATTAAAAAAAAAAATAATTAAAAAAATAAAAATGCTTTAAATGTAAATCTTTTGCTTCAATACCCTTAAGAGGAGTTTAATTAAAAGACCTTGTCAAAATATATGTTGCAAAAGCTTTTCTAGTCAAATATTTTTGAGCTTCAGTTTTCAGCACTTTCTTCAGTGTTACAGAGATGCTGCATATCTTAACTTGGCCTTCCCTAGTTCTTGGTGTGTGAAATTCCTCATAGATGGGAGAAAACAAATTTTTAAGAAGAGGCTTGTCCTTATTATAAGCCATCATCAAAGAGCACATAGAAAGAAGCAAAGATGGAAAGCTGATTCAATTTATGTTATGCACAGAACTGGCTCTTATTCATGCAGCCAGCCAATTTGTTTTCTGTTAAATGTGAATTTGCTTATCAGCAAGCCTGAGCTTATTGCGCACATTACTACAGAACAAGCATCTTGTTGAATAAAAGAATCAGCATTTGTTCCAAAATAATAATTATGAAGTGCCATATAAGTAAAATTTTATAAGGCTTGTGTGTGAGAAGGGATCATTTATCTGTAATTTTTTATCTTTGTCATAATTCTCCTGAAGGACTTTTTGAGTTTACCAAAAATGATTAATGTGTTCTTGTTACATAGTCCAGAAAGATGGTACTGCTGAAACTCAGTGTTGGAACAGGCTTTTTCATGAGGAGGTCTAGAACTGTTTTCCAAAAAATTCCAGTGGGTAACCAACTCTTTGGATGGTTAAAAACAAATTCTACAACCAATACAAAAATTCTGAAATCTCCACCCTTCAATATGTTCAAAACTGAACTTGAGAGAGCCAGGGCTCATCAGATCCAACAGCAGAGTTAGCACTGAGTATCTCTCTTTAAAGCAACATTCCTGAGACTATGTGAAGTCTCACAGTTGAAGGACAGAAAGTAGGAAGGCAAGCAATTTAGAGGGGAAAACTTGACAGAAAGTTTCAAGGAATTCTTCCATTAATCAGTTTATTTTTTATCAAGAGGTAATGTGTTGAACATAGGAATTAAGCTTTGATAGTACAACTAGTTTTGAGTGGGTGCATTCTGCAGAGAAACAGGGATCCACTCTCCTCATTCAAATATGCTGCAATCCTAATGATCTTCCCATGTCACCACTCTGTTTAGCAGCTACCCAAAGAAGCAGGAAAAGCAGCATCTGTGAGAATCCTTCTTATTTATTTATATTTTATTTTACTTAGTTAAATTTACATAATAACTGTTAAAATTTTTCTTGCCCGTTTCATTAGTGCCCTATCGTACTGCTAATGCAGTCAATATATTCAGCTTTTCTAACAAGTTCAGTGGGAATGGAACCAGCCACTTATTATGCCTCTCTTTTATCCACCATTATAATTACAAAAGTGCCTTTGGGGAAAAAAATAACATATTAGACAAGTGAAATGAAATAACCCCCCGCATTATGCATAAATTTGACTACACATGATAATCACTTTATGCACTGTCTGGTCTTCACAGATTTCCTTCATACTAGTGAGCAGCCATATTCTCCTAATTCCCATGCAGATGATCTGAGAGCAATAGCCAATAATACAGTCTTCTTGTTTTGCTCCTAGCATAGATATCATTCATCAGCAGAAATACCACCTCCAGGGAGTTCCAAATGAGTGGAAAGACCAAAACAAATTCTATCAGGATCCTCCTTGAGCCTATAACTTCTGAATCATATGCTTTGATGAATATTTCAATCAATTAGTTGGCAATTTATTTGATGCACATTTTTCACAAATTCTACCGTGTTTTAGCTGGCTGCCTGGATGGGACATACCTGTCAACAAGGACTAACTCAGTTAACCTGATTCAGAGCTAATGCATGTTTCTAGAGCTGAGGAAGCACTGCAGTGGAATCACCCCTAGGAGATCTCACTGTCTGCTTGGTACATGCCGTCTTCAGCCATAAGACTGGCTTACTAGTATATCCTTACTAGTAACATCTTTTTTTTTTAACTTATCATCACACCTATGGCTTAAAACTATGTGTGACTTCTTTAAGAAGGGAAACCTGGATTGTTCATGTGCCCTCATCCAAATAGAAAGATACCTTCAGGTGGGGCAAGAGTGTGAAAGATAGCAACCCATGTTCTTCAGAATTCTTCAGATTTCTTCACTGTGCCTTCCTTTCTGATTGTCCATTATGTCCAAGCATCCATTTGCAACTTGATTAAATTACTAACCATTCTTTATAAACATATCATAAAATTCTACAGAATTGAAATGCTATTTACGTTCCTTTTGCAGGAATATAGGTAGAATATCTCTGTTCTGAACAGTTATTTTCTGGAACATATTAGCTTGTTGCATTTTGTCCTCATCCTGAGATGGTAATCTAGCAGTATAATAAAAACAAACCAGTTATATGGTTTCTAGTATTCTGTTTTTCTTTCTATGGTCAAACCTGACTAATCCCTTCCAACTCAGAATATTCTGTGAATCTGTAAATCTGTGAACATGGATGACATTTGCACTGCATGGTGATCCATAATAATTGTTAAAAGCAAAAATGATCCAGAAATTTTATTAGTGTTATTGGAATTACAGAATAAGCAGCTGGGGTAATGGTAGTTTATTAGAAAATGCTAGTAGTTATGTTGGGGGAAATTATCTTGTCATTTCCCCTAAAATTCCTTTAAAAATTAACAAGTTTTGATTCCACCATATAAGAAACAAAAATGAATGTCAGCTCTCTGATTTTCAGTAACTGAGTCCTTGTCTATTACGTAATCACCAGCCCATGTTGTCAGTTTTGTACTAACAAAACAATTCCATACTGAAAGTTTGCAGAGGACTTAGGCCCCTTTTCTCTGCTTACTTCCACGGCTGAAGGTGGCCTTTAGTATATGAACAAAAGTCTTATAACAACATGCATCTTAATTTTTACTCTGTGTAGGTACAGAGGTGCATTTACTAGGAGATCATTGACTCCAGATATCATAAGCACATATGACATGACTGAGTCACTCAGCCTCAGATTGGCATTGTACGTCTGCATGACATATGGATAAAGTACTATACACTACTTGCACTGTAGATGTATATTCTGTTAGGTCTTACAGTAAATTCAAAACTTAGTGATCAAAACAGAGGACGTGCATACTTGTAAACAAACAGATTACACAAATCTGTAAGAAAAATAAGCAGCCTGAAGTTTCTTAACTGATTCTTTATATTTGTCCTTAAGCTATTAAAGATTGTATGTCAAAAGCTTCAGGAAAATAACCTTGAAGTCAAAAGTCTCAACTCAAAAATAAACAAAAATAGAAATCAATGGATACAGGCAATTACATCCCAAATCTGAACTACAGGATTATAAAATAATATGTCAAAACCCGTAATTTTATGAGAAGAAAAATATCTTCAGTCAAGATGGAAGGCTGTATCTTCAACTGTTTGCTTTGGGTTTTGCTGATGTTTATTTTGTTTTGTTTGATTAGCTATTCAAAACATTGGCAATTAGAATTTCAAGGTGAAGTCAGAAATCAATTGTGACCTACAATACAACGCAAAGTGCTGATGCATTTTGGGAAGGGATAAGAAATATTTTCTCCACTACAGTAGTAATGTATGATATGATCTTATGAACAAAGGATTTTTCAATAGCCTCCAGGACCAATACAGAGAATTTAATAACCAAAAGTTTTTTCAGCAGATTTGTTGTACACGTCTTTTCCTTCATTTATTTTGGTGCTTTAATTTGATTCACATTAAAATTTTGTATATCTCACAGTTAACTAATCCCCTGGATAATGAGTGAAAACTGAATTATGCTAATGAGCTTTTACATATCTATTCCTTCTCATTAGCTCTGAAGTTGAGAACCATACCAAAACTTAGTAAAGGACTCAATTCAAACTGTTTTCCAGCCACATCTTAAGAGGAATATTATTAGTATAATTTCCATCAACTCTTTAATTCACATTGTGGTGAAAACAAACCTCAGGAAATACAACACTTCTATTGTAGACAGTTCTACCTTGCAGTAAATTTCTACAGGAATCTACTTTTTCCAGTAGCACCTGGGTCCTACGAATGAGCTGTTCTCCTCAGTGAGGTATGTGGAACAATTCAGTTTCAGTCTCTTACAGAAAACTTCTAAGAAATAATTCATTACATTATATTGCATAACAGCAGCCAATTTTGAATCAAGGAGAATGTTCTACTTTTGTTGCTGGCAGAGGATTGTGTCCACCCATGAAAATATGGGCCTCGTGATATTTTAAAAGTTAAATCACCATTCTGAAAAAGGTTGATATTTTTATTGTATAATTTAAAAATTTCATTATTTATCAAAATCTCAATCTTCAGTCCAAAAGAGACCCCAAACAATTGCACTGCATGCAGACTAAATAGATATGCCATGCTTCCAAGTACTAAATAAATAGTAATTTGAGCAGAATATAGTAACTTTGAGGAAGTTGTAATTCAAGCTTCCAGAAGACAGATCGTTCATGTATAGCAGGTAGCTCATTTAGAGTTTGGATGACCATTTAGATGTCTGAGCCTAATTTTCACTGCAACACGAGTATCAGACATTAATACTTTTATTTCAAAGCTGAATTCTTCACACTTCAAAATTTATCTTAAAATGTTCATGGCAACAAGTCTTTGTGAAATAGGATGATTTCTCGACTATACCTAATTCCAGCTGAAGTTTATGAACATTTAGTTCAATAGTCTGTGTTACCTATGAGGGTGCTCTGCTTCTTCTGTTGTCATTTCTCTTGGGACATGACTCCAATAACTGTGAACCCCAAGACTGCTGGGTAATTCATTGGTATTTGATGATCTTTCTTTCTCCTGGAAGCTGTTCTTGACAAAGTAATTGTATGGAGAAATGCTAATGATACCATCAATCTGGTCTTTGATAAACTGAAGTGTCAGTTTCATAATCCTCATCTAATAGATAATTTGTCTAGGGACAATATTCTTGGACACCTCAGGTACATACTTGCATTTAAGTGATGAAAATCTAGTCCTCACTGTTCCAGAATTCATGTTTACCAAATCTGTGTACTACAGATTTATTTCAGATGGTGCGTGTTTCTACAGCAGGAAATATTAAGTTAAACTCTCTTTGGACATTACTTTTTGGAAGGAGCATAAAGGAATACAAGTCTGTGTTGAGATGATGTCTTCAACTGCATTCTCTTTTTTTTGTGGTAAAGCACTGGTTACCATGAGCAAGATCTCTTTGCCCCGACACAGTCACTACTATCAGCTAAATTTGCTCTTGCAGGCTGGTGGAAAAATTACAATTACTAAAACCTCCAAAATTCTGCTAGACTGCAGACATCCTAAGAGGTATTTTTGTTTTCAGTCATGTTCATGACCATAGTTCATTAAGTGAAAGCAAGTTTTATTCTAATGAAGTGTTAAAAACTTGATTACAAAGTTGGAAAGGAAATTACAGAAGGAAATACAAACAAATGGTAAAACGAATCTCATTCATTCTTAACAATGAAGAATTTTCTTTAATATTCAAAGGCAAGAATTTCACTGGCCTGTCAAATAGTTATTTCTCCAAACTCTTTCAGACTTGCTTATCTGCATGGTTCTTTTCTTTTTTTTTTTTTTTTCCTCTTTTCTTTACATTGGCATCTGCCTCTCTCTTGTCTTAGAATAGCCATGATCCTTTTCTGCAGAAAGGATTCATATTTGCTAATGCAGAGATCTTTCCTGAGGCAGGCTCTTGATGTTTTGGACTGCAGTTTCTCTTTTTTAGTATCGTCCCTTAATCAAAAAGCAGCCTTCAATTCCTGGTTAGTGGAACAAGGTGAAATGCAGATCTGAGGTTCATTTCAGTGCTGTAGAAATACCAGCTTATTCACATAAAAATCTTCAGTGCAAATATGATGTGCATTTATCGTCATGTTTTAAAATAGGACATCTTAAGTGCCTTGGATTTTATTTTGATTTTCTTTCCTTCTACTCTTTATACACTGCTTTTCTGAGCTTCTAAATGAATAAATGAATGAAAAATGTTTATGTAGGAAAGAACTTCAAATATTAATATCTTCCCTGGTTATCATAAGCAGATAGAGACACAATAGAATTATACCTCTAATATACTCTACAATAATATAGCAGAGAAAACAGTGTCTACCATTTTACAGACTGTGTTCAGTTTTTGGTAATAAATAAACTTTATCGGGAATTTACCATTAAAGGAAAATGTATATGAGGCAAAGGTAAATTTCTTGGTCTAATTTAAGAGTTGGAATTTCTATTTCAGGGATTTTTAGGACCCAAATTAAAATAACTGATATTTGAAATATGGAGTGTCTGACCCTAAAACAGTACAAGTAGCATATTTTCTCCGGAGTGTTTGGCCTCAATTAACCCACAGGACAATTAAGAGGTATAACATGTGGCTCCTTGTATATACCATGCCTAGGAAAAAAAAATCAACTCATCTAAACCTGTAAATTCCTAATCAAAATTCTTTTTCCTCATCTTTGAACAAAAACATTTAAAAAAATGGCCAGGACCTCTGCAGAGGTGCTTGAAGCATAAATGGGTTTGTTCCATGTTCCTTTACAAAATCTGTTTTTGTTGGGGGTAATGACTTCTGGCACATTTCTGATTCCTACAAGATGGGTGACTTCCTCCTTACAAATCACCATGTGGTACCTTTGATGGCAACAGTTCCGGCTTACTTGCTTGATACATTTGTAATCCTCTTCATCTTATTAAACTCACAGAAGTTAATTCTCTTACCAAAAAAATTAATTTAATAATTTTAACTTGCTTGTAATATACGGTGGAATAAAAAAATGTTACCTTACTAAGACAGTTATCAATATGAATGTGGCGCTGCAGAACATCGCAAATTTATCTAAGAAAAAAAGTCAAATAAAAGTTAATTTCAAACCATTTGTAAAACCCAGACTCTGACCAAAGAAACTTTTGACAGCCAGAAACACACAAAACTGGACCATCTGTACTACTTGAGTCATCTTCCTTTTCCTTCCAGAAATCAAAAGAAACAGTAGCACAAAATGACAGTCAGTTTTGCAGAGGCAGAAGAGTATTTTAAAAAAGGATTTCAAGCTTTTCATGGTTTCATCTTTGTCAGAGTCTTTGGGAAGGGTAATTCGTGTTCTGTTTCAAGACATCCATTGGAAATCAAGTAGAGAGATATTAAAATACCACAAAAAGCAGATTGTAAAAGACATTAACACACAAACACAATACTAAATTAAATTTGGTTTTGATCTGGGTTAAAATTGATTTTGCAAAAATGTAATCATTCTAAACTGGGCTTTAAGGTTAAGGTTAAGGTTACTTTATTGCAGTAGCCAAAATCAACCTGCATATATCTATAATTTCCTGTCTGTTACTGAATTAAAAAAGATGTATTTAAGAATTGACAATGTAGATGACATCATGCAGCTATTTTGCTGTATTGTAAGAAATGTGTAGACATTTAAATTTTGGCTATTAACTTTTCTTGTATTGGAAAGAGTATAAAATGGCTTTTTTTTTGGTTGTTACTTGATAGACTATATTCCCTTCCTAATCTCAGAATCTCCACCCCATAATCCTACACTTTTGTCCTAATTAAGCTTTTTCCTAATAGCTAGTGTAATGGGGTTTAGATGAAGTATGGGAGTAGTGCTTTGTTTTCTGACTGCATTCTTTCTATGAATATATATAACCAACCTTCATCTTCTTGAGACAGGACATC
>VZTX01024808.1:0-10433 GCA_013400915.1 Pardalotus punctatus | reverse complement strand
CGGAACTTCGGGTTCCCTAAGGGGCGCAAAAATGGGCGGTGTTGATGGTAGCGTAGAGGGTGTTGGGGCATCCGCACAAAAATCCCACGAAAAGACCCCCCTGGAACTTCGCAGCGCTTTGCGGGGTGTGGAGGTGCGGGCTGTGCCCTGCACGCCCCATGGTGAAAGTTTCAGAGTTTCATCGCCGTTGTCACAGGGTTGTTTTTCAGCTTCTGCCTCCTGCTTTAAAGTTAATAGAGTGAGCAGCGTGAATCAGGTGGGTTTTAAACGTGTGCGGTCTCAGGTGTGTTAAATGTGTAGCATAAACTGTGGAATATGTCGAGTATGACTAAGGAAATATTTTGTCTTTCCCCAGAGGTTTGGTAGATCTCGGTTTTCTGTGTATCAAAGGTATCGTGCACTTTCATTTTCAGATGCTTAAGGAGCTGTCAGCAGGTAAAGAATTATAAAATCTTGAGTGTGTTCTGACTTCTGTGGGTCAGGACCCTTCAGATCCTCCTTTAAATCCTCCTCTGGCCTTCGTTTTTCTGGGTATCTTCAGCCCATATTGTATTGCTCGAGCTGTGTAGTCCTTAAGCCTTTTTTCTTTTCAAACTCTGCTTCCCACATAACGAGATCAAAGGGTTAAGATGCGATTCCAGCGCTCAACTTTTGTTAATTTTAGCGTGGCAAATGGAATGGTGTGTTTTGGTAACTAACTCGGAGAGTTTCGTGGTGCACAGCAGCCAGCTTGGGTTTATGTGATGCCTTTATTAGCAAGGCTGACTCAAAAGGAGTTAAAAGAAATGGGAGATAGGGAATAAAGTCATCCCAAACCTCTTCATTGATCACTCTTTGAAGTCTCCTTCTTGAGAACCGGGAGGGAGAAATCACAATTTTTAAAATTTATTTTCCCCAAAGTGCCGTTGCTGCCTCAGGGATCTGGAGGGTAAATGCCAAACGGACTTTTATTCTCAATTTCAATTTTCTGCTCAGGTTACGGAGCGGTACCTGCAGGCTGGGACTGTAGGATGGCACTCTGTGATAAAGTTGGGCTTTTTTTTGTGGCAATGGGAGCTTGGCAGTTTGTGTTAGAAAAGATGCAGCTACTTCATAAATTCCCACTTTGAAGACTACAGGACATTCTGATTTTTTTTGTTTTTAAACTGTAGAGAATGAAAAAGGTGCGTGGGTGGGTCCTGCTCTGTCAGAGGGGAAGGAGAGGGGGCACAAAAATCTGTTTGGGGCTGCAGCTGTCACCGTGCAGCTCTCCAGGACAGCACAGATTGGTTTTTAGGTACTGCAGGAGGTGAGTGCTCCTCGGAAAAATGTGCTTTATGGAAAGCTCTGGCATCCTGGTCGGGGGCACTGGGTATTTTTTAAGCAGGAGTAAATCCCCAGAAAACCTGCTTTTAAGTTCTTTTTTTTGGGAGTTGAAAGGTGGCTGAGGGGGGGTTTGTGATTAAGACTCTGCTGTTTGAAGAACGAGCAGTGAATTCCTTTAATTATTTTCATTTTCTTAGGTAAATCCTTTTATGGTTCTCCTCTGATTAATTAGCAGACGGCATTGATTTCAGATTTAGTGACCTTTAAAAACTAAAATCGGCTGTAATCTTGGGCAGGGACTCTTCTGCCTGGCCAAAAAAAAAGTTTTGTCAGAAAAACTTACTCGAGTTTCTAAAACTTTGTTGCCTTCCCGTGTAAAGAACAGTGGGGTTACACGTGGGGAGTGTCACGTGTGGTAATCAGGGAATGTGATATGATGGGTGCTATTGCCAAAGGAAAATTCAAGTTCTTGCTCCCTCCAGAAAAACAGTGGTCAGTCTCACTTGCCACAATTTTTCATGGAGTTTTAATCATGAAATTGCCTTTCCTGTAATGGATTTTCTTACCACAGGCGAGAGTGTTTCAAGTCTTTTTGCCCCGTTTGGGATTGTTTGTTCTACTGGGAAAAAAAAAATAATCAGATAAGATCAAACATACTTTGCAGATCCCAGCCTTGTGAGGTTACTGAATTCCTTGGTTTGGATAAATTGAAGCAGTATGTTTGCATTTCTGTCGCTGGAACAAGGTAACTGCAAAGTTTGTTCTTCTGCTGGGCTCTCCCTCACTCCATAGGCTGAGGCATGTGTGAATTTTCCTGATCTTAATTACTATTCCTGTCTAATTGCACACAGACTCTAATTTATCTCAAGGTAAGCTATTTAAAGCTCTTTCTAATTGGAAGGAGTATACTTGAGTGATTAAATCTTTCCTTCAATATTTCTTACATCTCTTTAAATTGGTTATTAGATTGTTGTGATCTTTGCCTTCCACTCCAGCATTTTGGAAATCATTACACAGTTTGCAATAATCAATTCAATTAAACACGGATCAAAGAATGAAAAAGAAAAGCTTATGTTCGAGTATTGTCATTCTTGATACTGTCCTAAGAAGCTGGTTTGGAAAGCACATGCTGGGAGGTTTTCTCCTTTGTTCTCTCTCCTTTTAAGAAAGTGCCTTTGGGGATTGAAGAGATCCCTGGTGTGTTTCTTGTTAGACATAATTTATACTTTAAAAAAAAAAAAAAGTGAGCCCGGAGTTTGAATGAAAATTCATCACAGCATTTCCACACAATGGTGAGGAAAACAAATCACTTAGGAATCCTCAGCTGGGAAATCCCCCTAAATCCAGGGCAGCAGTTTTGGGGGTGAGAGCAGTGACAAATGGACCTGTGGAATTGCATCCCCAATTCTAATAAGCATAATCTACCTATTTCAGTGTTCAATTAGAATTTTACACTTCTGCATTACGAGCTATTTTTGCTTAATCCTTTTATAAGTTGCTGTGTTGCCGAGATTAAAGTAAATATAATCTGCTTTTCGTTGTTATCGGAGTCCGTGGATTACGTTCGTTCCTGCTGTAATTTGGTGGGTGTCAGAATTGTATTTTTCACTCTATTTGGGGCTGGGTGTCTTTTCTTGAGCTTTTGGCCATCGACACTGGGGTTGCAGGTACCAGAGGGATAAAATTGGCAGCTGTGCATCAGCGCTGAATGGGCAAAACCCCGCTCCATCCCCCTTTTTTATTGCCAATAAACCCCAGATTGTTGTGTGCACGTAAATACAGGGGCAGTGCGCTCGTGGGTGAACCTTCCCCAGCTTGGGGCATCCTGGGAGGATCTGTGGGTTTGTGCAATGAAATTCTTGTGAGAAGCAGGGAGGAAGGTATCAGCGTTTCATGGAGTTATTTTGAATTGATTTACAGGTCATTTTTCTTTTGGTTCTGAAGGTATTTAGAAACTCCACTTAGAAACAGGTAGAAAATGCATCTTATTTAGCTTTATTCCATGAGAAAAGTGTTCCTGCAGGGAGGGAAACGCTCAGAACTGCCTGGCCATTGATGAAAATGTTCATGAATCGGGCACATGAGACAAAAGTTAAAACCATCCCGTGGAGCAGGGTGTGGACAGCTCAGATACCTTTGATTTTGAGGTTATTTATAGGGATGCAGCCTCGGAGTGTTGTGGTTGATACCCTGCCCTGCGTTCAGCAGAGCTCAGGGAAGGGCAGGCTCGTCCCTGGTGGGTTTGGCAGGGGGGGATGGAGTTCCTGGAATTCCCTTTTTGGAGAAATCAGCATCTCATCACTTCTCTTTTTAGTGCAGTTAGAGTGGAAATGAAAGCAGAACTTCAGGCCCTTGAGACTCGAGGGCTCGCTGGGATTATTCTGAGGTGCCCCCAGCCCTCTCCCATCCTGGTGCTTTTCTCTGGAGCATCCCCTGGAATCCTTGTTTTTCCTGATGCTTCCAGTGGGTTGGGCTGGTGGATTCCATCCACGTGGCCTTCGCTGGACTCTCCTAAAATGATGGAATTTGAAGTGATAGTCCCTTGGTTGCCACTGTTTGGAAAGGGTTCCTATTTGGATCACTCAGTGTCCATGGATTTGGGGTCTCTTGTGGCTTTTCTCCTGCCCGGGGTGGTGGGGTTTGGCTCTTTGGCTCCACGAGGGAAGGATTTTACCTGCAGACCTGAAGTTTTGTCAGAAATGTCTCTTTGCTTTTGCTGCCGTGCTTCCAGCGTAGAAAATTTGCTGTACAGGTGCCCTTCTGATGGAAAACTCGGCTTTATCACCCTCCATAAAAAGTAGTAAAAGCCTTTGGCAAACCCCAGATTTCAGGGAAGAATGCAAACATGGCTTTTATGTGAAAAACTTGTCTGTAAATACATTGTGTGCCTTGTGCAGTTCAGCTGCCTCAGCCCCCTTCACCTCTGATTAACAAAATTGCTTCTGCAAGGACCACAGAGAAATGTTTGTCCTGGTCTCGAGGGGGGAGAAAAAGGGGAAATGCCCATTTTGGGTGGCTGCTGGGGCAGCTGGATTTCCAAATCCTCTCGGTGAAGCTCAGGTATCGATCATCTCATTGCTCTGTCCCGGGTCCAGCTCTGTAAAAGCGTCGGTTTGGGTTTTTTAGAGTGGAGATGATCGGATTTTATGATGCAGAAATCGCACGTAGCACCTTCAATAGCAGTCTGTTCGTGGAAACAAATGCCTTTCTTAAAAGTAGAATCTTCTGCTAGGGAGGGGAATGAGGAGGAGAAAGGAGCTTACAAAAGAGTGCTTATTTCTGTAATTTTACTCGGCGCTATCAAAGCCATTCCAAACGTAGTCACTACCATAAAATGTGGCTATTTCAAAGTAAATTCAATTTTGGGGGCGACAAGGCAAACTCAAAGGTACTAAACCTTGGAGAATATACAGAATTGAGGATGGGGCCAGCAGATGTTGGTTTTACGTGGCCTTGTTGTGATCTTGCAGATTTTTGGTGGCAAGCAGAACCACGTGAAACCAGACCCACAGGATTTTATTGTCCGTGGCACAAACCTTTGTGTTGGCTTTTTTTCTCCCTGTTTGGCTGGGGCTCCAGGGGCTGGTGCAGCTCTGTTGATCCAGGAGTTGGTCAGCAATCCTTCTCCTTTTGGGATTGGGGCTGGCTGTGGGTGTCTCAGCAAGCAGAGGGCCAGCAGAATGCTCTGAAAATTGGATTTCAAGGCTGGGGGAGAGTGGGAATTAGCAGAGGGTGGGTGTTGTGGGCTTGTCTGGAATATGGGAAACAAAGCAATGAAAAACCAGGGTGCAGTTAGACCCAAGCTTGACCTTCGTGTCTGCAGGAGATGAAATACAAGAGATTTTTATGGAAAACGGCACGAGAATGATTGGAGAGGGAAGAGGAGCCTTTTAAAGCCTTTTCTTGGTGAGAAGGGAGCTCTGCAGCAGAGCAGGGACTCCGTGGCCATGGGGAATTTTATTTCGGGGCTGGAGATGAGTGCTGGTCACCCCTGGGCAGCGCTGCAGGTGGCTCTGGTGACCTTCCCGTGTTTGGGTTGGGAAATGGGAACGAGCTCGCTGGACAGGCACTGGTAAACATGGATGGGTGAGCTCTGCCAGGCCTGCAGGAAATGCTCCAGTGGTCATTTCCATCCTGGAAAGACGTCTGACAGCGAGGAATGGAGAGCTCAGATCTCTGCCCTCCTCCAGGCTGACCCACAGCCAGCAGCTCTTAAGAAATGGTGAGGAGAGAGAAAACTTTCTTCCCTGTGCTGATGTGTTCAGGGTGTATTCTAAGAGTGCTTTTTTCCCAGTTTCCAGCTCCAGAATAAATTGTCATGGTGAATTCTTCAAGCCAGAGGTCAGCAGGACTCTGCTGTTAGATTTTCATGGTGTTGCTTTCGGTTTGGCATCTCCTCGCTCCCTCGGTCCTGACCGTGGATCACTGGGTAATTCTGGTTGGGAGAAACCATGAGAAATCTCCAGTCCAGCCTCCTGCTGGAAGCTGTGAGGTCAGTACAGGTCACTCAGGACTTGATCTGGGCTGGGAAACCTCCCAGGATGGACATGGCAGCACCTCTGTGGGCAGCCTGTTCCTTGGCTGAGCTGTTCTCATGGTGAAAACAGGGTTAATTTGGCTTTTCTTACCCACCCTGACCCTTTTCCTGTGCCGTGTTCTGCTGGGAAGATCACGGCTCTCCTGCCTTGGTGACCTCCTTGACTCGTTGGGAGGTTGCCAGGAGGTCACTCCAAAACCTTCTCTCCATCACATGGAATAAACCCTGTTCTCCAGGGTTTATTGTTATTTATTTGTTCTCACCAGGTCCTCTTGCTGGACCTCACATCCTTGGTGGTGAGGTGGCAGCAGATGGTTTGGGAATGGGATTTGGGCAGGTGATTCCTCACCATGGTGTGGTTCTCGAGGAGTTTCACTGCTGAGGGTTTGTTAGTGGAGCTGATTACAAAATCCTTACCGTCCTCAGCCACGTGCAAAAGCAGTTCCTGAGAATTTCCACTGATACCTGTGGAAATCGCTGCAAAAAATTAAATTTCATAAGCAGTGACCCTTCAGAGGGGAGAAGGTGACAATGGGTGGGCAGCTCTTCCCCAGGGGGCTCCACGGGGTTTTTCTCCATTTTGGAACTCGGAATAACAAACTCTGCTGCTCTCCCCTCTTCCCATAAAATACACAGTTCTAAAGCAGATGGAAAACTGAGCTCGGTCTATCTTTGGTTTCAACACCTGAAGTTGCATCTTTTGTGGCCACGGTCAGTGGAGTGTGCAAACACGTGATAAATGTTCTCAGAAATTCGTGGGGGGAAATTAAGCCATAATCTTTGGGCAGTGCTTAGAGGCCTGGTTTTTTTTTTTTCTAAGATGGGTTTATACATGATATTCAACTGAAAAATGATTAGAAAATAGAATACAGGATGAAAATTGCAGCAAACCAAGTTTTCCTTGGCAATTTAGCCTAGGTGCAGCTCGCTATCCATGTTTTTTTTTTTTAAAAAAAAGCAGGAGCCAAACGCAATAGGGATAATTTGATTGAGGTAAAAATCTGTAATCTGAACTGCAGGAGAGCATTGTAAAAAAGTTGTGTGGATGAGAATGTTTTGGATACATTCGTTCCTCGTACTGTTTCTCGAGACTCCCTTGACAAAATGATCTCACTTTCGTGCAGATGTTGGATCTTGTTTCCCTGGTGCAAAATAAGAACCTTTGAAGCAGTCCCAATTATTTGTGTCGATTTTCACCTTCTTGGAAAAGACAGCTCTGCTGTGGATGGAGCTGTGAGTGCACCTCGAAATGCTCAGCACCAGGATGAAAAAATGTGGGACAGAAACAAAGCTGTTCTTTTTGGGAGGTTCTGTGTTGATTTAACGGCGTCTCATCTGTGAATCTGCTGAGGCCGCTCCATGGCAGGGCTTCAAATTTTTGTTTCAGTCAAGTATCAGAACTGTTGTTGGTTTGGATCACAAGGATTTTAGATAATATTTTTCTAAAGGGTGTCCACCCAGGTCTTTGTTCACTGAATTCCTTCTTTTACCTCTTTGCTGTTGCAATTTTGACTCTTTCAGTGCAGCAGTGACTTTTTTTTGGGGGCCCTTGACAAATCACTTGGGTTTCGGAGGAAATGGCTAAAAATAAGTGTTACACATTGATTCTTAGGAATGGAAAAGTGGCTCTGGTGGTTCAGCCCAAGGGTCTGTCCAGCCTGGTGTTGTCTCCTCCAGCTTCCAGAAATGAGTGAGTGGGAAAAAAGCAGCACCAGGGCAAAGTGGGAGAAAATATTCCTGCAATATTCCTCCCTCTCCAGCCACTTCCAGCTCAGCCCTCTGGGTCTGATGGGGTGGATGAGCCATAATAAATCTATTTTCAAGTGAAAAAATCTATTTTCAATCTATTTTCTCTTGAACCTTTATAACCTGATTTTATTGCCAGTATTTTGGGAGGGATTTCTGTGCTGCGTGAGGACCCTGCTGGTGTTGTTTTGAGCCTGGTTCCAGCCAGCTTCACCCATGGGTGTTGTGGGATGGAGGAGAACGAGCAGCTCATCCCTGGCCATCTCTGTGTGCTGCTCATGGGTTTCTAGACTGGATCACAGCTGTCCCCAGCTCCTCTATTTTTAGGTTGAAAACTCGTAGCTTTCATTATTTGTTCATTAGGGAAGTCACGCTGGACTTGTGCCATCCTCCTATGAACGTTTCCACTTCCTCTGTGTGTGTGTGTGTGTATAATATGTATTTATTAATTAATTTTTTTATGATGAGACCACCAAACCCCCCCACACCTGGAGCTCTGGGTGAAGCAGGGATTTTTATCATTTAGAATGATTTCTTCCTCGCTCTCTGCTCCCTCTGCAGCGATTTCTCCCGGTGATTTTTGTGCTTGCAGCTGAGCTGCCCTTTCCATCCCTGTGTTTGTGTTGGTCCAGCAGTGGCAAAGGTCAGCCCAGAACCCATCCCTGCCTCTGCAAAACCTGGCCTGGCTGCTCTGCCTCTTCCAAAGACATCCCTTAAATATGAACATTCAACAGGGCTGTCCCAGGGATGCTTCCCTTGCTCTCCATCCTTCCAGCCCTGCCCATCCATCCCTGGCTTTTTGGGAAGTTCAGGTTAAACCGAGTGTGCCCGTGCAGAAATCCACGCCTGACCTTCCTCTCTTTGCTCTTGGAACAGCTCGGCCACGTCGGTAACAGAACTTTGAATAGCAGCTGAGGACCCAGGGCCTGGTTGTATTTTTTAAAAGAAGTTATTAGTGCTGGAGGAATACTCGGATTGTGTGTGCAGACTGGGTTTTCGTGGTTCCCTTTGACCTGTGCTGTTCTGTTGTTTTTAAACACATGGAGGACTCTGAGGTGGTGCCAAGCTGTTTTAAGGGGAAGCAGAGATGTGTTGGAACTTGTTTCCTATGTTCAGTTCACTAGAAAAGTTTGGTAAAATGTGCCTTTGTTTCTCAGAGGACATTCACACACTTGAGCTAAATAATAATCGATTAACTGCATGGACTCCTTCATTCCATGGGCCCACATGATGATGTCTTGATTTTTATTTGTTTTTATTTGTTTTTATTTGTTTTTATTTGTTTTTATTTGTTTTTATTTGTTTTTATTTGTTTTTATTTGTTTTTATTTGTTTTTATTTGTTTTTATTTGTTTTTATTTGTTTTTATTTGTTTTTATTTGTTTTTATTTGTTTTTATCTATTTTTATCTATTTTTATTTATTTTTATCTATTTTTATCTATTTTTATTTTCCCCCAATATCCATGTTTTTGCTTTTGGCACAGAGGCTGAGCAGTGTTGTGAAGCAATCAGAACATCCTTACCTGGAAGCAGAAGCTGTTGTTATCTAGTGAGTGGATCAGGAGGCACAAAGATGAAAACAATTCATACTAAAAATCCAGGCTGAAACCCCGAAAATGCCTTGTTTTGTCACGAGAGCCTAAATAATCCCCGAGCCTGTGTGTGTACAAAAGGGACAGACAGGGTATAAATTCATTTCTGTGTGAGAATTATTCAGAGGCCATTAATGAGCTGCAAAAGTCTTGTCTATATGCAAATTCCCGTTGGGGGTGGGATTTGGAGGAGTGTGGTTAATGAGGTGGGGCAGCGGTTTGGGGTTTGGTCAGTCAGGATGAAAAGGAACCCTGAGTGAGTGGAGCATCCTCCTCCCTGTGCTGGGAGTGGGATGGGAATGGGGGAGAAGGCTTGGAAAAGGGAATGTTTGACTCAGGACTCTGCCTCTCTCACCTGCTTGGGATTTCCACAACTCTGCTGTCAGAATTTTCTGAGTTTTCTCCGTGGATCCTGGTTATTCCCGTGGCTGGAGCCAAATGAACGCAGGGTTGTGCTTGGAGCTCACTCGCGATGGTTTTTGTGTATTCTAAATCATAGGTGTGGCTGAAACTTGGCTTCTGAAGTCCCTCGTTCCTGCAAGTGGTTTGCCTCCATGCAGGGCAGGGGTTATTGCGGGAATAAATTAATTAATTAATCAGTCTGATTGTAGGAAGGAGTGTCTGGAGGATGAGGTGGTGGGGAGAGGCGCGGGGGGTCGGGTTGATGGCGCTGAGAAATGAAATCTCCCTCTCCCCACCGAGCGAGCGTCCTGAGAACGTGCCAGAGGACTGGGAAAATGTTTCTATCGGCCCTGCTGTGCCCTGTGTGGGCCAGGAAAATATTGCATACGGAATATATAGAATTTTCTAACTCACTGCGTGCTTGAGCCTTTGGTAACTCACTTGTAATCCATATAAAGATGCTGTTTTTTGGGGTGGATGGCTCTGGAAGATGGAAGGACAGAGCATCCCAGATTCTGGAATAGGATTGTGGAGTTCAGCTCAGCTTTGCCAGGAGTTTAAGCCGCGCTTCAGATTCGTCCTCTCGGTCTCTCTGCCTGCACGTTCATTCAAAAAACCATTTTCTTGCTCCTCATTGAGCACTAAAGAAAAGCATGAAGATCTGCTTCCTCTCCTGTTATTCTGTCATCTTTCTGAATTTCGCCGTAGCGGGAAGAGCTCGGTGTTGCGGTGATGGGAAAAACCCAAATTCCCGCTTTTCCATTCTCCGCGGTCCGGGATGCGCGGTCAGGCCTTGGCACTGCCACCCCCTCGCTCTCCTTGGAATGAAATCCTGGCATTCCCGACAGTC
>VZTX01024805.1:0-15049 GCA_013400915.1 Pardalotus punctatus | reverse complement strand
TTAAAAATTAGTTCTTTGAACAGTTCACAAAAACTTAGTGAAGTGAGAGGGTAGTATAATAGCTTGAACGAGCAGTGAGAGGTAGGACCTCAGCCATGTAGTAGTGCTGTAGAGAACAGTCAAAGAGTGAAGTAAGATTCAGAATTATTATTTAAATTATGTATCATGTTATAATATCATGTTAAAATGGGAGAGTCTATGGTTGTACTATATAGTGAGTTGATCTTAGTATGATGAAATCTTAACCTTTTAATTTTTAACATACAGTATCCTTTTAAATTTGACCTTTTCTGTCTGATTGAATAGTTTGACCTAATAGTATTTTCTAGTGAAGCAAGAAAAAAAATGTGTTCAAACATTATTTTTGCAATATTTCTTGCATACTCATCAGATCCTAGTCTGCTTTTATCAAAAAGCTTATATTTCTAATAGTAAACAATTGTAAGAAATACTTCCTTTTTCATTGATAATTCCTACAGTAAGAATACTATTTGATTAGTTTATAAAAAGGGGAAAGCACATTTTTTTTATGCACTAAGTGAAATATAATCTGAAATATTTTTCAGCTTTGGGCTCTATATTGAGTGAACTCATTTTAGTAGTGCAACTTACCAGCATAAACTCTTTGGATAATAGTGTAATAATTGAAGAAGGGTAGGGGAGATTTATTTTAAAACTGTCAACAGTGGATGTAAGTGGTTTTAAATATACAGATGCTTTTCCATTGCTTTTCTTTTTTTTCCATTTAATGTGGCTCATTATATGCCTTCTTTTACTGTACATCCCATTGTCTTGGTGACTTTCTATGTTTTTGCTATTCTAGCTCTGCATCTAAACTACAGTTAGATTGTAATTTTATTTTTATTGCTGTCATTATTGAATTAATCAGATGTATTAATATAGAAGGCAAGAATAGGAACGGATATGGTTGTCTTGACTGATGTGTATTAGGAGTAATACTACTGTATAATTAGTGGTTTATAATACTTTTTCCTTTAAAAGTATTATTTTGAACTCATCCAATTTTTATTTTTTTAAAGGATGGATCTTGCTGTCTGTGTAAACCTCCAATTTTCATTTACTTTGAGAGCTCTGAATATTCAAAGAATGCTCTAACAGGCTGTAGGGGGTGATATCCTGTACAATGAAGCTAATGGCAGAAAACTTACTGAATGATTGAGATTTTACTCCATGGTTGCAGAGAGCAGAAATTTTGTTTCTTATTCACACTCAGAGTGTGCACAGTTCTTTCTCAAATACTTAGAGGAAGAAACGTTGAGGCCTTTCTTAGGATTTTATTCTGGGATTTTTTTTCTGTTATTCAAAAAAATGATGGTTCAGTAATTTTTACTGTTTGCAATGTAGCTTACTAGTACATCTACTTCTCTTATTTCATGAGTAGGGATGAAGGTAAATTGGACTTTGAAAGTGGAATCCTGCAGTATATATGCAAGCAAAATGCCTCCCTGACTTCATTAGGAGGTTTGCCTTCATGAGGACTTCAGGATGAGGCCTTTAAGTAGAAAACATCCCTTAGCTGTGACTGAACTAGATATTTCTGTTGAACTTAAAGCAATCTATCAGATTTTTTCTGATTAGTCTTTTATACTGTCTTAAGTCATTTTCTAATGACATCTATTATCAGATTGAAATGGCGATTGAGACACTTCAAAAGTCTGATGGTCTTTCTACTCACAGAAGCTCTCTTCTCAACAGCCATGTAAGTTGTCTCTTCTTTCATGAAAGCTAATCTCTATCTTGTTCTGCATGCTTAGCCTGCCTCTAAATGTTTGTTTTAATTTATTGCTTCTTTTTGCTTGTAATATTTCCATTTTAGTTGCTTGTAATCTACATTTTATGTCACTATATTTTGTCATGACACACTGTAGAGTGCATTTCTTTTCTAGGTTCTGTATTGTGTTAACGCAGCTTAACATATTTGTCTATTTTGCAGGTCCCAATGTAAATGTAGAAATTATAACCAAATAACTCTTAAGTAGTCTGGGTTTGACATTTAAAAATAATTTTCTATAATTTGTGTACCTGATATAATAATTTAAGAGCAGGTAAAGTGGGAAAGAAGCAGTGCACACACTTTGAATTAAAAATATACTTTAGATTTCTTTTCAAATATTTCTATTATTCTGAATAAGTTTATTATAACAATTCTGCAGATCCATCTCATTAGATTTAAAAACAAAACCAACCTGTTAGTGTCTAATATGTTTTCTTCTGCCTTTTGCTTTGTTCTGTCTTTGCAAATCCTGTAGTTAGGAATTTTCCATAATAAAAGGCTGAAGATGTTTGCATAAAAAGATGGTTGCAAATATAGTGGTAAAGCTGTTAAATATAACTTTTAGGTAAAGGAGTAAGGCTCAAAGTTTAATCTTCAGTTTGTTTTTAAATAGTACTAGTCTTTCTTGAAATGTTGTGTAAACAAAATGGTTTTTCTTCAGCTGATATAAATAGTTTTGTATTTTTGCTGATAATTTCTATACATACTGCATCCTTTTTGCTTCTCAGCCTTACTAACAAACATAAACTTACATATTTTTTCAGGTTCTTGTATTCCTTTACCACAGAAAAGTAAACAGTGATTGTGATATGAATGTATGAGTATATTGGGTAGAGTCTATACACTTATTTTGATTTGTTGACATCTCCCCCACGCCCCCCAAGAATGTGGTAATATGGAGGTGAAAACCAAAATTTTTTTGTAAAAGTTTATCATCATGGTAGAAAAAGACAGCAGGAGCCAGTACAATTTCTTGGAAGAGAATTTAATTTTCTTAGAAAATGCTAAAATTGGGTGAAGGAAATTGAATTCTGTAAAATGTGAAGAAAGACATTTAGATAATTTTGGATGTTTTAAAAATAAATGTTTCCAGGTTAAGAAAACCTAGAAATATGCTAAAATTATTTTAGCATCACAATTAAATGGGTGATAAACTTTTTTGCAAAATGCCAAAAATATGTATTAAAACTTATATCTACAAAGAATTGCTAAATCTGCCTTGAATCTGACAAGGAAATCCAGAATCTTCATAATGAAAACAATAAGAATTAAAGGACAAGGTTTCCTACATCAGAAAACTGTATACCCCTATTTCCTGTGTAATGCACTAGTTAAAAGATCATGGAACAGATCCTCCTGGAAGAAGAGGAAATATATGGAGCACAGGGAGGTTTTTAGAGACAGCCAACATGGCTTCAGTAAGGACAAATCATGCCTAACTAATCTATTTGCCTTGTACAATGGAGTGTCTGATTTGGTGGGCAAAGGGAGAGATATGGATGTCACCGATCTATATGTCTGTAAGGCCTTTGATACAGCCACCCACACCATTCCTGCTGCTGAATTTGAGAGATATGGGTTTGATGGGTGGACTGTTAGATGGATAAGAAACTGGCTGGATGGCTGCATCCAAAGCATTACAGCAAACAGCTCAATGTCCAAACGAGGATCAGTAATGAGTTGTGTCCCTCAAGGGCCTGTACTAGGACCATTGCCATTTAATATCTTCATCAACAGCTTAGGCAGTGGGATAGAGTGGGTCTGAGTAGGACCACAGAAATGATCAGAGGGCTGGAACACCTTTCCTATGAAGAAAGGATGAGAGTTGANCTGGCTGGATGGCTGCATCCAAAGCATTACAGCAAACAGCTCAATGTCCAAACGAGGATCAGTAATGAGTTGTGTCCCTCAAGGGCCTGTACTAGGACCATTGCCATTTAATATCTTCATCAACAGCTTAGGCAGTGGGATAGAGTGGGTCTGAGTAGGACCACAGAAATGATCAGAGGGCTGGAACACCTTTCCTATGAAGAAAGGATGAGAGTTGAGGTTTTTCAGCCTAGAGAAGAGAAGAGAAGAGAAGAGAAGAGAAGAGAAGAGAAGAGAAGAGAAGAGAAGAGAAGGCTCCATGGAGACCTTATTGCAGCCTTTCAGTACTTAAAGGAGGCTTATGATAAAGATGGAGAGAGACATTTTACCAGGGCCTGTAGTGACAGCACAAGGAACAATGGTTTTAAACTGGAAGAGGATAGATTTACATTGAACATAAGGAAGTTCTTTACAATGAGGGTGGTGAGACATTGGAACAATCGGGTTACACAGAGAAGTTGTGGCTGCCCCATCCCTGGAAGTGTTCAAAGTCAGGTTGGATGGGTCTCTGTGCAACCTGATCCAGTTGAAAATGTCCCTAATCATTGGACTAGATGATCTTTAAAGGTCACTTCCAACCCAAACTATTCTATGACTTTATGAAAATATCTTTCTAGTAATGAGATTTGCATCTGTCTAGTATGGTAGTCTTATCCTGATGTTTCTTAACTGTTTTGAGGTATTTTCAAAACTACTGAAAGACAAATAGAGGGATCTATTGTGGATTCTGTGGAAAAAAAAAAAAAAGATCTCCAGACATCTTGCTGTAATAAATGTTCTTTCCTAGCCTCAGGCGTTTTGGAAGAAATTAATGGAATCCAGATCACACTTACTGGATATTTTTCCTTTTTTAGAAACTTTTATTGAATTATGACTCAAATAAGGACAGTAAATATGGCTTTAGTCCTATTTTGTTCCTTAAGCTGGCATTTTGTTACCTTAATACCTGTTTATTTTAATGGTTTTTAAAAAATTTTCCTTTATTTCCTTTCCTGATTTCTTTCTGTATGTGACTGAGTTAACTAATTTATCATCTAATGTGTTTTAAATATTGGAGTTTCATTGAAGTTGCAGTCAATTCACCCATTCTGCATAAACCATTTCATACCATTCCAATGTTGTTAATATTATAAATCAATAAGTCAAAAATTAGTGTAGACATTTCAATTTTAGATTTTTGCAAATATAAAAATGTATTTAAGGTTGTTTGCAATAATGCTATCATGTCTGCAGATTATTTACTTTTTTACATGGCATTCCACTATTGGCATTCTTCTTTGAAGGCTGTAACCTGCCAAATAATCGTCAAGCTTTTTTTTAATTGAAATATCTTCACCCTGGAGCAAATATCCTTACTTTGTACTTATCTTGGGCTTTGCTTTCCCATGGTTGGCTAATGCCAAGCTGTGTTTGAAAGAATATCTGTCAAATACAAATAATTAGTAAAATGCACAGAAATTAATCCTAATAAATTATAATTAATATGGAAAAGAAGTCTAATACTATATTTAGAAGTTAAATTGGAAATAATTTGGGGGTTTTGTCAATAATTTTTTTCTTTGTGAGGTAAAACAAATTGCTCATATTCCATAAACTAATTAGTATAGCTTAAATGGTAAGTTTGAAGGATATAATTAAGATGTAGTGAAATGGTTTGATAATACACTAAAGGTAAAAGTTTATAATATTTTTTCTAGGCTTTGTTTCAGAATTGTAAATGTTCAAATTTTAAAAAAAATTGTGAATGTTAAGACTGCATTTATACCTAAAAGTTGATATAAGGATGATGAACTGCACTTTTTAATGTTTATTTAAACTGCAACATTATCTACATCCATCTTGCAAACAGCTAGATCATGCTCCTACATCTCTACACAGAGCTCTTGTTTAGAAACATAAGCATTATCGTTCTGGTGATGTTTTCTGTAAGAAAGTAAACATGAAGATGGTCTTTGAAAGGTCTCAAGTAAATGTTTTCCTAATTTTTTTTTCATTTTTTGTGTATTGTGTTCAGTAAATTGTTCACAACTGACTTAAACAGAACTGTATGTCCAATATATTCATTATAATCTAATTTTTACTAATTGTTCTGCAATAAAGAACGGTCAGAGTAGAAAAATATTTCAAGAGTAATGGGCACTAAAATATTGATATTCTTGCTCTGTAAATTACAAGTTATATTGAACATTACTAGAACAGAATTTGTTCAGTGATGTATTAGTAAGTAGCCCTGCAGAGTAGCATATTCAATGTCACATAATTATATATTTTACTGTACTTTAAACACATATCTTGGTAATATTAAGTGCTTTGGTGGACTAAATTGAAATGGATTAAACAACCATGTGAGGGTCCATCATACTGGAATAAAACTTTGTTCCAAATGCCAAAACCAAATCCACGGTTTGGGGATTTATTGGATGCTCAAACTAAGTCCAGACTTTTTGTAAGATTTGTGAACCTGGAATATTTGGATGTTTATTCAAATTCATTTTGGTATAATTACTTTCTTAAGTAATTAGTAAATACAAGATGAAAACAAAATTTGGAAATTATTCATGTGGAAATTAAAGGGAAATTCCAAGGATATGAAACTATGGGGGAAGGAGAGTGTAAGCTAAGTAAAATGATAGTATCCCCAAAAATCTGAAACCACATAAGTGAAATATAGAATCATAGGGTCATTTAGGTTGGAAAAGACCTCTAAGATCATCAATTCCAACCGATAGCCTAACACTGCCAAATCCACCGCTAAACCATGTCCCTAAGTGCCACAGCTACATGTCTTTTAAATACCTCCAGGGATGGTGGCTCAACCACTTCACTAGGCAGCCTGTTCCAATACTTGAGAACCCTTTCAGTGAAGAAAATTTTCCTATATTTCCATTTATTTTTGTCCTATTGCTTGTTACTTATGAGAAGAGACTGACATCTACATCACTACAAGCTCTTTTCAGGTAGTTNTTTTGCAAATATAAAAATGTATTTAAGGTTGTTTGCAATAATGCTATCATGTCTGCAGATTATTTACTTTTTTACATGGCATTCCACTATTGGCATTCTTCTTTGAAGGCTGTAACCTGCCAAATAATCGTCAAGCTTTTTTTTAATTGAAATATCTTCACCCTGGAGCAAATATCCTTACTTTGTACTTATCTTGGGCTTTGCTTTCCCATGGTTGGCTAATGCCAAGCTGTGTTTGAAAGAATATCTGTCAAATACAAATAATTAGTAAAATGCACAGAAATTAATCCTAATAAATTATAATTAATATGGAAAAGAAGTCTAATACTATATTTAGAAGTTAAATTGGAAATAATTTGGGGGTTTTGTCAATAATTTTTTTCTTTGTGAGGTAAAACAAATTGCTCATATTCCATAAACTAATTAGTATAGCTTAAATGGTAAGTTTGAAGGATATAATTAAGATGTAGTGAAATGGTTTGATAATACACTAAAGGTAAAAGTTTATAATATTTTTTCTAGGCTTTGTTTCAGAATTGTAAATGTTCAAATTTTAAAAAAAATTGTGAATGTTAAGACTGCATTTATACCTAAAAGTTGATATAAGGATGATGAACTGCACTTTTTAATGTTTATTTAAACTGCAACATTATCTACATCCATCTTGCAAACAGCTAGATCATGCTCCTACATCTCTACACAGAGCTCTTGTTTAGAAACATAAGCATTATCGTTCTGGTGATGTTTTCTGTAAGAAAGTAAACATGAAGATGGTCTTTGAAAGGTCTCAAGTAAATGTTTTCCTAATTTTTTTTTCATTTTTTGTGTATTGTGTTCAGTAAATTGTTCACAACTGACTTAAACAGAACTGTATGTCCAATATATTCATTATAATCTAATTTTTACTAATTGTTCTGCAATAAAGAACGGTCAGAGTAGAAAAATATTTCAAGAGTAATGGGCACTAAAATATTGATATTCTTGCTCTGTAAATTACAAGTTATATTGAACATTACTAGAACAGAATTTGTTCAGTGATGTATTAGTAAGTAGCCCTGCAGAGTAGCATATTCAATGTCACATAATTATATATTTTACTGTACTTTAAACACATATCTTGGTAATATTAAGTGCTTTGGTGGACTAAATTGAAATGGATTAAACAACCATGTGAGGGTCCATCATACTGGAATAAAACTTTGTTCCAAATGCCAAAACCAAATCCACGGTTTGGGGATTTATTGGATGCTCAAACTAAGTCCAGACTTTTTGTAAGATTTGTGAACCTGGAATATTTGGATGTTTATTCAAATTCATTTTGGTATAATTACTTTCTTAAGTAATTAGTAAATACAAGATGAAAACAAAATTTGGAAATTATTCATGTGGAAATTAAAGGGAAATTCCAAGGATATGAAACTATGGGGGAAGGAGAGTGTAAGCTAAGTAAAATGATAGTATCCCCAAAAATCTGAAACCACATAAGTGAAATATAGAATCATAGGGTCATTTAGGTTGGAAAAGACCTCTAAGATCATCAATTCCAACCGATAGCCTAACACTGCCAAATCCACCGCTAAACCATGTCCCTAAGTGCCACAGCTACATGTCTTTTAAATACCTCCAGGGATGGTGGCTCAACCACTTCACTAGGCAGCCTGTTCCAATACTTGAGAACCCTTTCAGTGAAGAAAATTTTCCTATATTTCCATTTATTTTTGTCCTATTGCTTGTTACTTATGAGAAGAGACTGACATCTACATCACTACAAGCTCTTTTCAGGTAGTTGTAGAGAGTGATAAGGTCCCCTTTGAGCCTCCTTTTCTTCAGGCTAAACAACCCCAGTTTCCTACAGCTGCTCCTCATAGGACTTGTGCTCCAGACCCTTCACCAGTTCCATTGCTCTTCTTTGGACACGCTCTAGTGCTTCAGTGTCTTTCTTGTAATGAGTGGCCTGAAACTGAACACAAGATTTGAGGTTTGGCCTTACAGCTGCTGAGTACAGGGGGACAATCACTTCCCTAGTCCTGTTGGCCACACTATTGCTGATACAAGCCAGGATGCCATCAGCCTTTTTGTCCACCTGGGCACACACTGGCTCATGTTCAGTCAGCTGTCAACCAGCACACCAGATCCTTTTCTGACCAGCAGTTTTCCAGCCACTCTTCCCCAAGCCTGTAGTGCTGCATGGGGTTGTTGTGATCCAAGTGCAGAACCAGGCACTTCACCTTGTTGAACCTCATACAAGCTCTGCAGAGCCTTCCTACCCTCCAGCAGATCAACACTCCCACCCAACTTGGTGTCATCTGCAGACTTACTGAGGGTGCACTCGACCCCCTCGTCCAGATCATCAATAAAGATATTAAACAGGACTGGCCCCAATACTGATCCCTGGGGAACACCACTAGTGCCAACTGGATGCAGCACCATTCACCACCACTCTTTTGGCCCAGCCAGTTTTTTACCCAGCAAACAGTATGCCTGTCCAAGCCATGAGCAGCCAGCTTCTTCAGGAGAATGCACTGGGAAACACTGTCAAAGGCCTTACTAAGGTTCAGGTAGATTGTTGCCCTGCATTTTGCAGTTTCTCCATGTTTTCACTATCTGTAAGAGTTCTCACGCATATTCCTGTAAACATAGCCATGTTTTGCTAACCATGCTGAATTGTTTCCATTCCATTCCCATGGGCAGAGATGTTTGATGGACTTGTCATCTGCCCAGTGGGGCTGAGTGGATGTGTAACCTTCCACCTATCCGAGAGAATTTCTAAGAGAGTATAAAATAAAGTCGGGCCTCTCAGAGGTCCCTTCTTTTCCTGCCTTCTCTGACCTGTCCGTGCGTGGTTTCTTTCGTCCCTTAGTGCGACAGGTAGATGACATCCATAGCCTTTCCCTCATCCACTAAGTGCATCACCTTATCATAAAGGAGACCCAAGTTAGTCAAACAGGACCTGCCTTTCCTAAACCAATGCTGCCTGGGCCTGATTCCCTGGGTGTCCTGTATGTACCATGTGGTAGCGCTCAAGATGATCTGCTCCATAACGTTCCCTGGCACTGAAGTCAAACTGACAAGCTCGTAGTTCCCTGGATCCTCCTTCTAGCCTTCTTTATAGGTTTGCTAACTTCTAGTCAAGTGGGACCTCCCCCATTAGTCAGGACTGTTGATAAATAAAAACTATAAAAAAATTTCCATTTTATTTTTTTGTTCTCTTATACTGGTAAATGTCATTTAAATGACCATTTTACTTGAGTTTTGTGTGCATGACCCTGAGATTAGCTCAGTTGGTTAGAGCATGGTGCTAGTAACATCAAGGTTATGGGTTCAATCCCTGTATGGGCCATTTACTTAAGAGTTGGACTTGATCCTAATGGGTCACTTCCAACTCAGAGTATTCTGTAATCTGTTAGTTACTATTTGTTCTATACAAAGGTACAGCAATGTATTAGAAACTGTTTGCCTAAATGCTTCCAAAATTACTCATGAAAATTCTACAATAAATTACACAGGAAATAAAAAAAAGAATGTCAGTTCTGTTCCTCTTAGAAGTCAAAAGCCATCAGGCTACAACAGAAAGGGATTGGGCCCATGATGCTTTATAGCTACACAAGTTATTTTTCATGTCATCTAGATTGCTTTTTACCTTATATTTGATAGTTTCTTCTTTGTATTTGGAAGATAATAAACCCTATTCAGTTAAATGGAATACTGGGGTTTTTTCACTTGTATTTTTTTAATTCCATGTGAAGAGAAATAGCATATAATTCCAGAATTAAAAATTTATTAATTTAGTTCTATTAGGTTTTTTCATCCAATTAATATAAATTACACTGATTATTTTATTTCCTTGGAGTTCCAGCAATTTTTCTCCAAAGCACAAATAACTTCATAAAATGTTAATGTATGGTACTAAATCTGAAATATTTTTAGAAGTGGAGCTATCTGAGTTCACAAGTACCAGTAGTCTTGTTATTTTCTTGTAAACCTAAAAAAAATCCAAAACTAATGCATCATGGCATATCTAGCATTGAAAGAAATTTAAAGAGATTATATTTGCTTGAAGAACAGTCACTATATTAAACAGGCCTTAAGAGTGGTCTAAAAAAATATCAGAGTTCTGTGTTGTACAATTAAGTGGGGGGTTTTAGTAGAGTAATACTGAATTTACATATGTTCACTTTTTCATATTTGACATAGCTCCAATGGCTTTTAGACAACTATGAAACTGCAGAAGGAGTGAGTCTCCCCAGAAGTACCCTTTACAACCATTACTTACGTCATTGTCAGGAGCACAAGTTAGATCCAGTCAATGCTGCCTCCTTTGGAAAACTCATACGGTCAATCTTCATGGGATTACGGACCAGAAGACTGGGAACCAGGTTTGCGTTAATAAAATCATAAAGTTTAACAGAAAATATCAATAATAATCATGAACATGAAGCTCGTGTTAAAAAAAAGCAAGGAAATATGCAAATAAAAATATTTAAAACCTTTCTGTTAAGGGAGTTGCCAAATCCAGCAGACTTCAGGACTCAGGGAACTCCTGGTCTGCTATAGCCAGATTCTGTGTACTCTTATGACCCAGATATCTTCCACCTCAGTCCAAATGATGCAGCTACTGCTGTTTCCATTTGCAGGTCCAGCTAGTAGTGAAACTGAAGATGTGTTCCAAAGATGCAGACAAACACACACGACACTAACACAGCTAACCACAGAAGTAAACACAGGGCAAATGCCTTTGCCAGTACCCATATAGACACTCCCATAAACATGAACACAGATAGCCCAATTCTGTTCTTTCTTTCCATTTGACCAGGACTGAAATTGATTAGTGAAACATTCACAAACCCTCACTCACAAGCATACCCCATTTATGGATTTGTTTTATTCACCATGACTGCATAAGTAATTTATTTGGTTTTTTATTTACCTTATTCTATTTAAATGAAGCCCAACAATAAAGTGCTGGAAAAAATAGTTTAAGTGAACTAATTTTCAGAAGCTGGTGGAGTTGTATCAGTTTTATACCAGAGTGAGAGGAAAGACAAGCCTAACTTTTATGTACTGTTTTCCAGTCAAGGCAAATTTTAACATGTGATGTATATACAAAAGAAACAATGTTATTTTTGTTCTTTCATGAAGGGGGAATTCTAAATACCATTATTATGGGATTCGTGTCAAACCAGATTCTCCCCTTAATCGGCTACAAGAGGACATGCAATATATGGCTATGAGACAGCAACCCATGCAGCAGAAACAGAGGTATAGTGTTATATGAAACTACCTTTTCATATTTCTAGTTCTTGGAACCTTATCTCTCCTCATTTATGTGGCAAAGTTGAATCTCTAATGGAAATTGTTTAACTTCTCTTTGGAAAAATAAAGGTTTGTCAGTTCAGCAGTTGATATCACTGGAGTCTGATATCAGTAGACATACCTAAAAACTCATAAATTTAAGAAATTCATTAAAAAAGTAAAATATTGTTCAGTTCTTCAGAACAGACACTTCTTGGTGGTCTTGGGTTATTTTCTCACAAGATGGAAAAAGAAAGTAATAGGAGCTTTGAATTTCAAATTCTGCTGTTCATTTTCATCTCTTTATTCAGCACATATAAAAAAATGATAGAAGAACTTGTGATTAGGTTCAGCCTTGTGTTAATGTCCTCCTCCTGGTAAGAACTGATGCATCAAACCCCTGGACTCGAGGAGAGAAGATTTGGGCCTCTTCTGCGTTCTGCTTGGAATAATCCCATGGGAGACAGTCCTACAGGGCAAAGGGGTCCAGAAGAGCTGGTTTATTTTTCAAGGATCACCTTCTCAAAGTTAAAGAATGGTCCATCCCAACATGCAGGAAGTCAAGCAAAGGTGGAAGGAGGCCTGCATGGATGAACAAGGAGCTCCTGACAAAGCTCAAACATAAAAAGAAAGTATACAAGAGGTGGAAGCAAGGTCAGGGAACCCGGGAGGAATATAGAGTCTGTCTATAGACTCTGTATATAGACTGTCTGAGTGTGCAGGGATGGTGTTAGGAAAGCCAAAGCCCACCTATGAAGGACAAGAAGATTATTGGGAGTTGTCAGCCTGTACTTACAAAGGGGAAATCATGCTTGACCAACCCAATAGTCTTCTACAATGAGGTGAATGGCTCCAGGGATGAAGAAAGAGCAGTGGATTATGTCTATATTGACTTTAGCAAGGCTTTCAAAACTGTCTACCTGTCAGGGAGCAGCAAGGGTTGGCTTCTCCCTAAGGAATGGGGAGTTGGGAGTTGAGTACATGGTATACCAGCCTGGGCCTAGTCCTGCAGTATCCAAGTGAAGTGAACAGGGCAGACCTGGAGATGGTAGTCAGATTCAACCGAGAGTCCAGATCCAGTCCAAGGTCCAGCCAGGAAGTCAGTCCACAAATCACTCAGGTCTGGTGAGGACAACCAGGGTCAGACACAGTCCATCAATCATTGGGTAGGTCCCTAGGGGCAAGACAGGTCCAAGGTCAAGACAGAAAGCAAATCCATAATTTTGGATCCAGATCAATCTGATCCATACCAGTCACAGGCGTGGGCGTGGCTGAGCTAGAGATCCGTACTCCTACAACACATGGGTCTTATCAATGTGTATAAATACCTGATGGAAGGGAGTAAAGACAAAGTCAGACTCTTCTCAGCAGTGCCCAGTAACAAGACAATGAGCAATGGGCACAAACTGAAAAAGAGAAAATGTCATTTAGTTGAAAGGCACCTCTGGCAATTATCTAGTCCACACACACACACACACATCCCCACACACACCTGCAGCGCAAAGCAGTGCCAGCTAGAGCAGGTTGCCAATGCCCATGTACAGTTGGGTTTTGAATTTCTCTAAAGGTGGAGACTACAAACTTACTGGGCACACTGTTTCAGTGTTCAACCACCCCTAGAGTAAAAAAAACCAAAACTTTTCTTATGTTTAAGCAGAATTTCCTGCAGTTCAATTTATGCCCATTGCCTTTTGCCCTTTCATTGGATACTAATGAAAATAGTGTGGATCTGCTTTATTTATTCCATCCCAACAGTATCTATATAAAGTAGTTTTGAAGGTCTTTGTTCATCCTCTAAATCAATTCAGGTGTGCAAAGATTTCAGTAGAATAAATTTCCAAATCCGAGGCATTCTAAATAGATGAAATGCAGAGTAGGGAGCTAGAATGACTATGTGATATTTACAAGGTGAAAAACTTAGCACTGTCTGTTTTCTGTGCAAAATCAGATATATACTTTTCAGAAAAGAGGTGTTCATCCAATAGAAAAATAAGAAATTTTAATTGAAAAAATTGGGAATTCATGAACCAACTGTTACCTACATGATGTTTTGTGCAAAACCTGCCAACTTTTAAGGTTTTTATGTAAATTTTTGATGGAAAAATATACATTTTAAAAGCAAGACATATGTCTTCCTAATATTTTTATCACAATGGACTATGGTTAACATAATAGTAATTTTTAAAAAAGATTATATATAAAACACCAGTATTTCTTTTTCTAACATGTTTAATACAATTTTGCTATTCTCTAGCATGCATAAATCTTTCCTTTTTATTTCTGTTTATATCCTTATTTTGCAGAATTTAGGATACAGTTTGGTCAGATTTTCTTCTGAAATGTGTATGGGGGGAAAGCTTGACCCATATAATTGCTTGTTTATTTTAATGGATATAATGATTTTCATGTATGTACTAGACCTCAGAAGTTAATGCTTGGGGGTGGGGGAGAGGATAAAAGAGCTACATGTAAGAAAAACAAACAAAAGCATGCATTAAGCTGCATTACATTTTTAAACACTATATTTCTGAACTAAGACTTCTGCCACAGTTATGAAGCATGCTTAGTATATATTTGAGAAGTTTGGTATATAAGTGTATATTTGTATAAATTTTATCTTACAGTATTCATAAGTCTATCATGTTTTAACATAAGATAAAGGGCTTAATACTATAGCTTGAGTCATTAGGAGCAATCTATTATTTCCAGTTTTATTAATATTTCTAATTTTATTTAAAAACTAAAAAAATATGTTTTAACTTATGTGCAATAATTCTCTTTTAAGAAGACATTCAGAGCAAAGAGAATCTAAGAATCACAAATGTTTTCTTCTCTTTTCTGATAACTCAAGCTGGAAAATGTTGTTTATCTTTTCTCCTTTAGAATCAGCTGACAACTGTGTTTGCTTTTTCTGTTCAGACATCGATTTTACCCCCTCTCCATCTAATTGGATAGACACTTCTCATTCTTGACTTCTTGACAAAGTGTAGGCTGAATTTATGCTACAGATCACTTTTCCTTGTTCTTTCTTAATTTGAAAGGTCATGCAACTTTTCTATTTGTGTCACATTGTATTCCCAGAATAAAAGGATATGATGAGTTGAATGGGACCCACAGGAATCATCAAGT
>VZTX01024795.1:101687-169052 GCA_013400915.1 Pardalotus punctatus | reverse complement strand
CGCTCGCCCCCGCGGGGCCACACCGCAGCTCCCCCGCACGGCACCGACATGCGGCGCGGCAGCCTCGGGCACCGTTCCCCCGTGCTGGCGCCTGTCACATCGTCCCCTCCCCAGCTCCTGCGGTACCGGGGGTGCTGCTGGTACCGTTCTCGCACCAGTCCTTTGCCACTTCTTTCATTACATCCTTCTGCTTTTCTCAAACTATCTGAAGGGAAAAACAAAGGTCTCCCCTTGTCCTTTCCCCCCGACTTCCCTCTCCCTACTTTTGATGATTTCGGTCAATCCCACATTAACAGACCCAAAACACTTGCCAGTCCACTACCAACCTCAGTCTGTAATCCTGTCTCACAAACTCACTGATACATCTTTCTCAATCTCAGCTTAGCACGGCTAAACTGATCTTCTTCTCCCAGCCACTGATCCAGGCTCTGCTCCAGATTACCTTCATCTCAGAAATTTAAACATTTTATCTTTACTTGCTCTTTTCTCTCACTTTTGCAAGCAGGGCAATTGCCTTGACCTCTTCCTTGCCTATTTCTAGGCATTGCAGGGACTTGGTTTGTTTTGTTTTTTTCCCTCTCCCACTTACTAGGATTATTCTGAAGTGCTCAAAATCCATCCTGTTTACTAACACCTCCAGTTTAATACCTTGTTTATCAACTGCAACAGTCCCCACATGCTAGGTAGAAGTCAGGTGCTAACATTATCTTCCTTTCCCATCACTATAGCCACTTTTTACCCATCTTTTCATTTCTTCATTTTCCTATTTTCTTAGCACAGCAGTTCAAGGATTCTCACACTGAAAGACCTATACACCTTGCCAGTTCCTAATTATTTGCATATTTCATATATACATACACATACTTCTAAGATTAACAGCATCTTGAAAATACAGTTAAGGAATAATTTAGCTATCTTATTTATCTATTATAAAATTATATTAATCAACAATACCCTATGTCTATGTCTCCACTTAAACTGTAAGAGACAGATTTTTTTGTTTTAAAGCTAAGATTTCACTAGGGGCATTACCACTCTCTAAACTAATCCATGTCTTCGCTGCTTCTCACATCTTTCCACCAAAGGCAAGAACAAATTCTGTATTGATTAACAACACAGTTTCGGCACTACCACCTCAAAAATCCATTAACCTTTACTCTTTTGACTGTATAACATGGATTTTCATTTTAAATACAGAACTGAAATGAATACTTACTTTCTATGTATTCATGCAAATAGGCTTCTTTCTGACCTGCCCTTTTTCATCTGCTCCTTTAGTCACAGCAGAGCTCCTATCCCCCCTATTAAACTGGGGCTTTTTCCCATGTATTGTCATTTTTAATGCAAATTAAGTAGTTGCTGTACCTGGAATTAAATACATTGTTGGTGATTTGAAATTGTCTCTTTAGAGTTTGAAAGTATATGTTTTTCACCACGTATTATCTTTGATTCTGTCCAATTCCAAAGGTTTCTTATCAATTTTTTTGTCTGACTGGCATTTTCATTAATCACCATGGTATTTCCCATGTTTGCATTGCAGACTCCTACAGCATACGTTAGTCATTTGTCTGAACCATCACAAGCAGAATGAATTTTGCAATATTTGCACGTGCAGGTGTACATAACTTATGGTGCTACGGAGCAAAATAATCCCAAATTAGTTACCTAAGGTAAAAAATAAGTCTGCTCAATGAAGGGTAAGTGGCATCCCCTGCACCTGTGGGAACCAACAACTTACCACTGAATTTCCACATTCTGGATATGGGATATGTTACAGAGATGCTCCCAATTCAAGAGGGTTGTGAAAAAAGAGTGGATAAAACTACCTGGTGCTCATAGAAAGGGACTAAACCTTTGGTGCTCGTGTCAGAAATGTCCTTGAGTTATCCACAGGCACCCACACACATCCCCCTAAGCTGCAGCCCTGGTTCAGGCAGTCCTGCTCCCAGTGCTGCCTGCTCCAGGCTCCTGCAGAGGATGGCTGGCACCATCCCACCGGCATTCTTGGTTCAGAATTAATACCACGTAAAATCAAAGGCCTTCTCACTCATTGCTTTTATACAGCGCAGTAATTGGGGCACTGTTTAAGTCTTCTGGCTGATTAAGGGTAAAAGATGATGAACTATTTTCTTGTTTTATTAGTTGGAGACACTTCACAAATGAGGGCTGTAGAAACAGCTAACATCTACTGCTTTTTAAGATTAATTTAGGTGATACAGGAACAAAACAATGTGGCTTTATGCATTTTGGCAAGGAAAGATGGATGGGAAAAAGACTGACAGAGCAATTACAGGGAACTTGAAACATGCCCAGAGTCAACAAGATGACCTAACATTTGTCCTTTTAAAAATAAATACTCAGAATGAATAGTTTCAGCTCAGCAAACCATCTCTGAGAAAGAAAAACAATCATCCTAGGTGCAACTGGTAATCCTCAAAGACCATGTCCTAATCTTATCTTTCAGTTATGGGAAAGGAGGAGTGCAAAGCACTATTCCAAACCATTAAAATGGACAAATTTGCACACTGTGTCTCCTACTTTGAGTCTCATTTAAATTTTTTTCATTTAAAAATCTTCGGATCTTCAAATCAATAACAATCAGAAAAAGTCTGATGAACACCTCAGCAAGAATCACCTACAGCATGTGAGCTCTAGCACATGCCCTCCACTGCCACAACACCAGGAGACAGATGGAACTGATTTTACACTTCTGCACACTGGGATTTCTCCATGAAATGTTCTAGGGTGAATAATGAGTGTTCAGAAAGATTGCAGGCCTCTCTGCACTGCTGAGATAAGGGCGCCAGCTTTCCTTCCAAACACAGCACATGAGTTTGTTAAGGTCATTTGAAATTCTGTTCCATTTTCAAATGGTTTTCTTCAGTTTGAACGATATGCACTGTAAATCCTAGCATGAACTCTATTTCCACTTAGCAGAAGTAGATTTCACCTCTTGTTTTTAAGGAAGTAGGACATTGTTTTCACTTATAGATGACTATTTTTTTTTTCCTTGTAGAGATAAGAGTAAGCTCAAGTTTCCAGTTCAGTGCAAGTCCTACAGGAACTAGAAAGTATTATTCCTCCAGCAATGGTATTTGCCTCCTTTAACTCAGTTATTTTCAGTCTTGCAAACAGTCAGATAACAGTAGTTACCAGATTGAAATATTTGCCCAGAAACCCCTGTCTAGTCCAGAGTGGCAAATTTTGTAGTCTTACATAAGTCTTTTCCAGGAAAATTTCTCTTTTCCATCAGTGTTGGAACTGAATTTGATTTAACTTTATACCCACAAAACTTACTCAAGAACAGCAATTTCTACAGATAAAGCTATTATTTTGGGAATTTCATATGGATCATATGCTGTCTCTTTAGAGACAAATGTAAAATCATATCAAATTATTTGTCTACACACTACATTTAAACTGTTGTTCTCAAAAGGGCAAATGGAAGGAGCAAGCATAAGTGCAAATGGAAAAATGGGAGAGGAGTATGGCAAAAGGTAGTAATAGGAATAAATGAAGCTGGAAAGAGACTTGGAACAGAAATCTGCAGTTCATCGTCTTGCTGTCTTCACCTTGCTGCCCACATACTTAAAAGACTTCAGATTCAGATTCAGCTCCTGGTGGGCCTTTCATTTTGTCAGCTCCAGTCTGCCGCTGGAGACAGCTCTCAGACAGAAGTTTTCAGGAAGAAAGACACTTTGCTTTGCTTTACCTTATCGATTTGAGAACATACAGAGGCAGGAAATTTTATTCTGGCTCAATTATTCACAAAAAGCAAGCAGAGACTTGTCAGATTTTGAAGGGAGAAAAGTGACATATTGAGAAGACAGTGACAAAATAACCCAGAAAATAGGCCTACATGGGAATGGTTTACCTGCCTACACTGTCACAGTGATGCTCAGCCCGGAAAACAGTGTCTGTGACTTCTAGCAAAGATTTCAGAAAGAGAGCAATACTCACTGACTACTCATTTATAAAGAAGAAACCTACTCTTCTGCTTAAAATTATTTCTCCCACACTTTGTCAGCAGGGTCACATTGACTGATTGTCTAAACCCAGGCTGAGAACCCTGGGCAGGAAATGTGTAAGGCAGTTAAGTCCTGTCTGTATGTCTCCTCCTTTCTTCCCTAATAAATATCCTTTTGCTTTCTAAGTGCCTGGGTGCCAAGTGGCACAACTGAAATCATAACTTTTGTGGCATACGAGTTGATATTTCTGAATGTCAGCAAGGGTAACTGACTTTTCTGAAATTATGCTGGGTTTTTGGTAAAATTCTTCACTTGAAATTCTGCAACACAACCTAGCAATGCTGAGAATCCAAGCCTATTTCCTAATTGGGATTCCCTCCAGCTGGAACACACTCACTGCTGCTAATTTAAATTTCAGTCAGTTTCGAATACTTTTATACCTTAGTGTTCTGTTTACAAAATATATAGAATATTGCTTATTTGCTCGTGCAATTTAAGCACTGAAGAGAAGTTTTTTTAAGAAAACATTTAGCAAAAGCTTCAGCTTCCAAAATCTCTTTGTTTGAAATAAGCTTAACTTTCAGAAAATGTCTGTGTACACAGTTGCATGTTTTATTTGAAACACTAAAAAATGTGAAGTATTATTTTTGTTGGTCCTGAAAGTAATGTTCTCTTTAGTATAAATAATTCAGAAAAATACTTTTGTTTTATTATTAATTGGAAAAAAAATGACAATGAAAATACCCTGATCTAAAACCTGCTGGGAAGTAAGTAATTTTTAGTAAGACCTTTAGTACAGAGCTGTCAGTCTAAGGGCAAACAAAGCCATATGTTTTTCTTTCAAGCCTGTTGGAAAAACTACTGTGTTACAGGCATGAAAACAGCACCTTTATGTGTCCCTAAATACAATTTTTAAGGATTAAGTTTATCCCATTGTCAGTATTTCAGCTTACAAAGTATTTGGAATGTGCATTTCATTTCAACACTTACGTTCCCTTTATGAGTATTTTCTCTTATGCCACCAAGAAAATACCTTTGAAATAATTGCACTGCATTCACATCAGGAATCCCATCTTCATTATACAACTACACCGGCCTGCAAGCCCTACTTCTCTTTAAATTCTGATTTATGATTCTATTTAAGTTTTTTTAACACTGAATCTGCACGAGCTGTGACACGCATGGATTACAAACATAAAATATGTATTCTGTATTAAGCAGATCAGCCATGACAGAAGGCAGTGTTAAAGTGTCACAGAGTTTGGGATGGTTACACACACTCCTCCATGGATGAGCTGCATGGACGTAAAGGCCTGGCCTATCTCCAGGTTTGTCCAGATTTTTCCCTCTGGAAATACTTCAGTCACTTCAGGATCAGTATCACCAAAATAATCGGAGCTCAATGATTCTGAAATGCTGCAATTGATAGTTATACTATTAATTAAGAAAAAACAAGCCACAAACCCTAACACATACTCTTAAACCCTGAGTGTAGTCTGTCTGGAGGAGTAAACCAAGTATGTGTAAACAGAAATCATTTTAGCTGTTACACCAAGCTCATTAAATTATCTCAAACATCTGAATACTTAAGAAAATGCCATTATATTAATGACTCCCACTAGTTTCAGTCTACTAAGCAGGAGATCATAGTCTAAGTGCTAATACACTGTGAATATACACACAGGGAGCAGCTGAAGAGATAAAAGATTTAAATAGTAAATGACCGGGTAGGAGTTTTCAGTTCTGATTTTTACTGTGTCAGCAAACCAAATAGCCAACAAAATTAATAATTCATTCTGAGTACCTGTTAGGAAGTGCTTCAAGTGAAAAGTTTGTGGTGGCTTTTTTCTGATTCTGCTTCCTCTAACCTATGGGAAACTAAACAACTTCATAAAAGCCAAATTTGTGAAACTTTATTGACAGGAGGTGAGTAAGCAAACTGGAGGAGATGAAGGAGGCAACTAAAGTGAACAAAGGCCATAAAGCTCCTGGAAAAAAGCCATTTGTCACTCAAGCTCTTACAGAAATTCCCTTTTCGGATCAGAGTAATACATCTGAGCGTTCAGAGGAGCACGCTGAAATACTGACCACTATGGGCTTCATTACTTTCACTCACCCACTCAATCCTATTTTGTTTTAATTCCTTTCAGGAGGCTGAGAAAGTCACCTTGTCTAAGTGGTCAACCCCTGCTGTTTCCCACAGTAGCTACGACGCAAACTCCAAAAGTGTTCATATTATGCCAGGAAATCCTACCTCCTCCACAGGAGCCAAAGAGTCTGGAACAATACTACACTATACAATATTCAATATTTTTACTCCTCTAACTTCAGGAATTTTGCCAAAAGATGGAGTACTATTACTCAGAGAACTCCTGCTTCAATGTCCACATTTCAGCCCTGCGCAGTGATACGGCAGTCAGCCAGCAAACCTGTCAGCCTACACAGCAACAAATATGATCCTACCTATCATCATCTGCCATCTTATCTTCTCCATCTTAATCTTTTTAACTTGGCCAATTATATCTTGCTGCAGCCATTAAGTTAGAAGTGTTTATCTATAAATGCTACCTGTTTGCACAGGTACACACAGACTTGCATCATGCTGCTGTTACGCCACATTCTTCTGTTTTCATTTTTACACTAAGGCAGTGTATATCCATGAAAAATACTTACATCCTTCTCCACAGAACTGAAATTCCTGGAATATTTCTCACAAAATACACTCATTTGATAAAATAAAGTTAATTTCACTATTAATTCTCTTCTTTCTACAAGGATGAAAGTTATAATAAACTACCATAATTCCAGGTAAATTAAAACCATCACTGGTGCAGAATGAAAATCTCACAGGGTTCCAGAAAGGCCGGATGAGCTGTTTGTCTGATGGAAGTGGATCTGTGTTCCCTTACTGCCATTCGGGGCCTTTCACCTTCAGAGTGAGATTGGTATTTTTACACAGACAAGAAAGATACAGGAATGAAAAAACTCTGCCATACCTGGACTATGGAACAGAGAAGCACTGTTACTGAGCAAGATCAGATATAGGCTGATATCTGTCTCAAAAGCAGTCCTGGAAATATCTACAAAATTGAATATATAGAAGAGGAAACTGCCTTGATTAACACCATAGAATCCTCTTAAAATACAACTGGTAGAAGGAGCTCATCAAAAAGCACAGTTCACCTTGGCTGTATCACACACAGTTTCTCCTATGAAGGAAGCATTGAAGGAAAACTCTACATCCATTACATGAGTGTTCCTCAGAGTGATGCTATCAGTTTTAGAACAAAAGAAGGGGGTATTTAAAGACAACATGGTATGACTTCACCACTTCAGACAGATGCACATTACTTGCATGTTCGACACTCTTGCGTGAACTCCACACATGGATATTAATAGGAATTCTGTGTCAAAGCTTTCAGACAGAAACTATAGGAATTTGTAGGAGAAAGGAATGCTAATGACAGCTAATTAAAGATTCAATTCTGTCTTAGATTTTCTTCGAAGATTCCAGATTTAGTCTTTCCTGATTTTAATTCCTTTGTTTTTTTTATGCAGAAGTCTACACTGATGTAACCGATCTTGCCATTTATTTCCATGATAAAACTAAGAGAAATAATTTAGAGTAAGGACCTGTAAAAACTAGTCTGATAACTGGATAACAGACATATAATAATAAAACATGTATTTTAAAGACCTTTCATGGATCACTATCTTTAAATTTTTTTTCTCCTACTGTATTTAAAAATCTATTTAGTTTCTAAAAAATCCTATTTAAATTTTTAAGAGGAAAGAATCCAAGTGTAAAAGTAACCCCATTAAATGTCTAAAGGTAGCTTTCCCACCCATATCTGATACACAGCTAGCAGATGGAAAAATCAAATTATGGATTTATTCATCACACATTTGTAAAAGGACACTCTTCACACAGTATTCCAGCAAGCCTCCACCTTTCAAATACTGTTTAGAGTGGGTGGAATGGCTGCTGTTAGACTTTTAAGATCCAGGTTTAAAACAAACTGCTTATGTCCTGTAACACACTACAACCTCCATGACAATCTCTCTTCTGCACAGCGATAGCTTCATTTATTTCAGGGTTATTTGTTCCCTTGCTTACCTTTGCCTAGCAATTCATCTACTCAACAAAAGAAGAAACTTTTCCTAAGGAAACAGAATGGAAAAAAATAGCTGTTTAATATCCACTGGCACAAACGACAGTTCAAAACCCCATACTTGTATCTCCAGGGATTTAGATTTATTGGCATCTTTACTAGCTGGGTCTTGGAAGCCTGCAAAGTTGGCCAGAAAGAACAGCGTGTATATATTGAGACAGAAACTCTGTGAACGACGGACATTTTTCACTGATGAGTTCTGTTTTTCCAAGAGGATGGAGTGAAGAACTGTAAATAACATGTTGGGCAGAGGTTGAAAAAGTTATCTAGCTTTTTATAGGCAACTTTAAGACTTCATTGCTTACTGGGTTTCTGGTCTCAAGCCAATCACTATGAAAGTTTCACTTGCACAGTTAACTCCTTGCTTTCCTTTGGTCCCAGAGTTGGTATTAAGATTTCATAAAAGAGTGAGCACACATGAGAGCGAGTGAGAGAGAATGAGAGAGCCAACTCCTCTGTACCTACTAAAAGCATTCTGTCAACTAAAATGTTAGAAAATCTGGGGACACGGGACGTATGAGTAGAATTACATTAACTTTACAAATGAAAAATCAAGGGGCAAAGAGGGAAAATGGCTTGTTACTGACAAAAGAAAAACTACCAAGGGTAAAGTCAGAAAAGAAATAATTTAATTTTAACTCTGACTGTAGGGTCAATTTGTATCACACTTTCCTGCTTCCCCTTTCCCCTGTGGAAGCCATTTACCATGCTAAATGACAAAAACAATGGATATTAATATGATTATTTGACCAAAATACGTGGATTTTTGAAAAGCAACCTTTTTCCACAAAGAAACGCTCTGCCTGTTTCAAACACAAAAACCTCAGTAAATTCAATAGAGTCAAGTCACTAACCTTTCGTACATTCAGTTCCATAAAATTGACTTTCAGTCATGGTTTGAGAAAAGGGCCAGGCCATCACCTTATTATGCATTTTAATGAACCAACTTGTCCAAAATTTAAATGTTCATTAAAAAACAAAAAAACCAAACACCCCCCGTTTCTAGACTTGATGCAAATTAACGTTGTAAATAAGAATCATATTTAGTCAGTGCAAATATGTCTTCCCGAATCTGCAGGCAGGTAAGATGATTTTTTCAGTAGGAGTTCCTCTATCCTGTGGCTCAATGGACATACAATGATGGGTGCTGGAAGCATCACACCTGTGACATTGTGCTCCTCTGCAGAAGATATTGTGAAGGGAAATGGAAAAAAGTGAAGACCAAATGGAGCAAAGACCAAAAAGGAAGAAAATCAAGAAAAAGAGAATGGGAAAACACTGATTTGTTTTCATTTTTCAGTCTTCCAAACTTTAGCTTGCACTGTAACCATAAAATATATGCCATTTATACAGCTGACTGTATTTACAAATTAAGGCATATGATTATACAATCATTTGGCTCAGAAGGGACTCCTGGAGGGTTTTTCATTTATTCCTCAGCAGCTTTTCACACAAATATGTCTTCACCACACCAGAAATGGTTTCCTCACACAGATGAAGAACAATAGCTTTATAATGTCATTACTGGGGAACAGAGGAAAAGCTCTGAAATCCTTGTTAAAATTCCTGGGGCAGCAGGCCAGGCAGGCAGCGTGTGAGCTCCAAGCCATCTCCGAGGCAGAGCAGCAAGGTCTGTGTTAGCTGTGCCTCAGGAGAGCCCCTGGCTGACCTGCAGAGCCTCGGCTCCCCCAGCCCCTCTGCAGCAGAGGCTCCCCACAGCAGGTGCCTCCTGAGCAGAGCCCAGCACTGCTGACAGCACCAGTCCCTAAACTGTCAAACCATTTCACAGGGTAGCTTGCTCTTCCTAGCACAAGGAGAAAATATGTAGCAGAGAGATGTCTTTTACTTAACATCTGAATACTTCACAGTCAGTGGAGAGCTGGCAGGAGGAGCTGCATTACTGAACGGCCCTTTCACAAAGCAGAGCACTCGCTCATGCTGGGCCTATTCCTGCCCAGGGAAAACACTGACATTTCACGGCTACAATATGGCCATCTCCTGAAGAGATTAAAGACAATTCTGTCTTCTAAAGTAGGTAGGGATTTAGCCATCTCCTAAACACATGCCCCTATCTACCTACTATAAGCACAGAATAGAAAAATAAGTAGTAGAAAAAAAGGTTAGACTATTAATATATGTTCTGTGTCATTCTGGTATCATTGCTATTTTGTTTAATACAACTACACTGTGTTAATGGCAGAGGTGACCTTTTCCAGACACTTTTTTTTTGCATATCACCTATTAAATGGTACTAAGTCTAATAACTTGCTTCATGCATTATCTAGTTGCTGGAATCAAAGTAGGGGTTTTGGGGGATCTTTTTGTTTTGTTTTTTTAATGATTCCTTTATACTTTCTGTTCCCTTGTGGTTGCATAAAAATGGCATCCAAAAGACTTAAAAGTAAGAACAGCAAAACTGAATAACTAAACCCTTGTGATTTCTGGATGTCACTTGTGGTTTTTTTTTTTTAAACTTGAGTTGGCAAGCCCGCATACTCATCTTCATATAAAGTGTTAGAAGCACGAAAAAGACCAACACTTTTCAGAACCAATCATGATAAAAACTAAAACATAACCATTAATTTTCTTAGAGCCCCCATACATGATTAAACTCCAGCTCTCACCATGCTGAGGTCACAGTCTCAACTCAATGGATGCACAGTAAGTTTCTTCAAGTTTTTTCCATTTCCCCCCAATCTGATTTAAATGGCAGTAGTTTGGTCGGAAGGCTCGTGTTCCACATAGCAGATGTCGAGGAGCTGGAAGCACATTTGCCAACCAAAAAGAGACACACCAACTATGAGCAGGAGGAGAGTAACTCAGATCCCTCACCAGCCAAGGACAGGAAGCAAAGCAGAGCGGTAAGATTTCTACAAAAGTGGTTTTAGTCTGCTGTTGCCTCCAGTTTCAAGTTTTTCAAGTACATGGCAGGAAACACTGAACCTGAAGTTTCAGGCAGGTCGCCTCAAGCAATCCTGAAGAGCTGCCCCTTGGCACGGCATGTTTTTTGGGAGTTCTTCAAGGTAACATTAGCAGCAAAGTCAGGTTGGGTAGAACAAATGTCTAGAATAGGTTCAGAGCACCCCTAATGGATTTCCCCCTTCCCTTGGATGACATATAGCCAGTTGTCTCTTACAGAGACATTAAATTCTATAACAAATCCTTCATTGTAACCAAAGTCATGAGAATCATTAATGCTGAGGTTACACTTGAGGAAATGGGAGAGAAACAAAGGCTACTGTATTGAATCAAAAGAAAATCCCATATATTTACTCAATGCCATATTTCTGACAGTGACCAGTAATGTATATCTTAGGGAATGTATAAAAACAATTGAGGTATAAAATGAAACTTCCTCAATAGAACTGCCCAGCTTCCAGGAGAGCTGAGGCATGTTGCCTTTTTGTCCCCTATATTGGGGACTTCATAAGAGCCTTCTTTCCTACATCTCAAATTCACCTGTACGGCTCTGGTCACACAGAATCCCACAACAGCACCCTGCTCTCCTTTTCAGAATCAACTTTCCTCTGGTAAGACAGACAGATGTAACTGTCAGCCTGCAAAGGAAAGAACCAGCTACACGCAGAGTACCAGAGAAAGCTCTCACTGGTTAACACCACGCTGTATAATAAAAACTACCTTTAGAAACTTGCAGCACCAAATTTAGACTTCAACTACTCAGCGTCCAGAACTTGCCCCTCTGCTCAGCAGAGTCTCCTGCCAGTGGCCAGACACACCTGGCATGAACAAAGGCAAAATAAAGGGAAATCACTGCTGTCTCCAGCTTCAGGCCCTCAGTGGATACCCCCACCTTCATTTGACCCTGCTTGCCCAGACCCCAGAATGAAGGGCTTTACAGATACAGAAGAAAATAAAAACACGGCATTGTTTTTGGAATTAAAAATAGAACAATTATCCATAACAGTTTGCAGCAAGACTTCGTGCACATCAATGTCTACATTATAGTATATAGTGTGCATGCACAGCTTTTGTCTGTGGGGAACAGTTACCAAAGATGGACATCAAGATCTCTATTACAACAGATTATTATTACCATGGAAGATGTGCCAGGAAAATACAAATAGTACATATTAAACCATATGGAGAACTTGCTGGTACGTGGAGCTCAACCACCAAAATGCTCCTTCCACAATCCCCACCCACCCACAGCCTGATGAATGCCCATCATCTGTGCACAAAGTTTAACTTTGTTTTATTAATAGTAGTATGAAATCTGGATATATAAGAAAGTGCCCTACTATATAAAGCAATATATTGGGATTTTTTTTCTCCCGCTGAAATAATTTCTAATTTAGTTACTATAGAAACCATCCTGCAGCCATCCTAAAAAAAAATCTCTGTATATATTTACACTCACACTGAGGAAAAGAAGAGGAGAAAAGCTGGAGTGTACCTGTACATGCAAGAGAGAAATGGCCAAACAAAACACACTTGACAGTAATTTATAGGAACACAGCTAAAACTCCTTAAAATCTAACAGCAGTATTCATTCATACAATTGCCATCACTAACAAAGCCATGAACATGCAAAAACCTCTGCTCATAAAAAATCAGGGCCCTTCCTTTCTGCTCAGGAAACAAATAGGTACAATAATGCAGTAACACTATCTTTTCTTAGAACTGAAAAAGGGAAGTTCTGAGCATCCTGACATTATTCTGTCAAATGAGAAGAAATCAGGGCTAACTGAACACGCCTTTTTTTGTTCATTTAAGTCGCAGCTGAGTGACAGCTAACAAATTATACAACAGCCTGTGACACACAGATCCAGACCAGGAGTTCTGCAGTAAAATTTAACAAGAGACAGGTTTTAGCCAGGTTTATTTCTTTTCATACAGTGCTGTCATAAACATTTCATAAATAATTCTACTAGGAGTATGCATGATTTATAAAATGTCTGGGAGGAGCTGCTAGCTTTCTCTTTAGCAGTCTGTTGTTTGTACTTGTAAAATTGAGTCAGCTGTAATTTCAACAACCCTGAATCTTCTCTACAAGAGATTAAAAACACCAGTGCTACTTGCTCCAGAAGAAGAAGGTATTCCAGTAGTAAAATATCTACAGAAAACCACTGAGACATTAATTTAACTATTTTGTATCATGAAGGCTAGAGTTCTCAAAAATAAACCAAATGCCTTTCAATGGAAGCAAATAAACACTTCAGGTAAAAGGTTTCTGTTGAAAATAACCCTGGGGGACATTAGTATGCTTAGAAAATCTCAAGGTTGGCCATTTAATTTCTAAGATTAGATGAGACTACTTTTGTAGAGTGCTAGAATTTGTGTTTTATCACCTGACTCGGTATGTGAAGACAGGAGCTGGGACAGTGGGCTGCACCACCATCTGTACAGGGGATGACACACCAGAGTGTGCTCTGAGCGCTGACCCAGATGGTGCAGCTCAGTTGCTTCCCCACTGCCTGGCTGGGAGCGTTGCATGAGAACGGAATAGCTGCGGTTTAACCCAGGCAAGGTCAACGCAGAGCTCAGAGGTTGTTTTCCAAGTTGTTCACAGATTTAGGTTTGTCCAATTCTGGAATGTCAGCTGACACCACCAGCTTTTTGTCATGGGCACTTGTAGCCCTTTCCCTCTCAGATCTGGATTTTCTCACTGTACTATGTCTGTGTCATCTGTTCTGGATTAATGCCACATGCTTCATACAATGTTACTCGAAGAGGATTTTGAAAATATAGCTGGGTAGAAAATGAGACGGCCAAAATATTTTATCATGCTAAACTTGTGCCTGTTACCAGGAAGACTAACCTACATGCATGCAGGAATAAGTCAAGATGTCCCCACAGCTGAGACTGGAGTTCAGTCCCCAAACTGAAATTTCTAAAGCCTGGAGGCAGTGGTCTACATGGAGGACTCCAGACTAACACCACCTTCCTATGCTGACAGACCCAAGTTCAAAAGGAGAATATCACTGACAAATACCTTCTCTCTTTTCTGACAGTACTGCCAATATATTACACTGGGCCAGTATATACCTTTTGTTGAAGGTTGTCTTCTCTTCCAAAGTGTATCTAATTTCTGATTAAAGAAATCAATTATGGGAATTAAGTTTCTGTTGATTTACAAAACAGCATTATTATACTGCTGTCTAGAATCTATACTAGCACTTTTCATCCTTTAGAGTATAAAAATAACAGTATGCAGAATAAGAAATAATTACTTTTTGAAATAATGCTAGAAAATTCCACCTAGAAATATAGTGGAATCTCTTTAAATTAAATTAGCTAGCATTAGCATTCAAAAACTAGACACGATTTAGGTCAACCACTGATCTCTCTTAATGGGGTAATTCACATTTTCAAGTAGAAACACTCCCTTATACACACCTCTCAGTTCCCTACTGCTCATCGTCCTCATACATTACAACAGAATACTTTTGACACTTAACCCTGCAGTGATGAACAAGTCAGCCTTGATCATGCAAAGTTCACACTTGGCTTGAAGCATGTTGAATAATTCCATTAATTTCTACAAGAATACTTGTGCTATGTGAATCTAAGTCAAAGCATTCAGTGGTTTGAAGAGCTAATCACAGCAGGATTTTTGTATGGAAAACTGGCAGATAATGCAGGGGAATAACCAGCACAAAGCCATGTAGCCATCAATCAGGTCACAACTGTTTAGTCTACCCTATCAGGCTGTGCCCTGGTTTCAGCTGGGACAGAGTTAATTCTATTCCTAGTAGCTGGTACAGTGCTGTGTTTTGGATTCAGTGTGAGAATAATGTTGATAACACACTGATGTTGTAGTTGTTGCTAAGCAGTGCTTACTCTAAATCAGTTTCCCAGGCTCTGCCAGTGAGGAAGTGCACAAGAAGCTGGGAGGGAGCATGGCCAGGAAAGCTGACTCGAGCTGGCCAAAGGGTAGAACAGAGGTACGTATATAAACCAGTATAGAAACAGGGGGGACTGGCCAGGAGGGGCCGATTGCTGCTTGGGAACTGGTGGTGCATCAGTCAGCAGGTACTGAGCAGTTGGATTGTGCATCACTTGCTTTTCTTGGGTTTTATTCCTCTCTATTTGTTATCTCTCTTTTCATTACTATTATTATATTTTACCTTATTTTTTAACTGATCTTACTCCATGGGCTTTACCTTTTTTCTGCTTCACCTCCCCATCCCATGGTGGGGGGTATGGGAGGGGAGCGATCAGATGGGTGCATGGTATTTAGCTGCTGGCTGACAACACTTCTTAATCAAAACTTCTCTCCAGAAAGATGTAATGATATAGAAACCCTTTTTGCAGACTGATCCATGAATCAATTTTAAACCACTGTCAGTATTCCTTAGCTGTTCAACCCATCTGAGAGATTATAATCAGAGAAGAGCACTTACCTTGTACTTAGCAGAGGTTTGCACAGAGGTGCTAATTAACACAACATACAGCAAAAACGAAGATAGATGTTATCAGATATAAAACGGAAATAAATTTCACAATTACAATATTAAAACAGAAACACTGGATGGGAAAGCAGAGACATAAAATTCTGCCATTGCCATCACAGGCAAGCACATAGCAGATACGGACTGTGACACTGCCCAGAATGGCAAGCAGAGCATCTCCAGGCTCTCACCATGCACTGCAAGGCAGAATTGCTACAGAACCTTATCACAAAAGAACAGAAATCACAAAAACCTAGAACATACCACAGAAAAGCCAAAGATACCAAAGACAATAGCAGTGTGTAAGTGGCAATCACAGCAGGGAATTTGATAGATAAATGTCCATAAAAGTCTCAGAAATATTCTGTGTCCCATGTCAGCGAGAGGCACAGACATGCCAGTGCAAGATATCACAGACACAGGGACAGTCTCTGTGTCATTGCTGCTGCCTCACTGTGGGACTTGGAGATACTCTTTCTGCTGAGCCATGCTACACAGGGCAGAGCACAAGAAAGCTCCTTCCAACCCAGGGGATTTCTTAGAGCAAATAGCACTGTTTTTCCATCTGAGAAGTGCAGGTTGATTTTGAGAAACAATAAACAAGAGGATAATTAAGATTAACAAAATCAGGATTTTTAAAGAGGGCTCAGCCATCAAGTATATGGTAAATAATGCATAACTGAAAAATGTTGGTACTTCTCCCCCATATTTTCAAGCTCACCAGAAATCATCCTTCTAATGTGGTTCCCTTCAAAAGACGGATATTCACCTAGTAAATATCTCTCTAATTCTCTTTTCCTTTAGCTGCTCATGGCTTGTTTAACATGCCTGTGTGGAATTTCACATCCCCATCCCCTTGCAAACCTTTCGAATGAGAAACAGGTGTTGCAGTGATGGCTGGGAAAGCGATCTGTGTTTATCAGCTGTGTAAACTTACGTTGAAGAAATTCGTCTTGTTCCTCTCGCAGAAGAGGCCCTGTGCAGGCATGTGCTTCAGCTGCTGCCAGGGCACCCCGCTGCCCAGCAGCACATCCCGCGCCCACTGCAGGTTCTGTGGACAACAGCAGGCAGGTGAGTTGCAGGCAGGGGATGAAAATGCCAGCATATGTAAAAGTACAAAAAAAAATTCACTTTTATTTATTAACCTGCAGTGTCTTTTCTCATTTTTCACATACTTGCTGTTGCAGCAGGATTTGCTCTCCCCACACACTCTCTGGAAGCACGTCCAGCTCTTCCCTCAGGCTACTAACGACCCACAGGGAATACCCGTTAGAGCTCAGGACTCAACCTTCAGGCTTAAACTGCAGCCTTCTTTTAGTGGGGTGGTAAATTCAGACCTTTTACCCCTACCCAGCCATTGCCCTCCATGTAAGTTCACTTAACCTCCCTGGAAATTCCATGACTGTCATCAAACTTGGTTAATTGTGCTCAGTGAATTAACAAGAATGTATCAGTAGGGGACTAAACAATAAATGACAACCAAAAATTGATAAAAGCACTATCCCTCTAAGAGTTCAGTGCATGAACCTCTGCTGTGTAGCTGAGAACTAGGGACAGCTGCTGGCTCCAGGCAGAATGTTACCAACAGATGGGACAATTATTAATTGTAAGATTTCACCCATGAAAGCTTTGCTTTACTTCATTTTTTATTTCAGGGTTTCAAAGTGGCATCTGAGTTGCATTTGGCCAGCTTTTGTACAGACAACTTCACAACAGAGGACATGAAAGAAAGAGGAAGATGTTTGGTTCATAGAGACAAATGAGAATGTTGGACTCTGGCTTGTGTTCTGTGGACTGGAAATACACTCCTGTGAGTCATAAATGTGATTAAATCATGTCCGTCTAAGAAGCGTATTCCAGCTGGGATACCCTTTTTGTGTGTGAGTGTTGGGGTGCGGGTTATTAGAAAAGTTCTTATCCTGTGTTCCAGATTATTTTTGTTTACGAGACTCTGGTGAAATAGTAAAAGCTCTGCTCAATCATAAGTGCCTTTGTCCTAATGACAGTAATCATGCAGAAATCTCCAATGTCTTACCAGAACCGGAGCATCCCCTCTAGCAAAATGCTGATTATGGATTCATGTGCAAGAGAGCTGAACGCTAGCAATACTAACCAGATATTTACGGGTGTCAAAAATCCTTCATTCAAAGAGCTCTTATAGGTACTTACACAGGACCTTCATGATTATAGTGTAGCACAATCACAGGGATTTGGATCGCTTTCTTTTGGTATCAAACAAATACATGTTCACTCATAAACATCACAAGGTACTTTCTGGCTGGTCATGGGAATCAGTAAATTTAATTATTATCGCTGAGTGTCAAATTTAATTAAGACTGAAGAAAGCAAAGTATGTAAACTCAGCTGCATACTAACTTTTTTCTACATAACTTCTTTTGTAGTATGCATTTCTGTAATCCTGTTAACCTAATCCTGCAAAATACTTGGAAATACATACTGAAGAAAATACAACACATGAGAACCTACAAAAATCTGGTCTTCCATGAAAGTCATCTTGTTTTGAATAAAACCAGAATCCAGCAAAAATAAGCCTATTGCAACATCCAAGATCCAGGCGCATAAAATGCTTTCTTTTATGCCAATCACAGTCATCACAAATGTAAGTTAATTCCAAGTGTGAAAATGAAGTAAAACTTGCCTAATGTGTGGTAATCTGGAGTTTACAGTTAAAAACTATCACATAAAAATTCAAGGAAAACAAAACCCTTAAGAAAGTTACCATCCCACCACAAAGCTTAAATCTAAAATCCCAGTCTAAAGAAATGTTACGGATTTATTCCCAAATCAAAGTTTTACAAGGAAAAGGTTAAGAGATCATTAATTGTAGCATCATGCTAGGGTGCTGGGATGTGCTGTGCACATTACACTGACCATCCACAGGCATGTGTTTGGTACACATAATTCACAGGCTTTTATTGAACAAGATGATGGCAGTAACCCAGCTAGGAGAAGAAAAGATCATTCAGACAAATGGGGCAATTACATGGTAACTTCACACAATTAAAACTAATAGGAATAAAAGACATAGTTACAGATTTTCCACTACCCTTCCCCTTAAATCAGCATGATCACTTATTCCCCGTAAATACGCCTGAGCAGGTCTCAACTCATTAGATTTCACAGAGTCTGCTCTGCTTGGTTTTCAGCTGATGAAGTTATTAGGAGTGGGTGAAGGGATCCAGGACATAGCAAAAAGGATTTATTCTTCTTGGCGCACTGCTTGCCGGTCTGAAATGCTGGATTTGGCTGTCTGACTCAGGGCAATTATGAAATACTCTTTCCAGTTCAGCTGTTGCCTCCCACATCTTTATCACCCCAAGATTCAAAGACAAGATGACTGACAGGGTACAGTAACTTGCAAAAAAGCTGAAGTAGAAAAGGAAAATCTCTTATGGTCAGCCAAGTGGAACTCTGAGTCACCCGGGATGGATACCCCTTAACTCAATGGTGTCAGAAGCACCTTTACCTAAATTGGAAACTCCACAAAGTGTTTCGGAGAGGTAAACAAAACACTCCAGTATACTTTAATCCTTCCCTCTCTTTTCATTTACAGTCCACTAGAAGGCTTTGTCTCAAAAACCTCCTCCTACTCCTGCATCAAATAAAAGCAAAATAAAAATACCACTGACCTTGAAGGATGGCCTTTTTACTGAACTGTTATTACCAAAATGGTCCTACTTGAAATGGTTACATCTATCATGCTTACAGATTATGTCTGTATCTAAGTCTATATTAAGCCTACATACACACAATCCTGTAATTTTTGTGTGCATGTATTATGCCTAGTTTGACTAAACTTGTCATGTCACTGACCTTATGTCACACCCAACATTAATTTCCCCATTAAGGGCTCTGCTAATAACAGACATTACAGACCACGGAAAATTAAAAACTAACACAAACAGTATTTGTGAGCAGATACATGCAGGGTTTACAGAGCACTTTTTATTTTGACATTAAAAAAAACATATAAGTATTTTTATTTCCTGACAACCTGATGGTTGCAGATTATCAGACCGGTTCCACATACTGATCCATAAGGACCATAAGGCAAATACTTTTCACAAAGTTACACTGACAAACAGTGTCTTGCCAAGTCCTAACTTCTCCTTCCAAACTGTGCCAACATTCATTTTGGAGGTAAAAATCACAAAGGATGAAGACTTTACTTCAAGACAAGGTTAATGGGAAACTAAAACTACTGCCCAAACTGGCAATGAAGCAACTTCTGAAAATTCATCCTTACTTCCCTGTGCATTTACTCCAACTAAAAACAGCTGTGTATAAATTTGCTCTGATAACAGACTAAAACAAAGAAAAATAGACTCCAAATATTAAGCTAGATTTTGCAGAGGAAAGAAAAAACCCAACAGAACATGCAGCCAAACAAATGTTAAAAGATTTTGAAAAGATGTTTAAAAAAGCACTCAACAAACTATCTCTACTAATCTCACAACAGCAAAACCAGGAAAACTGCAAAATGGGAGAAAACAGATTGCATATGGAAAACTTGTTTTTCTATGCACTGTGGAGACCTGCCAATTCTCTCCTTTCCCAGCCAACCATGAATTTTGGCCATCAGTCTAAATTCTTCATGCAAATTCCGGGCATTGGTACGTAAATACTGAATTTTCCAAGATGGTTATATGCATTTAAAAATTAATTTCAGTTTTCTAAAATTTACCACTCTGCCCCTTCAACAACACAACCTGAGGTAATTTATCTCATTTTTTAAAATCAGGCTTATCATGAGTATATGTAAGCATAATTCTTACTCCAGTTACTGCTGAAAATGCACAGATCCATTTTGTGTTTTAAGATCATGCAGGAGTATAACTCCCACTAAAGACATACTAATGTGCCATTAGAAACAGACATTTGACATTGCTCTACAAAACAACCTGAATGAGTCATTAGAGAAGGAAAATGTAAAATCCATGTGAAAATATGTAGCATACATATATCAATAAGAAGATTTTTTGGAGGTTTGCAGTATCAACTGGCTGTTCATTATGCAGCGAAGTAAATAAAAAAAGGACAGTAAACCCCAAAAATGCTCGTCAAAACCATCCTGGTAACTACGAGTCTCAAACACGCAGGATTCACTTCTGAGTTCTGAAACAGATTTAGACAACAATGTGTATTTCACATAGAAATCCATCACTGAGTTTATATTTATATAAGGAGAGAGATATAAAAAGCAAAAGAGAAGGCTTCATCAGGGAAAAATAAGAGAAGAAAATATTTTGCAAGTAGTTCCTCAGGCAAGGACGTGCTATTTGAACCAATAAATTGAAAACAGGCAGCTTTTTTTGTTGAATGTTGATACAAAATCATGTCAGCAACAGTAATGACAGATTGCAGGAATCTATGGCTCCTATTCATGATTAGCTCCATGGAAAAATTAACAACTGTTACATACAAACAGTGTAAGACTGTTTTCAAAACAAGCTCTGTATAAAAAGGGATCATATTTTTCTGGATAATCACTCTACAGACAAATGGAATATTCATCACCTTGCAGTAGATTGGTAAGACATGTTTGTGCTCACTTTGCAGTGACACTGGTGACACGTTTTTTTACGATGAGGCCAGGGGTACAATTTGTTTCCCTTCCCTGTTATTCACATAAGCTTCAGTACTTGAAGGGAAGAAAATTCAGGAAGCCATGCAGAGCAGCATATGACCTAATGTGAGACTTCCAAATATAAAATCTGTGAATTCAAACCTTGATTATGACAATTAGTAACATAACTCTGATAATTTCAATGTACTATTCCTATACATTTTACTAACAAAGACCGAGGATACCCAGAAAGTTTGTCTTTGTCATATGATGTGTTTACACAATACTGATTAATTTCTGCTTCCAAGTCACTTTTCAGTCCACTTATTCAGTAAAATAAATAATTCCTGTCATTTTTATGAGAACATCTTAATTTATGTGACATATCTAAAATGTAATTCTCTGCTGAATGACAGAAAATTACTTAGTTCAGTAATAAAAAAAGAAATTTTCTCCTTAACTGACCTCACACACTAGTCAGACAATCTAGGAGCTGAAGACTTCCCAAAGTGTAGTTTCATTCCCGGCTGCACTGAACAAGCTTATCTGCAGTAATTTAAGACTAAGACCTCAGAATTAGTCCCAGTGGCAACACAATTTGTTTACTTGGGCAGTAAAGGCGGCTGCTGTGCCAGCTCAGCGCTCACCTTGTGAGTTTTGCTGTAGGTGTACAGGTAGGCCAGTCTGTAGAGGCTCTTGTAGTGCTGGGGGAAGCGGCTGAGGCACAGGCAGAAGGAGGAAATGCACTGCTCTGTCAGGAACTTCCGCTGCTCCTCCAGGTCTGTGGGAAGGCCGTGAGGAAACTCAGATGCATCATCTCCACAGGGCTCAGCTTTCTTCTTGCAGTCCCACTGTGAGGGTGGGGGGATGGCAGCTTTCATGGGATTGCCAGAAGCGGACTGAGGATCCACCACAAGTTTTTGGCCAGTAGGCTCAGCAGGATTGTAAGGTTCTGAGCTCTCCAGCAGCTCTTCTGACTTTCCTGCAGCTGGAACAGTAAGACAAAAGTGACAATGAAATTGCCATTTCCAAATGGCAAATGACGTATACAAAATGACAAAAATTAAATATGAAAAAATGTAATTATTTTCTTCATTAAAGCATAGACAGAAATATTGAAAAAAATCATTACTATTCCTGATGTTCACTGAATAAGTAATCAACTCACTGACAGAGCCACACAGTGATATCACCATTGTCTTCATCTGAGTTTTATTCTGAGCAACAGTATGAATTCAGCACACCTTACACAATGCAGGATGTTACATACTCTTGGAAGATAAAGGAGGGAAAAAAACCCCAAAATAAAAGAGTAAATTCAGTAAAATTCTAATGCAAAGAAAAGAAGAAGGAACAGAAAATTAAAGCCACCCTGCCAAGTGAAATGTATTACTCTTAACGGTCTGCCTAAAGACCGTTATGGATGCAGTATGGACTCGGACAGAACAAACAGCAGCAGCTCACCTGACCTTCTGCATGATGTAGGACCTACAGTTGCATGTAAATATTTTTGTGATTAACCTGGTAACTCATAATTCAATTGGCCCATCTTTTGTTGAAGGATACCAAATCTTACTTCAGAAAACATCTGTTACAGTGGCAGCTTCCTCATTTCCTGTTATCTAGTCATTATTGCTGGAAACACACATGCTACACGCAGATTAATTTCTTTAACTTTGATTTGTAGTCATGGCAGTTTACCATGTCTTTGTCTTTGCTAGGATAAAGAGCCTCTTACATTAGATCTTATCTCCCAGCCAGAGTGTAGACATACACTAAAATGTACTTCATGCTCAAGTATAAAGCTGCTCCATAACTTTTTCTCTGATAAGGCTGAACTTGTGAGTCAAACATGTTTTACAGAACTCAAATTTTTCAAAATTTGCTTGCCTGATGTTTGTATCCATTATAATTTTACTGTACTGGTAGCTTTATGGAAAACAACACCTGTTCTAATAAAAACCAGTAATTTAAGAATACATTCAATGTTTTTTCTGATAGACAAGTGATGACAATAACACAACTCACTGCAAGCCTGAAAAAGGGCCATGCTTTTAGTCTAGTAGCCAAAAGACTACTGGATTTATTGATTATGGAAGTACTATTTCAGAAAACTAGGAACTGGCATATATTTCAGCATGTTAATACAAACACCACCACAGGCTTCCCCAGCTTAGGAAAGACTGACATAAAATATTTTTAAAAACATGAAACCAAGGTAATCCAAGTGTGCAAACAAAAGGATGACTGCTTGGTGTTTGTTCCTAGTGAGATCAGGGAAGTGATTCAGGACTATCCACATGGCATGTTTTCTGGATCTCTGAAACTGGGAAAGTGTGAAATGGCAAAACGATTTAACATCCCACAAAGAGCCACAGCCTGGAAAGGTGGACAAAATTTAGACACTGGATTTGTTTGTCTTTCCCCGTTGAAGTCCAGCCTCTTTATCTACTGCCACATCCAACTGTACAAACATCAGACAAAGGGAAATTCCAGCTAATGGATTTTGAAACAAATTTTCCAGTGGAATACAGAACACTTAGTACTATTATATATGGAAAAATCTGGTAGAGAGCAATTCTAGTTCTTCACTGAAATGAAGTATACAATGGAATAAAACATCTAACATCTACTACTTGTGCTCTTCTCTGTACTGAATATTAAACTGCTACTGGGACAGAATAAAAAGGGCATCTATTCCTTGGAAAACCAAAAAAGCCTTGTTTGATACTGTATTCAAGTAAATATTTCTTAAATTATTTAGAGATTTGAAACGCTGAAGAAAAAGTAAATAATAACCTAAAAGAAGGGAAGTCAGTCAAAGGGACACCACAGACAGCAGTTTATCTTTATTCTCTTCTTTGTAAGATTTAATGGATAGCATAAATTGGGTTGGTGGCCACATAAGTGAGGCACAGCTCCAAATTTAAGCTACACACATACAGGCAGCAATAATACCTAGTTAAAATTCTTAGTCACAGTGCAGCATATTTCAGTGCTTCTGCAAGCCAGGAGAAACATTTTAATGAGACTATTCCAGCTGACATTATCTATTAAATCAGGCATACCCTTTTCCTCTGTAGATCCCAGGGTCTCTTTGCTGAGCATCAGTGGATCAGCACAGGTGGTAGAAATCCTTTTCTCTGTGTAAGTCTTCTTCAGGCTGTCTTGAGAACTGGCAGGCTCATTAAACATATCCTGTGTGGAACTGGAGTCAGACAGCACTGCTCCAGTGCTATCCTGACTCCTCTCTGCAAAAGAGATAAAGAAGGAATGCACCACTTCATACTTCTCAAGCTGTTACTTCTCTCTCGGTAACAGCAACACAAAACTGTAGCCACTCTGCAAACTTACAACTGCAATACAGGATCCTTAACCACCATCAATAAAAGGTATTTAATTCTCACCACATTTCTTCCTAGAATATAATCCTGGAATTTGATTCAAAAGCAGTAATGCTCAACTTTCAAGAGCAGTTAGACTGGGGACACAATATTTCAGCTAGTACGGCCCTGTAAAATTTCCCAGGTTTACTGTATCATGCCTGAAAAGCACCCAGTGTAATTTTGAATTTGACACAAGCAAAATTCAATTGACAAGAGAAAACCATGAAGAACAACACTGGTAAAAATTACTCATGAAGGACAGAAAAATCAGTACAATTAGAGCGCAAAGACTTACAGGAGTGATCTCTGATGCCAACTATCCTGCAGGTGTAAGATGCTATTCAACAAATGTTCTGAAAGGTGGTTTGATATGGCATATAAACAACACATCAAAGAATTAGGCCTAACACAGACAGGAAAGCTCCTGGACTTCAAGGCAGTAGACAGAAGAACAGCAGAAGTGACTTTACCTTGACAGAGTGGAGCAGCAGCTGCTGACTACAGTACAGTCACAACTAAGCTGTTAATCTGCACAGGAACAGGCATCGTGACTTTATCATGGGTGATAAAACACACCTTAGAACAGGCAAGTGAAAACCTCCCACCCATGTCTGAAACCTGCCAGATATAACCCGAGTTCTTCTACATCAAGGGTTATCAGAGGCAACCCTGCATGACTAAAGAACACAGCTTAGTTTCTGACAGAAAGAGGCGTGCACATTCCCACTGAGATGGGAAACGGGCATTTTTCCCTAATATTGTGCCAGCCTAATTCAGTGTTCAATATAAAATTCCAATACAGGCAATTCCCTTTAAATCTGGAGTCCACAAGATTAATTTCCAATTTTTTCTTATGATACTGATACTTGATACTGTGAAAGACATCCCTGCTCATTGCAGAGGTGTGGGACTAGATGATCTTTAAAGGTCCATTGAAACCCCAACCATTCTATGATTCTATTCAGAAATGGCATAACTGGGAGGGGGTGACATCCATTGTCTAGGTAGTTCCACTGCATACTGATTCATTAATTTTATGGATAAGATCAAGAAAGAAAATCAAGAAACCAGAAGTCCTTGCTTTGAGATGAGCGGATAATTTAATTAAATTCCTTCTGTTCCACCTGAATTGCACTTGTTCAGGAGAGAGCTAAGGGCCTCCTATGAATTTATTTTATCAAGATAAATCCCTCTGCAAACCTTCAGCTTGCTGATCAGGTTCTGCTTATTAGGATTCCGATGAATTTAAACCAAATTTGATGCACTCCATAGACTTTTCACTACCACACAAAGAAGACCTTCCCTTTCAGTGAAAAGATCTTAATAAAACTGTATCTTGAAAAAGAATGGGGGAACAGTATTTGCTTCCTAATTGGAAGCTATACAGTTGGTTAATGATGACAAGTTTTATACAGAAAGAATATAATTATGAAGAATGGGAAGAGAAGGATTCTGAAGAGAGGTCAGTCAAGCTTTAAATGACTCATTTATAAAGCTTTAATAACTTTCTGTGGTACAAATCAATACTATTGAACTCCCAGTTAACATCAGGAAAACCGTTTACAGTAGCTCCCTTGGTATTTTTTAAAAAGAAGTTTCTGTATCTGTGGCAAAGAGGCTGAATTACTCATCTAGGGAAGAAAAAAAAAATTGCAAATTTCCAAATGTTGCCACAAGCCCGCAGGTCAGTTCTGATGTGTGGGTTATGACAGATGAAGCATTAGAATGTAAATCAAGAAGTGCCAGACCAATATGTGAGGGTGAGATCAGATCACTAGGAAATTACAATAATTTTTCATCATGCAAAGATAGACAATGATTCAACACATTAAATTTCAAATGTATGCATGAGCTTTTCATTATGGGAACAAATGTAAATAAGTCCTTACAATTAGCTAGCTATTTTAATTTGAAATTTCTGCTTAAATGAGTGTAGGTCTAGGTAGGGATGTTCATTCTCCTTTTCTTTCAATACATTAACTATATTTAAAAAATAATGATATTAACATTGGGCTCCTTAACCACTGGAAACCAAAGGAAAATGACTATTGAGACAAGTTCCTATTATATTAGATATTTCTTGAATGCAGCAGATGCTTTCAAACTAAGTGAGCCAGATGGAAAACCCTGGAGTATTCCAGAAATTAGCAGCAGCCACCAGTTATTAGTATTAATTTCTCAGAAATCACAGAGGATGGGTAAAATCCCAGGGAATATGAAACAAAGTGTAGTACTTATCTTTACAAAGGATGAAAGGTCAAAGCTGTGAGCCAGCCAGCCTTCATTTTCCACAGAATTATTTGAGCATAAATAAATAAATCCTTCTATAAGCACGTAAAAGAGAACACAATCAGGAGTATCAAATGTGTGAGCGGATCCCAGCACACACATTCACATGTGCCTGTAAAGAATTTGTGATTCTCAAACCAGAACTGGCCAAAATGTCAGGCCACTCTAAACACACTTCAGCAAAGCAGCACTCTTGAATGTGTAATCAGTAACTTCACAGAAAAAATATGTAAGAGTCTTCCTGTTCTACTGAGCACTAATGAAAATTAAACTTAATTATGCTGTCTGTATTTGGGACCCACATTTTAAAAAAGACATTGAAATAAGGAAAATTATTTTCAGAGGAAAAGATAAAAAATGAGAGATTAATGAGATGACATATGAAAATTACCGGGAGAATTGGACTTATTTATCTTCAAAAAGATGAGGGAGAATTTCAAATACATATGATTAACCAAAATAAAAATACAATAATTGCTGTTCATATTCATTCCGTACAGTGCAAAAGGCAATAGGCTGCAATTGCAGCAAGGAAATTGACTTTTTTTCCCCCCTCATCTCTATCTTAACTGCTACATACAGTTAGAAAATAGCATAGTGAACCTATAGAATCACTGTAGGCTTTCGAAGACAGGCAAATAGCCACCATTTTTTAGGTTACCCAAGATGTTCTTTAATATAATAAGCTCTGTCAATACCCAAATGCTGCAGTATGTAATGTAGAACTTCTGGCAACTGCACCAATTCACATCCTAACTCTGATTTTCTAAAAAGAAAAGAAAATTGCATCTTTTCTATACATGAGAATACTATTCTCTTCTAGCCTAACTCACAGCTTTTATATACATATATATATATATACACACATATATATATATATGCTAGTGGACACAAAGCATATATTTTACATTTGTTGTGCTAGAAAGGTTTTCCTTTATCTGATAAGAGCTGACTGTAGCTGAGACAGTCTTTAGTGCTACTCAACCTACATGCCAGACTGCAGTCTGGGAGGGATGAGAATGAATTCCAAATTCCCAACTGCTATCAACACCTGCCCTTCTGAATGCTGCAAATCCATGGAGAACATCAGTGCTTTTTAATAATTTCTGCTATAATTAAAGACAATTGAATGCAACTCAGTGAATTTTAAGAGTTAAAAAATTACTGGTTTTAGTATTTTGTTTACCTATTTTCTTAGTTTCCCCACCCAGCAATAGCAATAAGGCAAGCCTTTCCAAAAAGCTAGGGTGGTCCCTTGTTGTAAGAAACTGGTAAATCAAGGACTAAATATTCTTTTGAGGTCCCTGCCTGTAAAGTTCCCTATTACTTCAAAAGCTAAGATAAAAACACAGCTGGGTATTAATGTCCCAAAATTATTATCTGTAGCGGAAATGAAGAGACAAGGGAGCAAGTTTTACTAAATTGTGCAAAAGTAACTGTAACAATATTCCTATGAAAAAGATGATCTGATAGTAGATGTCTCTCCTTGGTAATATTATGTTTCGTTTCATTACTTCATTGCATCATTCCTAAGTTTTAGGAAGATTTCAAACAACCTGATGAGCTGAAATCTCTATTTGATGTAATGTTATTTCATGTGTATCTCCAAAGATTCAGAAAATGGCACTTGAAAGCAATTCTTTTTTTCTTCATTTCTCATAATGTACTCAACTTGTGACATTTCATTTCAAATTACGTCAGATTACATGACCTACTCTGTCAACAGGTGAAAAAGAGAAGCTCTGGACAGAAGATGTAAAAAGGAAGAATCTTGTTAAGTTTCCAAGATATTAGTAAAAAAATACTAATTATTATCAGAAAGATCTCATGAGGAAGAAAGAACTCGTATATTCAACTGTACCGCCAAGACCTTTATTGTATCACACTGAGGTCCTGTCAGTCACAAGGATGAATAAATCACTATCATTACTGAAATACATCTGTCACAGATGTTAGAAAAAATTTGCCTTAATTACATGCTTAAGAGCATTTTAACACTAATTTTATCCCGAATGAAATAGGTTTACTGGGTTGACTTCAAAAATCCCTATTCCCCACTGTTCCTCTATACCAGAAGCAGCCATGAGCATGTCACTGTCACTGCTCCCTCAGCATTCAGGCACACCAGCTGCATGCCACTCCATCACCAGGACAAAGTTATACTAAACTTTGGAGAGCCTAAATGACTGCTCAATTCTAAAATACAACAGGAGAATCAGGGCTCAGTACTGCAGCAGGCACGACCCTGTGCCAGCATCCTCCCACACAGGCCCTGTGGACCATCCATACACCTTGTCATCTAAACTGTGCCCACTCAGCACTGGACGAGGGACAAGGAGAGTGGTGTGTCACAGTGTAAGTGACCTCAACTAGCAGACAGGCCATCCCAATGACAGAGCTCTCACTGCTAAGGATGATGACCAGGTACCAACTGTGGTACAAACTTACAGTTTATTCTCAGGGGAGCTGATGCACAGCTTCATGGTGCCAATGGGAATGAGGGGTTCTGCCTTTGACAATTAATTACCATGCAGCTCAGTAATCCTCTTTCGAAACTTTCTGGAAGTTAAAAGGAAGAGGGAGGAGACCTCTGAAACATCTGCATGCAGGAGGAAGTAAGAGGCTCAGAAAGCCAAGAGGGCACAACTCACTTCTGAACAATCTTTTTCTGTCTTAAACATCTGAAGGAAAATACATATCCACTTATTACAAGAAGGTATCTGAATCACGATAAACAATCAGCTACAAGTAAAAAAATCAGAAATGACTGGCACAGAAAGCTTTTCTAAAGAATTCTATGCATATGCTAACTCATTTGCAGAAAAGAAAAATCCTGCTGCACAGTTCAGAGCTTATGAATAAGCAATTACATATAACTACAAAAAAAAAAATCTTGTCTCATGCACTAAAGGTGGGTTGTTCACAGGCTGTGAAGGTACAGATTCTCTTTGTCCTGCCTGGCACCATCTCTCCCCCCTTCACTTGAACATATGAGCATTTTTCTTTACTGGTCTGCAGTCAGAAACATGATGTATCACAGAATTCTCATTCTGCAAACAGATTCCACCCATAACGGAAGACAACATTCAGCTCTGCATCAAGAAGCACTTGCACATTATTAAAAACAAAAGAATTGCAGAGATTTGCATGGGAGTAGGTTAATTTGAGTACAGCAGTTTAAAGGGAGTTCTCTTTTAACATGAGTCAAAGATGAGAGTCTATGTTGTGTCTGGCTGCACTGAACACCGAATGTGTTTCCATAACTTACAGTCCTATATTGCTGTTCTGTCTTCAAGAGCAGAGCAATAGAATATCTCACCAATGTCCCATTTATTTGGACAAATGCTTTTTACATAATCTCACACTACATCTCAGTATGACACTTGTACTAATCAGAGAGAGGTTAAATTGGGGAAAGGTAAAAATGGAGCATACTGCAATAAACTGGGTGTGATTCATTATTCATGCAGTCCCCATGAACATCCAGCACCACGTGCCAGAACAGGGCATGTACCGCAGACCCAAAGATTTCATTTTTAACTGCTGAAGAGAGAGAATTTTGAAGGGCAAGACTTCAATGTTCCAAAATGTGATATGGATGCTCTTTTTACACACAGAAACATCCACTCAGTCCCAGAAGCTGATTTAGTTAACATGAGTGACAACCTGGTGCAAGAAATTCCTTAGAGATCACCTTTGTCTCATCAGGATGTTGAGAACCCCCATTTACAAAAACTGTGCATCTTCATAACATTTGCAGAATTACAGACCGACAAACTATGAAGTGAGACTTCTCCCACAGCACGAAGCAAGGAGCCTTTCCCAGTGAGTTTATCATGCAGGTTCTGCCAATTATTAAAAGCAAGCCGTGACAGGTAAAAGCAGGAAGAGAATGCCTGGGGAACAGAGATTTGTGTAAAGGTTAGAGGCAGCACGGGCAATATTGGTTGCAAAAGCAATCAGGCAAAGACAAACACAAAAAAGGACAATTAAATCTAATTACACATGACATACTACATGACATGATGAAGACTTAAACAATACAAGATTTTAACACTGCAATAGCAATGGATACATCATCTGCATACCACCACAGTAATATGGAATTGAGTATCAACACAACAAAGGCATATTACAGCAAAAAAGACCTCCTAAACAATCTCCCAGTCTACTTTTTGGGGAAGTAGATCCCTTATTCAGATTTTTCTAAAAATTTGAATACTTTTCTTGCTTTCTTAGCTAACTTTATTGCTTTTTCTGCAATTGATCTTTACTGACTACATACATCCAGCCTGTATAGAGGTGGGCAGAGAGCATATCTGTTTTGTTGTGTAACACTGGCCATTCAGCTGTGTAAATACAGTAACATGACAGGTAATGATAGTCTGGGTCCCTGGCAAGTTCTTGGTTTTCCTGTTTCCTATTTTGCTCTTGGAAAATAAGAGTCTTAACCTAGGCTTTAGACTTCAAATGCAAGTTTTCACTTTGGAGGGTTACAAAACAGAATAGGCAGGGGTGATGACAGGAGAGAAGGGATTACCAGAAGGAAAGAAAAGATGTTACTGAATGGAAGGACGAGAAAAGAGAATGGAAGCTGCCCATTTTACACACATGACAGCAGCAAGTCAGCCAGCAAATAACAGCTGCCACTCAGCAATACTTTTGTCTCCTTGAAGGAGATACGCAAGCAGCTGCCATGAGGAAAAAGAAGTTTAGTCACTTTAGAAGCTGTATTTACTGGTTCCTTTCTCCCATCTTCATTAAATACATGATTTAAAATTAGTATCACCAGCATTCACTGGGTATTAAAGCCTTTCAATGCCCTCAATTTAAACAGTGATTTCTGCATATCCCAGTCATCATCTTCCACCAGCAAAATGTGCTAGAGAGCTACAGAACTATGATGACACATTTAAATATAATGCATTCAAAATAAGTCTGCCCTCACAACTTCACCTATCTACAGACAAATGTTTGAAGATCAGAATCCCAATATTTTCAAGAAAAGATGTCTGGCTGCACAGCTATTTCCTCCAGTTTGCAATGAGATAATTTGCTGCTCTAGAAGGTACGTCGTTGGATATCTTGTAAAAAAATGAAACTAATTGTAAAAAAATGAAACTAAACCCCACCAAAACCAAAACCCACAAAACCCACAAAATTAACAGAAAGAGTAGAGTTCAGGAGGATCTGCAAATGTTCATCTAGTCCATTTCTTTTTCCATCAGGATAAATTACATATCCATCATGCCTGGCAGACAGCTGCATTGCCACGTTTTAATGACTTCCAGTGCTAAAACGTTGCAGGATTATACAAAAACAGTATTTCCTAAGACTACTTTAACACTGTTTTCTAACTTTCAGAATGAAGATGCAACTTTAAGTGTAATATCATCTGTTCTGTCTTCCATGAACGTGGGGCTTTGCCTCTAACTCTTTGTACAGCTTTCAACACTATTTAGGTTACTCTGCTGTCATGTCTCCCCTGAGTCTTCTCCTCCATAGATAAACCATCCAAATTCCTTCTTTCTTTCCTGGCAGGTCATGTTTTCTTGAAGCACAGAACACAAAAATGGTCAAAAAAGGTTTCAAAGGTCAGTAATGATCCCAAATAGCATCTTGCTTGTAGTAATACATGAAAAGAGGTGTGTAAAACTGTACAACACCCTTACTTTACTTATGCCATATATGATCAACAATACCAATACAAGAGTAAATAAGAGTATTGTCAGGCTGCAAAAAGAAAAAATACCTAGGCTGAATTTAGGTCAACTTATTCCTTCACGAACAGCAGTATAGACAGGTTTCATTTCTGTCAGAATGGTTAAAAAATAATCTAAAGAGTAGTCAAATGATGGGTATTTTCTCGCTATTTTTAGGAACGGTACAATGGAAATGCTGGCACCAGCTTTCTTCAGTGATGTGATTATGTGTAAGATGTCAAGAGCATTTTACTTCAAAAGTATGTATTTTAATACAAGTAAAATGCAAATGCATGCAGAAGAGCACAGTATATGTAATAATATAAAAGTGGAAGACTTCTGAGCCTGTTAGCTCAGCCTGTTAGCTCTTCCATCTGTAACAGCCCCAAGGCAAATATTTCAGTTTCCTGGGGTTCTTCAATATGCTGTATCCAGAGTTTAGTTGTGCCAGCAACTTACAAAACATTATGAATGATGCAGTACTCTGCAATTCTCCTTGTCACGGTTACACACAGCCTTCCTGAAGATCACCCAAACTCTGCTTCTTGCAGCAGCTGACATTTGGAATTGCTTTGACAGCACAAAGCTCAGTCCCAGCTAGGCTCAGCTTGCAGATCCAGAACTGCTCCTTCAGCCCTGGCAGAGGCAGATGTTCCTGCACTTGCACCTTCAGGCTTTGCTCAGCAGCCGCCTCCGCTCCCACTGGGCCATCGGCTGCCACAGCCCATCATGTCTTACTTGGAGAGAAGGTACTAACGACACACATTGGAATATTTATCTAACTTATGTCTCTCCTGGGAGCATTTAGACAGTCTTCAGGACTTAAGCAGATGTAGTCTTAGGCAGAACTGCTTCTCACTGGGAATATTACTTAGGAAATATTTAAATATTTGCTCCCTTCTATGTTGTTGTGGCAAAACACATCAAAAAGCTAATAAAAGAGCCTGATCACTACATAACCGGTTGACACCTCCACACTACAAATGATCTCAAAACAGTCTAATAAATTACTCCCAAGTGAAATGCAAGCAATAATAAAATGAACATTTCTCTATTCAATATAATGAAAGAGATATAGGAGCTTCTGTTAGTTGCACCAAGAATTATTTGTTGAGGAGAAGGAATAAATTCACCCTGCAAAAATTTCAGGCATACGAACATTTGTTTCAGAACTAAGTCAACAAAGTTATTTACAAATTACCATTCTTCAGAAAATGACAATAGGAAGCAGCCCACCCTCCAGGAATAAATTTGTATCAAGCAGAGCATGCCTTTGGGGCCTGGCACATTCTACCAACACTAAGCTAAACATTGTGGATATTTTACTCCTTGAGTGCTGATACTCATAGATCCGGATGGATAAACAAATGGCCGGAAGAGTAAGAATCAGAATCAAATTCCTAGCCAAATAATAAAGTCAAGTTACTTAAATTGTAACTTAATTTATATTACATATGCAATTGCAAAATCTTCATTAGCGCTATGATACCACCCCCCTTCTGCATTTATAAGCCAATTATTTATTCTATCGCTTTATATTCTACAAAGATGAGCTGCTAACCAGTCATTGTAAATGATAAAGAAAAAATAAAATATGAAATCTACTGGACTGTCATGCAAATCACTTCGTGCTGAATCACAATATATTCAAAATAGTTGCCACCTGCCTCCTTCAAAAAATGATAATGCTGGATTGTGTTGTCTTTTTAGCAATTTGTCTTGTTTAAACCAATTTCAACTTTTACCTGGTCATTTCACACAGGCTGAAACAGTGTCCAGTCTTCTAAAGGCTAAACCCACACCTTTCCTAATGAGCTCTGAAGAAAAAAATTCACTGAAAATTCAGTGAACTCATACTCCTCCTACCAACATTACTGTTTTGACTAAATGACAGGTACCAGCGGTGGCAGGTGACAACTCTGAGTTTTGTATTTAAAGCTCTGACTGTACATTGATTCTATTTAAAGCACTGAATTTAAAAAGATAATGAGCTTCAATATTGCCCGTGTTACCACAGACCCCTCACCCTCCTTGAGCAGTTTGGTGACTGCTGCTCAAACCCCCCGTGATCAGAGCACCTCCCTGCACTGGCAGTATTGAGAACAGGGACTGTACCGTCCGGCGTTGCCTGCTGACGGGGTTTTTTACATTTGACGTAATCGTGGTCAACTGGAGTGGCTGTGTAAGGTGGGGATGTCAGACCTGGACCGGAGGAGGAGGGGAGGGAAGTCCCAGGGCCTGGCACTGTTCCAGCTGAGGAGTGAGAGTCTTCATCTATCAAGCAAGCTTTTTCTCTGGGAGGGCAAGAAAAAATGTGTTTATATAGTCAGAACATATACAAAGAAAAAAAAGGAGACTACATGTTCCTACAGTATTTACAATAGAGTAATTAAATCTCACTAAGAAATTCTAAATGATAGATTTGTAGTAAAAGTTATACTCCTTTTTCAGTGGTCAGTAATAAACCATTCCTTATTTTGTAGTTGTTAATGAGACAAAAAATGAGGACTAAAATCTCTCATCCTATAAATAAAGGTAATTTCCTTTTGCATTTTTTAGTAGTTGATTTTTAAAAATCAAATTTATTAATAAATAAAAACAGTGGCTTCAAAATGGATGACAAGATCAAAATTGTTCTGTTTTCTTCCCTTCCCATCTCCTCTGTGCCAATTATTGAGATCTCAGAGTAGCATGTAATCTTATCATGATACCTGAAAACTGCACACATTACAACAGATTTTATTCACTTTGTTCTGTTTATATTTTGTCCAGCTTCATTTTAATAGTTTATTGTACAGTAATTATAAACATACATTCCGAGGATATTGCTGGAAACTAGCACTCACTTTTCTGCAACTTTTGGGGTGTTCTTCTCCTCACCCCTGGCAAAGGGCCCCTCAGAAGCTTCTTTCATGAAACTAACCAGAATCTCTGCATCTACTCCAGAGTCGGGTTTCCCCACAAGTTTCAAAATAGAAGCATGAAGTCGAAAATATACCTAAAAAACACCCAAGTCCACTTGGTCAGCAAAGAATATGTAGCTCTGTAATCTATTACAAATAGTCGTTTCACTATAGAATCTGCAGGAGTTAGTTAAGGCAGCTACCTCTTACCTAAACTTACCTGAATAGAACTTTCTCTGCCTTTGCAATTGCTTCTACATTACAAGATCCAAACACTACAAATTTTATAACCACAACCTATGGAATACAACAAAAAAAGCAGAGCTGGTCTCCTTGTGAGTCACCACTGGCTATGTTCTAGATCCACTGCTTTTACCAGACAAGACAGTGAAAGCAAAGGCCCCAGCTCATGCATGACCTTGCGCTCCCATAGGTACGAAATGCTTGTGAATCCTGTGGATGTTTGGTTTTTACAAAAACTAATGAACTGTGTGCAGCAAAATTCAGAAGTGGAATTGCTACCCACCTGTCCAAACTGCCTTTAACATAAAATCAGTCTGAATAGCCGGCTCCCTTTTACTCTCCAAGTCTGTCTTGCAAACATTCCCCAACGCAGAGCACCATCTACATGTGCCTAACAATCTGTAGAGAACAAGGTTTCAAGCCTACAAATTTAACTTCCTTTTACCTCCAACGCTTCCATGGCAAGTTCAGGTGGATTATGGTAGTGAATCTTCTTTGGGTACCGAGCAGCCTCCTCGTGCAGGTAATGCCCTGCCTGTTTGTAGTGCAGCAGGTACACGACAGGAGGCTGCTTCTGCTTCTCCGCGATCTTGCCCAGCATGTAGTGGATCAGCCACTCCTCCTCGTCCCCGTCGCCCTCGCAGCGCGACGCCGACGTGAAGCACACCTTGGCTGTCTCCAGCATGCTGTCCCTGCGCTCCTCCATCTGCCAGCCAGCCCAGGGGGACAACACAGAACACACCGATTCACCACTGCTCACACGGAAAACCCTAAAAATACACTGCTGCCTATATAAAAGCACACAAACAAGGTAGAACTTCTAAACATTTTCAACCTAAAAGACATAGAAGTGATCAAATACATCCCAAGTGATCAAATACACCCCAACAACCCACAAAGTGTGTTTAGGGATGGGTTTTTGTTCACCCCAGTAACTGCTTACACAAACAACCAGAACAAAACAGTAAGACAGAAGTGTAAGAATATGCATATAAATATAAATCTGAAAGATAACAACCCAATATTCATGTCTGCAGAAATTCTACCACTTTTTCACAGCTGTAATTATCTTAATTCTTCAAAGAAAAAAATTATTTGCTTTGTTCTGCAACTGAAGTCTGCTAGAGCCACTATGGACCACTCTCATTTGTGAAGAAATGTATTTCATCTTGCTTGCAATGTATCTAATTTTGAGCTGAATACTCTCCCCACCCCACCCTGCCAAAAAAAAATTAACACCAGCAGCATAAATTAAAGTTAAATGCCAATAAATTCATTTAAAAAAACTAGGTCAAAAGATGCATTAATGTAATTTTCTCTCTTTGAAAATGAAGTTTATAAATTTAAGCTGTGTGGCTATAACCAAGAATTAAAACATAACCTTTCCTTTTCTGAACATTTTGTAAGAAGAGAACAATAAGGTTTTTATGTATGAGAAACACATTCCTGAAGAGCGGTAACTCTGGAAGTGAGATGAAATTGTTTCAATTTATCTTTGATTATAATAGAGCTTTTCTTACTAAATTATGCATTTTTAATATATTCACTTGAAAAAAATGAAGATTTAAGTAGTCCTAAATAAACATTCTCATTTAATCCTCTATTTCAGATGACTGCTCTGTATTGCTCTTTCTATCTGATAATTTGAAGTAGCTCCAGCATTATTCCTGGAATTCTTCAATGAATCCCTCACAGCGAAGAAGCCACAAGACCATAAGACCAAACTTCTGAAAGGTCAAAGGCATAAAATGTAGTAACTTCATTTTCTGAGGAGTTAATTTTGGAGCTGTTGGATGCAATAACCCTCCAAAAGAAAACTCTATCGTTAAGTGTCATTTCAAACATACTACTTAATAAACAATTTGTTCTCTTGTAATATGCAGGCTGATATAATCTTTCTTCTTAGACAAGAAAGGGCCTGTGGGAAGCGCAGTGTTAATGCAGCACTGGAGGCAGCTCAGATGCAAGACTCACAGCCTCACTGTAAATACATTCTCCTGGAAGCAAAGGCTGCTCCCAGTACTGATCTCTGTAGCTCAAACACTGAAAGATTTACAAATTACAGCAGAGGAGTAGCACTTCCTTTTTTTCATTCTGCTTCCAGCTGCAGACTATATAATATGTGGAAGCCAGAATAGCTAAATCAGAAATGAGAGTTCACTGGTCCAAAAAGACAGACAAAATATTTTCCCAAGCAACTCTTACCACTGTCAGAACGTATTCAGAATTGCTCATTTTGGTTTAGCAATAAACTTCTTAATCATCTAACTTTTTCACCTTCCGTATGCAGAAAGACCTAATGAATTCAAAACAATGTTCTCAATGGAAATTCTACCAATCTTCTCACTTTGATCTTTTGTTTAAGTAAACAGCCCAAAACCACAGAAAAATGGGAGGATGTATTTAGATACAAGAGATGACATGTGAACACAGATACCAGGGTAGTTCCTGATCTCTTCACTATTAAAATGTGTACACATTTCACCTTTTCCTGGAAACACTGTACGACATTTACAGAAAGGAAAGGTAAATATAATTCCCCTTTCCCGAAGGCTACAATAATTTTGTGTCACCTTCAAAACATTATTCAAAGGTTAGGCTCAAACTGATTTTATGCAGGAAAAAGAAAGGAAAAAACCCACCTTCAAATGCTGCTTGATACCACCAGTTTATATGTATATTGGAATTTCCAATATACTAAGTAACCATACTCATATGTGGAATATAGCACATAAATATTTAATTAAAAATTTACTATGTTAGAAAAGATAATTTTAAATATTTAAAATTTCACAGTTCTCTCTGTTAGATCCCACCTGCTGCACAACTTCAGGGGGAAGTTCTGATTTCCACTGCTTAAGCTGTCGGGATGCAAAGGAATGCAGGGCATAGGAAATAGTGCCGTATTCAATCCACAAGGACAGGTTGGAGCTGTCAATCTCCAGGGCTCGTTTGAAGCAGTTCAGGACAGGGGTAGAGTGCTTCCAGATTGGGCCATCGCTCTTCAGTTCATTGGAGTTCAACTTGTCCTGAATGCGACTTGCTCGAGCTAGAGCCATCCCAGCCCAGGAGTCAAACCTGTGCAGGCAAGAGCACAGCACCTGAACAAACTCCCCCTGAACATTACACTGAAGGCATAGACTGGATTCATCTTGTTGTATCTATGACTTTTGCCTCCTTTCATCACACACTTCCTCAAAACAGATTTCTGCACTTCCTCCTCCCCTCAGAGTAGAACACAAGCTGTATACCCTAAATCATAAGGATCTTATTAGAGGGGTTTCCTGATAAAGCTGTGTCCCCAGTAATTGCCACACACGGAAAACAGATGAAAAATCAAGATTTATTTGCCATGCTAACTAGTATATCCATATTTCTAATGGCAGCACTCCCACTGTTTTTTTCAGTAACCACACTGTCCTGTCCAAGCATTGTCACCCTTTATTTCTGTAGGCCAGCAGACAGACATTATGACTCCTTGCATTGCTGGACTCAATTGTGAATAATCATAATAATTTTCCAACATAAAAATCATAAAACCAGAAATGCATTCAAGCAGGAAAATTCTGATGAACTAAAACTGTAATTTCTGACTGAGTGACTGTTCAGGGCCCAGACCTGTATTTATTGACAACACAGTCTGAAGGGTGCTTTCCATAGGCCACAATCTCACATCAACACCAGGGTTCAGCTGCTGCACTGAAGTTTTTCAATTTTACCATGACTTTAATGCCAAAGAAATAATCATAATGTTCTCATATTTTTGCTTGCAATTTCTTCTGATTCCAACTGAAAACCCATTTCTAGGTCAAGTGACCTCAATAGTCAGATTCTTAAGGGGAATGGAACAGGAACTGTAGTACAGACAAGTACCATCTAATTTCACTGCGGTAAAAATACTATGCTATCACCTAAAGCACCTTCTGAGCAACAAAATGTCACATTAAAGCAAAAACACATTCCATTAATTTATTAATGAATTTAAGTTTTAGAATATCAAAACTACAGAAAACTTGGTAGGGAGTGGTATTGGTAATTTCTTTATCAGCCTTCAAAAAAAAGTGGTAGCCATTTGCTAGTCACAAGTCCCAGACCAGAAGATGCAATAACATTAAACTACAGCTATTTCCTCTGAAGATTTCCCATCTAAAATTGCTCTGTGCCTTCACCTTCCCTTTTGTCTCTCTTACGTGACTGGATTTAGAAACAATCTTCTTGTCTCAAATCTATCAACTTCGGGTTTTTGTCACCAACCCTGATCTATCAACTTCAAGGAGAATTAAAATGATAACACCTAATTTAAAGGTTATTTAATTTAATTTAGAAGACTGATATTCAGAACATGCTTTTTTTTTAAGATGAGAGAGCTTAATCTTGATGGTATTTCAGTGAGTTGTAAATTATCAAGAAACAAGGTGGTTTTGTTTAAATATCACTTAAATACTTTACTTATATTCTCTGTGTTGTTCACTAGCAGCAAAATCAACAGTTTCAGAAAGAGGTCAGCCTAAATAGTTAATCCACCAAAGGATGTTATTTGTGCTATAGCTACACTATTAAACAGTGACATTTTTCACTCCTTATCATGCATGAACATGCCAAGGCAAAGAACAAAAGGTGCAAACAGTTCTTCATAGTTATTCTTTAATTTAGCTTTCCCCTCCCCCTTCCATTTTTTGGTTTTAATTTCAAAGCAATCAAATATTGAACCCTACATTCTGGTTTTTGTTTTCTTTGTTGGGTTGTTTTAGAGATGCCCTTAATTATACAATGGACCTGTGACAATTGATTGCGAGTGAGAGTTTTGGTTATTTGGGCTTTTTTCACTCTTGAAACCAGCTGTCTGCTTTTCAGTACTGACAGAAGTGAGAAGAACGAAGGATGTGCAGCAGGATTCAACAATACTGACCTGTTTGGACAAATACAAATGTCGTGCATGTAAAATTTAATGGCCTTAGACTGTTCTTTGTTCTTGAAATGATAGTCTGCCAGAAGATAATACAACTCAGTCACCACTGGTGGAGAATAGTCTGCACCCTCTGGGAGAGATGGTGCCTGAAAATAAAAAAGGCAAAGGTAAAGGTTCATATTAAATAAAAGATTCATATTAAATGAGCTGCACACTTGCCTTTTTCCTTGTAGTGGAAGTAGCCTTTTCATCACAGAATATGAAGGTTTTGAATATGAAGACGTTGAAAGCATTTCACAGATATACAGAGCACTTACAAACACTAATGAACATCTCATCCTGACTTTATTTTACTATTCAAAGACTAAAATTTTTGGTGGTATAATTCGTATTTTATTTAAATGCAATTACCCAAGGAAACCAAACATCATGGAATAAATCATTCCACTATTAATCTCAAAGTCATCATAAAAATAGCAACAACAATTTTTACTCCCTTCAATTTAATTTTTAAAGAAACAACTCATCCTACCTTGCTGCATGTTCCTTCAATATAGGCAGATACAGTCTCCAGGCTTAGCATAGGCTTGTCTGTTCGAGGAACAATTGTAGCAGTTTTCTTCAGAAGGTTGGCCAAATCAGCAGAGACGGTACTGGTTTTGTAACTATCAAATTCTGGAAGAGTTTTAGGCTTAAAATACTCAAACATGAACAAAGCATCTTCCCATGTCAAGTCAACCTGAGGAGGGAGGTAGATGAGAGGTGGGGGGAAAAGGTATTTCAAATCCCAAAATTCAAGTCTACTAATGATGGTTTTCTATAGCCTTTCTAGTTCACAAGAACATACATGTTACTCTAGCAGGAACCAAATTAAACCTCCCAAGAACAGAGCTAAAGGTGCTATTAATTTATGCTGCTCACAAATATAATATACTGCTCACTGATTTAACAGACTAAGGTATTATTGTAACTTAGCAAATGTCACTGAAACCGAAATATATCAAGTAAAAATAAAGTCATTCTATTTGCTTAGAAGAGTTGCTCAGAAACGTTTATAAGCAAGAATCAAATGTAAACCCTGAATGACACTGAGCTCATGGGGAAGCTACGGAGAAGAACTCTGCACCTTCCATTTCAGAGTCAAACAGGAAGAGTAAATGGGAATCAGACAAAATTCTGAGACTCAAAAATCTTCCAATTCTCTACAGAAAGTTACTTCCAGAATTTATTCCTCATTTTCTCTCCACTTTTCTTTCTTGGAAGCAGTAAAAACACCCAAAACAATTTACAGTTCTTTTCTGCTAGACTAAGTTTTTCTCCTTTTACTGTTCACCTTACCCTTACAGAAAATTTTGCTCTGCATTGAAAAACAGGGAAGTTGCAGAGGGTAGTATCCTTATACTTCCCTTTTTCTTACTTACACCCTTTTTCTCATTATATTCACTCTCTAAGAGGTACATTTAACACAAAAAATCCCAAATATTCAATGAACAGTAATGAAAGAGTATTTGTTTGTGTATTTAAAATGGTTTGTGCAACCGAGCCAGACAATCATTTTGCTTGTATGAAAATGGTTTTGATTGATAATTCTATGATCGCTTGCATTTGTTAAGTGTGAAAATAATCTGAGGGTTTTGAACAAAATCAGTAATGTTTCAGGGCAGGGCATTGTACTGCTGACCTGGTTTTTTTCTCTCCCTCCCTTAATATTACAATCCTCTTCCTCAGGCACTCTGTAGTTGCTCTTATTCCTAATTCAACTGACTTTCAAACTTCTCATAAACAGTTACCAGGTATTTACCATTAGAGATGTCAAAATAAGTGATAATATAATGTACTTGCAAATTTTTAACAGTGACATTTTTCCCTTTCATAAACTGCAAGGCTGGCTGCTATAGTGTTCTTCTCTCAAGCTGAGTTTTCCTCTATAAATTTTCCTCAACCTTGAACTTCTTCTCAGCTGAAAACAGGAAAATGATAGCTTAATAAAATCAATTTCTCAGTATTTTCAAGATGGCAGATTACTGTGGACAAGACTACACCAGCATTTAATTTAAAATAGTGGACTTGTTATATTTAAAATTTTAAAAAACACGAAATCTGTACGTTTATTCTCTGTAGCGTGTAAAATACAAAAAATTTACAAGGAAATAAAAGTAATCTTTCTACAAAATATATCAAAGTGCATTAGAACAAAACAAGTGTGCATCTTTCATCACTTCAGGATATTCCACTGACATTGAATAATACTTAACTTACCTGCTGTACTGAATGCTCTTCTAGGTACCTTGCTTTGCTTTTTTTGCTAGGGAAACCATATAAACAATAAAAACACTGTTCCAAGGCTGTTTCCAGCTCCTCTTTGTATGGATGAGTATCCTCTGAAGTGGATGCTGCAAGTTCTTTCTGTAGTACCTGAACCTACAAGCCAAACATCAAGGACAAGGTCACCTGAAGATCACCAGGTGATCTTCACCTGAAGCTACCCAGCTGTCTGAAGGCAGACAATGAAAACAACTTGAAGGGACTATGTGTATTTTTCTCCAGTAACAACCAAATGTTACACCTGTATTTCTGTAAACTAGTCTCACACAAGTCATTCCAATAGCACTGCAGCTGCATTGAAGTGCTTTTATTTTGCTTCCTATGTTAATTCACGAACTCTTACCTTTAATCAATGAGATTAGATATAATGTTTCAGACTTAGAATCATTCAAAGTTCTCCCCTACACACCAAGTTGCTTCTGTGAATACAAACATTGCAGTTCATCAACCCCGTGAATAAGGAAAAGGTACAGAAGAATGTCTGCCCTAATTCACAAACACCAATTTCCTCTGCATGGAAAAAGCACGATGGAGAGGACTTCGCAGAAAAAGAAGAGACAGTTAATGAAAATCTGGCTAAAAGGACTATAGAATTGCACAGTATGAACAGTGTTACACAGATGGCTACACACCAAGGAAAGTGGCTGGATTGATCCCAAATGACTAAACACGGTAGCAAGTTGCTATCTTTACCTTCAACACTACAAGAGAAAGTACCCATCAGTGGCATATTTTGGAAGATGCTGATACTTTAAGACATTCCTTATAAAAACTGCAACTGAATGCCAAAAGAAGAAAGGTAACTCTTCGAAAATTCTCACTAAGCTTCCATAAAAAACAAACCAAAAAGGAACACATTCCAGGAAGACATTTCAAGGTCAATAAAAATATGTTCACCAAGAATAATCTGTGTAGGGGGATTCTGGGTATTTGTTTCAAAACCAAAAAAAAACCCCACACAACCACTGAGGTTTAAGATTCAATTTCAATGTGTTCCACTATGAAATTCCAATTTCCGATAAATTCCATTTCCAATAAATGTTTATTTGTGACCATTTATCATTTTTCAACATCTAGGATTGCAAACTCAATTATTCATGCATGATCCTACAAGAAGCTTGTCATCATGATGGGTTTTCCTGTCAATACAAACACTGCATCACAAGGCAAAAGTCTGTCATTTGACTTGTAAGAACCTCATTTCTAAGTGCTGGGATCAAAAATAAGATGCTGATTCTCTTCTGATTAAAATACCTGTGCTAAGATCAATGTACCATTTATTAAGAACCAAACCCCTGAAAAATAAAAGCAAAGACAATTCTTAGAAAGCATTTCAGTGACACTTTGAGTCATGGCAGACTCAATTGTACTGAGTCCCAGTGGGCACCTTACTGCCACCACTTTCCCTGTATGAATTTATGAAGAACATTTGAAATTTAGAGAAAGTGTAGTTAAATAAGCTGAAGAAAAACATAAGCATCAGAGGATACTGTAACAAAACCATGATATTCCTACTGCTGCAAACAAAAGCACATCTAACAGCAGTAACAGAATTCTCACTTGAACAGTGTTCAAAACAATCTCCTGTGTTTCAGCTTTTAAGTTCTTGGCAGAAATCCAGAATTGTTGCTAATAATTCAGGCTATTGCTAAAGGACTCAACTACATATTAACATCTCTTGCACAGCACATTCATCCACAAGCAATATAAGGTCCTGGAGCAGACAGTTCACCTACAGAAGAAGATCATTTAATACTATGAAACACATTTTTAACATTCTTGAAGCTGCCTTTCTCTTTGAATAATTCATCCCATTTTATCTTTGTCTTTCCCTATCCTTCTAACACCCTCTTGTCTCTGAAAACGAAACTCTTGTGTTTAATAATACTATATTATATTTTAGTTTAAGAAGGAGGCAATTCTGTAAGTGAAAATGGAACACTTTGTTTAAAGTATCTGATGACATTTTCAAAGATCTCACTGCAAATACATTCCCAGCTCTCAGTTATCTGTACTTTACCCAGGTTCATAGACCATACCCTGTGACTCCCCAGGCTGCAGATACAGGCACATTGTACAGACACAATTTAGACTCTTCACGCAGGAGCACGACATCCGTGGGCAAGCCTGGAGCCTGGAACAGCCGACCTATTTCCATGAAGCACAGGGCCTGAGCTAATAAGCCCTCGGGATCCCTGCAGGGGCAATTCAGGTGTGTCAGCATTACATTCCTAATACTAGGGAGGTCGAGGAGAGCAGGACACAGAGATAATCTGATATTTCTGCCCTGAATCAGCCTCAGTTCACACGCTGCTCATTCACTCCAGCCCTGCCAGGGTGAGCTGACTCCTGCAGAACCCCTCAGGCTCTCTGTGCCATCCTTCCCAGCTGTCTAAATTACTGTCCGGGACGCGCTGCTGCTCAAATGCAGAGGTAGATGGGGTCTGGCATTGAGCTGTGGCTAATAAGCTCCAGGGAGTGCTGAGAAGGGAAATTAAGAGATTCCTGAGTAGCTCTATGCAGAACTAATCATGATTTTCTCTTGGCTGAAGGTAATAAACCTCACTGAAGTCAAGCTGAATCTGTAAAGTGCCACTGAAATGCCCCTGTAGAGCACAGCCCAACGGATGCCACGGCACCGCATTATCTGGGATTTGCCAGCAGCCAGGCTATCCCAGGCTGTCAGTGCTCTGCTCAGGGAAACACTGATTGCACTTGGCTTTCTAAGATAAAATGAGCAAACACATAGAAATGTTCTACTTCAACCATGGGAAATTTCTTTTCTGGTGGAACAATGAGACCTCAAGGAATAATCTTAAAAATAGTCAACAATGAATGGGTAAGTCTTTTTATCTAATGAAACTACAGCATTACTGCCCAGACACCCATTTCTGGAGCACATTAAATGTAACACACCCATCTGAACAACAGAGCAAAGAACAGCCTTCAGACACCGGGAAGTGAAGGGCTGAAGTAATTCTTCACCCTCATCATTGCTCAACAGATGAACTCTATGTGTGTATTTTAAATAATATTTAGTTAATAACAAGAAAACAATAGAATTGCTATTTTTTTCAGACTGTGGTATAAAATCAAGGTAGGTATAACCAAACAAGACAATTTTATCAACTCCAGAACAATTAAATGCATCACAGCTTCAGATCAAATATGGGTAACATCACAGGATGTGGGAGCAATCAGCAGCATTCCAGATGTGTCACTGAAGACAAATGATGGCCTGCAAGTCTTTACTCTTGCGATTTGGAAGAAACAAATAACCACGTTATTCAAAACTGAATCTTCTTGTCTGACAGTTTAAATATGCTCTTTTTACACGATAAACAGAATTTACGTACACAGAAAATGTGCAACCCCTACCTAACACTTGACAAATTCAGTTCTGTGAAGTGAGCAACTTATTTAGAATCACTGAGACAAGATGAATATGGAATTCCACTGTGTTATTTTAGCAGCAATTTTAAAGATGTAACACTACAGGGTTTTTTATCTTCTGAATGACGTACAGTACTATGAGACTGCTTGGTTATTCCTACTTCCCTTTCAAATCCCACGAACAAAACAGAATACTAGGACAAGAAGCAAAACAGAGGAGAAAAAACAGAAAAAAAACAATTCTTCTTCTCAGTGAGGTAAGTCCAGAGAATGATGGGAAGTATGACAGAGGCAGACCAGTGGGAAAGTGTCTGGAATAACAAGTCTTCGCTGTTCAGATTAAACTAAGAAAAACTTTCATATGTTTGTCTGGCAGAAGATGGAAAGTGGATTGAAAAGTGTATATTTAACATGAAGACAAAGCAAAAAACAATCTAATATAACTTTGAAGATGTTTCCTGCTTTGAGATGTGGCTTGGCCAGATGACTTTCAGAGATCAATCTGAATCAAATCTCAATTATTCCACAATTCTACTTACATAGAACTTGAGCAGAGCACCATCTGAATTGCAGCACCAGGATCTTCTTCCCAAATACTCATGAGCCGTGTTCAGCAGCATAAGTGAAGAAGGCAACATAGGGGTATCAGGACTCGCTGGAAGAAAGAAATTGGTAAATATTAAAGTAGCACAGAACAGTTAAATCCGAGTCAATGCTTGAACTAGCAATAACCTTCCTCTGTGCATAGCCCTCTCTACTCCCTTCAGCCAGCAAGGTAAGACAATGAACAAGTACTTTATTATTTATATTCTTGAGCTAGATGGTAAAGAGCTCAGGTCAAATATGTAATAGTGAAGAAATAATCCACCTTCTTCTCCCTGGTTCTGCTGCTGCTGGCAGCAAAGGGATCGAAAAGCATCTTCCTCATGCTGGATGATCCTGTGCAGGATAATCCATGGAAGCACCGAGGAGACGTATGGTTCTTTTGGTTCTTCCTGGACAGCCATGCTGCAGTCTATGATCTAATACAGAAACAGACATTATACAGACAAAGTGATGCAAAATAAAGTGAATCCTTTCAGGTGTGAATCCTTTCCAAACAACCCAAAGTTGGCAACACACTTTACCCTAAGGAAATAATCAAAAGTTGAGCCTCAGCTTCTCATGAGTGGCTACAAAAATGCTAGAAGTAGGTCAACCAGCAGGGAAAGGGTAGTAGATCATTTCCCCTACTCTGACATTTCTCTTGCACCCTCATTTTCCATCAAGTTGTTTCTCTGTTAATACGATATACAAACAATTCACAGTAGGCAAATAGGTGTGTTCAGCGAATCTCTACCAATCTCTATCATGCTGAAGACTATGACAATGCTCACACAATATGGTAGCACCCATCTTGCCAAAAATGTAACAGAAATGTAACCAAAGCCATCACCGTGAGTGGGTGGGAATTCAGACAGCAACTCTATGATGCCTGAAGGCCTGCAGCACACAACAAACTTTCCTGGTGCCAGTGCACAGGTTACCTGGATCAGGTTGTTTGTTAAGCGAACAAGGCTCGGTGTTACAGAAGAGTCTTTCAAGATGCTGTTAACTGATGATAATGAAGTATCTATTCCTGTGAGCAGCTGTGTTACCGTAGCAACCCACTCCTCTTTAGCAGAGGCTGCTGTCATATTAATCATCTGCTGAATTGCTTCATTCAAGGCAACATCTGAGCATTCAAAGCATTGCTTGTAATCTTTCAGTTTGAGTAGGGAGTCCTAGGGAATGTAAATATGAAAAAGATCTATTATAACAATGAAGAGTTTATTTTAAACATGAATGCACAGCAGGGCAAAGCAAAACACTGTATTCAGCTAATGTGATTACTTCAATGAAACATAACAGAACACCTTTAAATACAACATTAAAGGGACAACAGGAGGTGCATGGATCCTGGATGACAAATATACAAGTAAAACCTAAATACAAAAAAATCATCACATCTTTCTGCTTTAATAAGAGATGCAAGGAAAGAAAATAGGAAAGGGATGGCTGTAGGTCTGTAATTCTAATGATCAACACCTGAATAGAGCCCCTAGAGAAACAGGGTTTGGATCTCTATGATCTTGTGCTACCATTTTATTACTTCATAAATAGCAAAATAGCAACTCTAAGGCCAGTGTTATAGCAACATTCTCCTGACTGTTTCTACTCTGAAGAGGTTGGGTCACGAGATAGCATAGAAGCTGTAGGACTTGGTTCAGTCCAGTTAAAAGACCATCAGTCTCTTTTGGTGCAAAATTTTTTCCCCCAAATAACCTAATATGCTCAAATTGTTCCCACAGCTGAGTGCATTTATACACTTATTTTACAGTGTCAAATGGACTAACTCTACAGCAATTATACTGCATGTACAAACAGTTTCTCATTCATGCAGGAGAGTGACTTTACAGCATAAAAATCATTCACATACTAGATAACCAGGTTTCAGAATGGTTCTAAGTCACCATACAGTCAACAGCAGCATGAATCCATCCATAAAATAACTCAGCAAATGATTCAAGTTCTGTTCATTTCATGAAGGCCTCAATATCTTATATCTTTAGCCACATTCTCAGTCAGCAAAAGTTGGCACATTGCTAATGATGTCGATAAAGCTGTGCTCTTCAGAAAATTTACAGATTTGGTTCCATGTTTTGCTTTGTAAATAAGACTCATTAACACCCACTCCAGAAATCCTTTCATTCTGTTTTCAGGAATAAGTCTTAATCCCTTACTAAAACAGATTTTTTTTAAGAAACAAACCAAACCTGCAGGAGAAGCAACTGTGCTGGTCTCTCTGGTATGGATGTTACAAACTCCAGATGTTTTGCTCTGCCATAACCATTAAAGCTCAAGGTTGGACGGAGCAGATGCACCACGGCATTATAATCCCCTGCCTCATACAGTCGCTGGATCTCTTCCAAGGACTGGCATCTCTCCAGAGATTTTAGGTTCTTTTCAATCTGCAAACATCACAGATGAGATAATCTAACTTTTGTTCTCACATATATTTGACTACTGACACTTCTCCCACCAGTTCAGCTCTTAATGTTTAAGAAGACAAAACACTGATTCAATAATCTACTGCTGTACATGCAACAGCTTTAATATTTTTATTTTGCATACAGGCAATCTAAAGATGTACAGGACCAACAGGTCCAAAACCTGTAATTTTTGAAAAAGAGAGGGCAGTCTTAACATAATCATTGAACTACAAAACTCTCACTCTGAGATATAGTAACTTTCCATCACAAAATAAGTATTTCATAGATGACATTTGAAACGGGAAGAGATGGAGTGTGAGGGATGGAACAAGGAACATACACCTGCAAGTTAATTCTTACCTCTTCTAGAGAGACCACAGAGTCAACGTGTAGATTAGGCAACCGTATGATGATGCTACACTCATTGCCAGCTTTTGCTTGTGTGGAGGTGGAGTTCTGCAGCATTTCAGTGCAGATATCATAGTTTTCAAGTGCCTGTTCCATGTCTCCCTATAGAGACAGTACAGAGAAAAACAATCAGCCAAAAAATCCTAGAGTTCTGACTGCAGAAATGCTCTCCAAAGCTTGTAGAAAATGTCTAAATTTAATGCAGGCACTGCCAGTGTGATTACTGCATGTATTCACAAATAAAGGACAAATTCAACTGAAAATCTCAAATTAAAGCAAAAATATTTTAAAATATCTTACCAATTACTTCAATAACAGATAAAACAAATCAGAAAAATAAATTCAGCTAGCATAAATTTGTAAGATTGGTCTGGAGTGCTAAAATCCCTTTCCTTTAAAAAGATGGAAGAGTAAACCAGCAGAAATAACTCTTCCATTTGTGTAAATAAAAACATTGAGTCAAGAAACATTCTTATATTCTGTGAAATGAATAAATTCCACTTGCTCTGTGCAAAGTAGTTATTGAAGTTGAGAGATCAGGAAGGAATGCAAGCTGCACAAGCAAAATACAACTCTGCATATCATAAGCAAAAAAATGCCAGTAGCTGTACAGGAACTCTCATTTTTCCTAAATAACTTTATTAGAAAGGAATCTTTAGGTGCAGAAAAAGAAACAAAAGAAAGAGAAGGAACAAGCTAGTTCACACTTACGAGAGTGACTCACATAACTAGTTGACAATGGATTTAAACATAATTAATGCATAAAAAAACCCTCTTTGATGTCCCAAGGAAGCAACACTTAGAAAAAAAAAGACTGGGATCAAATAACATTTCTTCCAAATTATTCCCTCAGTGATAGGTTTAAAACCCTCTGCTCCAAAATCTGCATATTAAATTAAAAGTCTTCAAAAGAAGAATCATGCGACCTTGGAAAAGCAGAGGGAAGAGTAATAAAGCAGAGTCTGCCTCAGTTAAAATCTGCATTTTGGACTGCCTGAGACTTTGACAGTATCCACGAGTCCAGGTCCCCAAAATCCTATGTTCTGCAGTTACACAATACTATTGCAAGTAATTTTAGTACAAATAAATTCTTTTTAATCTGAGCACAAATTACTTTAAACAAAGACTTATATATTAAACATATTTGAGTATTTGCTTAGCATGTGAGACCTCCTACTTCATTTACACCTCAATCCTCAGGGACAGTTAATTATATTTAAAAGTAAAGTTAAATCACTACGTTTTGAGCTGATTTTATCCACATGCTTAAAAGAGCTGAGATTCCCAAATCAGCTGCATCTGAACAATATTGACTTTAATTTGGGAAGAGTTGTATTTGTTAAACCAAAAGTAAAACAAACCTGCAGTGCCAGAAAGCGAGCTTTCAGCCAATACACGCGAGTGACAAACTCCATCCAGCCTTCCTCAAACAAATCTCGTTGCGAAGATGCAAATGACAGCTGCAACAGGTCTCCCAAGAAATGAGTTCCTGGGAAGTCAGGCCCAAATCTTCCATTCACAGAGGCAGCAGGACAATTTCGTGGAGAGACTGCAAGTCAATTACCTATGTTTTACCATAAAGTTACCAGCATCCCATGGAAAGAGTCCCGCATACTAGAATTTCAAAAGTACTGATCTACTTAAAGGCAAACAATTGATAGAGCAACAAAACACAGATCTGGAACATATTAAGAAAAAATAGCTCCAAAATCCAATGAATTCCTGGAAACATTTCTTCATATACCTCGAGTGTTTTCAGAGTCCGAAATGACATCAAGTTCTCACCTGTAGAGCTCTTCCCTTTTGTCAGTAGCCACTGATCTAACTGCAGTTCCATGCAAGAAAGGCTCATCAACATCATATCCTTCAGAAAAAGTAAGGAAGTATCAAAAGAGTATTCAGGGCAAGAAGTTCATTAAAAGAAGAATAAATTTTTAAAAAATCACTATATTTGCAATTTACTTCAAAGAAAGCCTTCATCTTGTCCTCTTGGGATTTCTATTCCCAAGCTTTAACTACTTCTTCTGCCTATAAGGTGAATAATAGCATTTACAAATCAACAGGTACAAAACAAAACTATACTTAGAAGAAGCACTTAAAAAGAAAAATCTCAGCTCATGAAAGAAGGTCAGAACAGCATTGCCTGATGTTAGAAAAAAGTGTCATCCTTATTTTTGTATCTGGCTGAAATAAAACCATATTGAATTGCCAGATCATGCTAAAAGCACGATGCCAGAATATAGCAGTAGCACTGATATTTGAAAAATAAGAAAAAATTTACATACAAGTAAGCAGTTATGCAGTAATAATGAGAACCAAGGGAATAAATTCATAAATATATTTACATATGTTTAAAAAAGGGCATGTATATGTGAAAAATATACATAAATAAGTCACAGGATGTATAAAAATTTAACATCTGCTACACAGAGACACTTTTGTTTGTTTTGTAAACTACATCAATGGAACACAGCAATTTTCATAATTAATATTTTATTTGCAAAGAAGTAAAAACACTTGATCTGAAAAAAATATTTCAAACTGAAGTCATACCAAAGGCAAATAACTTTCCAAATGAATACACACTGCTAACACTGAAAAGATAACATAGGCTGGCTCAGTGGACAAGAAGTATCAGAAATGGTTTTATAATTCAAGAAATATCATCTTCTATCACTAAGCTGGTTTAACATTAATGCGAAGAACTTACTATTTTTTCTATTTGCTTTCAGGAAATTACAGATTGATAGAGGTAATAAAATGGTGATGATGCTGAGGAGGTGGTTTTGGTTTGTTTTGTTTTTTGGGTTTTTACTGTAAATTTCAGGTTATCTTAAAACTACACCGTATTTACTCTATTTAGAGCAGCAATGCTGACCCTCAGTTAGCCAGTGAGAACACAGCAGCCTCTGTACTGACCTGAGGACAAAACAAAACTCTCTGCCATATCAGAAGAAAAGGGAGGGAATCAAAAACAAAGAGCAACAACAGAACAAAGGGGTAAAATATATCTGTGTCCATTTATGACATCTCTATGCATGGGCATACACACACATCATATACAGGTTATATCTGCACGCAGCATCACCCGATCTGTTCGGGAGCTCAGGAACAGCTCCTGGAGCTGCAGGGCACCACAGCTACGGACAGACACAACAGCTGGCACAAGCAGCTCCCCAGAGCGAGCTAAGCCAAACTGCGTCTGCTGGCTTTCATTGGCTACTTCTGACACGTGGAGAGCAACACAGCAGCAAACACGGGAACAAGGAAAAGCATTGCTTTACCTTGATATGTTGATTACTCGAGTCCCTCAGGAGGGGATTGGGAAGGCTACTGCTGTGCTTTCTCCAGCTATTATAGATACTGAGGACCACTTCACACAAGCCAGGAGGCCACTTCACCAGGAACTTTTGGCTGATGACTTTTAGATATCTCATCATCAGCTCCAAGATCCCACCGTTGTTCAGGTTATCCAGCAGGAATTCATGAACATCCTGTTTTTCTAGAAAGCAAACACAAAGACATACATGCTTAAGGCTGAGGCAGATCATAACTTGAAACAAGTAAGTTTCAACAGTGCTTTATGCACTTATCTCACAGCAGTTCTTCCATGCTGCACATCTGCAGAATTCAGTTACTGTATTCCAATCTGTTTAAATGGGAAATTCCATACAATGGGGCTCCTGCACACAATGATTAAGCAATCCCTGAAATTTAGAAAATCACACCTGGTACCAACTGCAATATTTCTATACAATAAAATTATATATTTTAAAATAGCATTCTTCTGTGTCTTCTAGATATGATGGGAAAATACAGAAAATAAAGCATACAATATGGAAAAAACAACAGAGAAAGAACGGGGGTTATAATGAAATCCTTACCAGATTCCATAAATGTTGTAGAATCAAATGACATTCTGTGTGGTCCAACATGCTGGAAATTCTCCTCTTTGATCTCTGATTGCACCTCATAGTTATTGAATGGGTCCTCCTCCTCCTCAGGATCTAATTTCCTTAATCTGTGTGAAAGGGGGGCAAAACCCACAATGTCAACAAAGTCCTCATTCTTTCTTTCATTACTAAGTGAAATCTAAATATGGAACATTGTGCAAATTTTAACAGTGAAAATATAATAACAAATTCACAGATTTGCATACAGTTCCTAAATTTTGTCCAAATCAAGATTACTTTATCTTATCCATTTTGACATCTGCATTGTCCTCTAATTCACTTTAACAGTAGTAAAGGCTTTTTTATTTTTCAATTTTTATTCAGCAATTTTTACTAAAAGCAATTTTATTAAATTTATCGGAAGATAATGCACCACATCTATTTCAAAAACTAACATGGGTCTGGTAGTTTAAAGGTTGGAGGATATCAACCAAACAAAATCCCAAACAGTTTCCTCTCTGTGATACTCTCATAATGAAAAGTTGTTGCTGTACAGTACCTGGAAGGAAGGAACTTCACCAACAACTCTTGAAAGTCAACCTTCTCCTCCTTTTTACACTTGGTGTTCCGAACTCTAGCAGATCTCCTTTTTGCTGTTTCACCACTATCTTCTGTAATTCTCCTTCGCTTCACTCCTTTCTTAGATTTATCACTTGCAGCTATGTCACCTAAAAACATCATAAAACCCCCCCAAAACCTGACAGGTTAAATTGACAAATAATAAGTGAGTAATCTTTTTTATTTTAAAAAAATTAATTACACACCAACACTTGAGATTCATTGGTTTCCTTCTGAAGACAGTGCCAAAAAAAATCTTGTACAGATTTCAAGTAAATATAGCTGACAGCTTGGTCTTCTCAGGTACTTAAAATGACACATGAGCAGAAAAATAATCCTGTCATCTTTTTGCAGAACAGCTCATTCATTCTAAGGGGCTCAAGGCCCCTCCTAATATTAAAAGCATGATATGCATCACTGCTGGAATGGAGTCACAATACTTCTCATCCTAAAGACTGAAAAACTGAAGTGTGGGCAACAGCACAAAACCAGAAAAAGGCAAGACACTCCTTCACTTTTCCTATCAGGTTCTGAAAAGGTTCTGAATCCACCAACATGCAGTGGAAAGACAGAATGTCCCAAAGAATTCTGAAGTGCTTTTTATACCCAGATAAGTAGGAAAGAGATCTTGAATCTTAGATTGAAGTACCTTGCTCACCTACAGCAGCTCCTGGCTCCAATGAACTCTGACTGTGACTTGGAAAGTTGGGTGTCGTTGGAGTATAAGGTAACACAGGATCTGGCATTGTCACCACTGGATTAGTGCTGACAGGCGTTGGCTGAATAACACTGACAGGAGTAGAGGTGGGCGAAAGGATCAAATGTTGAACTGGGTCTTTGTACTCTGAGAGATCAATTCTCTTTCCCAGACTGGGTCGAGGAGGATCACATGTTGTGAGGTGCTGATACATGGCAAGTAAAGCTTCTCCTAAACACTTCCATCTGCAAGTGGAAACACAACAGCATCACAATGTCTTCAATTCTTGGCAAATTATTTTCTAGATTATATTTACAAACCTAATAGCATTAACATTGTTTTTCTCCAACAGCTTAGAGATAGCATGAGCAGTTTCTCAGTGGGACAGCAATACACCTTTGAGTGCCAAAAACCTGTCCCATCAGTCAAAAAATCTTTAAAAAAACAACGTCCATGCAGTAGCTGCTGACGAAATTGTATCGAAAGCTAAAAAAAGCAGTGTCAAAGAAACAATTTTCAGGTTCTGCATTCAATCAACAACAGTAAAAGAACTCACCCTATCCACAAGCAGAAGCAACTTCTCTTCAATAGGAACTACATGCAGAGTTCATTAATATTACAGAAAAATATGTTTAATACAAAAACCAAACCCCAATTCTTTATGCCTTAATAAAGACATATATAACAACTTATTAGTACCCTTATATCTTCCTGTAAATAAAGAACTGCAAGATTTTTTCTGAGTTTTCATTATCCCGACAGTAAAAACAACTTTTTAAAAGCTAAACTCACTTTGAAATTCACATACAAGCTAGTCATATATGAAAAATCCAATCATACAGTTGGAATAGCTGCCAAATCACTCTCAGATATCATATCTGTCTTTTACAACACTGGTTAAAAATAAAAAGTTGGAAAGTGATAGCTATGGGGTTTATGCTAAAATTGTAAGTACACCAAACCAACCTATAAACTAGTAAAAAAACACTGGGGTTGGTTTGCTTTTACAAGGGAAAAAAAAGGTGTTCTGAAGAAACCTGAAGCACAATATAGTTGTCAGAATATGTGCTTCAGATTATCTCTTTGAAAAGAGAAAATATAAAGACTTACGTGAAAAAGGGAATTGGCTGCACCAGTCTGAGGTCTGGTTCTCTGTCACGCACCAGCAAAGCCTGTCTTTTCTTACGTAGCTCAAGTGCTTCGTTTATGATTCTTCCACTTTCAGCTGCACTCACATTTACATTATGGATAGACATATCACTAGGAAATAATGAGAAGTGGACACAAGGTGAAGTTTTTGTTTGCTGGTTGTTTTTTTCTTAAAGCCTGAGGGGGATTCATTTAGTATCTTCATAAGACATAACAAAAAGCAGCATTACAAGAAGCATTCGCGTAACATTATATTACCAACTTTATGGCATACATATAGAAGTGTCAACCATCAGAAACCTTTGTTCTGAATGAACAGTTAACTTAGATCCTGTAAATTTCATGGGCCTCTGTTTTATTTTCCCACTTTCCTCCTATCTATTCATACTATAAAATCCATACAGAAAGAAAAGCAGCAACGTGTGGGGGGTTTTGGTGAGATTTTCTGGGGTGTGAGAGTTGTTTTGTTTTGGTTGTTACTGGTTTGTTTTAATTAGGAAAACTATAATGATTGCTGCAGAGATCGGGAACTAATAAGTAAAACAAAGGCAGACGATTGCAATAGATCTATAAGTGAGTATGAAAACAAGTGCACAGCAACAAATGGATTCTTTTCCTCTCTCTATCTCCCTCCGAAAGCAACTGAAGAACATTCTGTGAGCAGCACCAACACCTCACATCACTATTCAGAAGGCAGGTCAGCAAGGTATCGCTATCACTTAAAGCACAAGACCGCAGCAGGTTTTCTGAACAACCCCAAGCCCAAAATTTACACTCCAAAGGCAGTAAATACTCTAAGATAACATTCACCATTTGAGGAACATCCTTAAAGAATCTTTTTGGAGGCAAGGCTGCTCCTCAAAGATCTTCTCCTTCAGAACCAGTCCTTTGCTATACAGACAGTCTTTTTCCAGAGCTTTGCAGATAAAGTACAAACATGCTGATAAAGAAATAGAAATTAAATGGTCAATGGCTGCTTTGGTTCATTCAAAGCTCCCATTTCTGAGCCTCACATAGAACACCAAATTCCACCCCAATGTGACACATACATGAATTAGTCCAATTACTTGTAACATGTCAAGTAATTACATGCATACAGTTAAAATAGCCTATTATATCTTCCTAGGTATTATATCCAGAAAATGAATACAATTATTTTTGTTTAAACAATGTTTGCATTACATCTTTCACTTACTTTCAAGACTCTTAGAAAGAAGTAATCAGAATCATAAAACAGAATCACAATTATTTACCATTTTTATGTTACCAACTGCCTTAACTGCAGATTCCATTAGTGAAACAAGCAGTGCATCCACTGCTGTAACTACAATTAATCCTACTAGGCTATGAACTAGACTGTAGTTTTGTACCCAAATCCCAGAACTACAGCTGGAAATTACTAGAAAGGCAAAACAAACACACATGGAAATGAACAATGTACAGGGAAACTTCCTGCAGAGAATCTGATCTAAGAGACCAAGACATCTGTTTTTAGGGTAACCAAAACTTATATAAATAATCATACTTTATCGTGAAATAAAACATCTATCATGAAGTAGAAGTCTCTATCAAACCCTACTGCACTGCTTATGCAAGATACACTTTAATCTATATGATTACATCATCATAATTTTTTATTGGTATGTAAAATTACACCTATATTAAGATGTTTCTCATGTATTGTACTTACTTGTGTAGTCACTAAGAGTATACAAAATTGTGATAAGGTTATCTAAACAAGGCCAGTGATCAGGATTACACCTAAGCCCTTCTTCAAAAGCATGACGAGCCAAGGGCAGGCGGATCAGTTTTATTGCCACACGACCAATTTTATACCAGAGGTTGACATCAGTGGAGTCCAGCATTACAGCCTAGAAAGCAAAACAAACAATAGTATTCACATTTCAAACATGCATATCCACTTTGCTGCAGGGACTGGCACTGCTTTAGTTTTCAGCAGGATTACAAGTACTTTGGGGACTAACTAGTGGACCTATTTTATCCCATATAGCATCAGAAAGTACATAGAATTCAATTGCAAATTCACATGATATATGCTGAGTGTGTATGTCTGTATTTTAGAAAGTTCTTACAAACAATAAGGCCCCAGTGTCTTGTTTCAGCTGCACTGTACCTCCAGATAGAACTCCATGGCTGTCTCTAAGTCATCCCGTTGTGCTGCCAGTTGTGCTAGGTTTTTATAGGTGGAATATTTTAACATCAGACCTGGGTGTTTCAGCCCTTCCTTCTCATCACCAGAAAGAACTGCCTAGAAATGATAAAATAAGTGCAACATGGGCATTAGGAATTAGACAAGCAACAAGAACAGCAAGCAACTTGCAAATTGATAATACTGACATTTCTAGTTAGCCAGTTGGAAATTAGGTAAGACAAAATATAGTAAAAACAGTTTCTAGAGCATCATTCTCTCAAGGTCACTGACCTCTCGCAGAAGACGAATCTCAAGCAGCTCATGATAAGCTTTAGCAGACTCTTCAAATCGGTCATGTTTCTGAAGGTCCAAAGCTTTGTGGTACAAAGCAAAAGCTTCTGCTTCCTGTGATTTAAAGAATTAGAACGTATTTAGTAAGACAACCTTATTAAATATACTTATATTTATTATGCATAACAGTGGTTTCACACTTTTGATACTTTCTGCTATATAGCAGAAAGTATTTGTGCAGAAAGTGCATACAGCATTTGTGTTACTGAGCTAAAGTAACTCATTTGAGTGAAGTTTTAGTTTGCTACAGGAGAGTTCAAGAGATAAGATAGCAACATAACTTTCATAAAAACAAAACATTATGGTTGAACAATCCCTGCAACAAGAGGACAAACTGCCCATCAAGACAAAATTAAGAAAATTATGGGTTTACTTACCTGAGCTTCCTTTGTCTGTGTCTTATGACTTTTGAAGGTACCTTCATAGTCATCCTCAACTGTGGAGCTTGCATTCAGTGCTGCGATGCGAATCTGGAATGACAGTTGAGACGTGACAAGAAACGCGACATCTACGTATGTCCCAGCTTCCTTTACAAACTGGATTTTTCTCTTTTTTAAAATTAACTGGTACACGAGCAATACTGAGAGATTTCTATATAAAGTTACAAGAGCTGTAATTAATTTAATCATTGCGATTTGCAAATAATCAAATATCAAAATCATTTCCCACCCGAAATCAGCTGAAAAAAACCAAAATTTCAAGTGTCTTGCAAGCAACAGCTTCCCTAGAATATATATGTGCATTACAGTGATTTTTACCCAAATTCTTAAATTCACCAATAACTACAATCACTCCCATAACAATGTTCTCATTATGGCAATTTATTCTTAGTCCCAGGGAAGGAGAAAGCTCTCAATTTTATTTCTACCAAAACACCTCAAAAGCCATCTCAAAAAACCCTTACCATGTTCACAGCTATTCACAAAGTCTTTCTCCAGGAATAGAAAGAAGAGTCTATCACAAACAGGTCTGGAAAGCAAACAGGATTAGAATATTTATTCTGTTCACAAAGAAAACATTCAGAATTAAAAGACAAGCTGGGAATCCTTTATAACCATCTTTTAATAACCAATTAACCACCACCCCATGCCAAGAGATAGATAGTGCAACCACTGAGGAACAATAACACTAAAGGGAATTTTAACTAGAGACAGAAAATAAAATACCAAGTTAAACACTTCCATTACTTTGGGATAGCTTTCACAACTTGTCCTGGTGGTGAGGGGAGGAGAGAAAACATTGGCAATATAATTACAGCCATGAGGCTAATCATGCACTATATAACAATCGGTCAACACATTTTAATTATATTAACAATATTACAACATGAATCCCTTTTAAACACCAAAGCTAAAACCAAAAATGCTTCTTGAATACTCATTTTATGAGCACAGATCATTACAGCTTACAGATATTTACAGAACAGGAATGGAAAAAAATGGAAGGTTATCTGTGTCAGAGTGACTTTGCAGCAAGGCCATAGTAGCTGGTGAACCCACTGCCTAAAGCACTGTCCCTGCCTGGAAATTCCTGATTAGAACTTTTCTTTACTGCCATCCCTACTAAACAGAATCTGTGCTCTTTCTGAGTATACTGACCAACCACTGCAGACCAGCACTAACGCAAAACCAATTTATAGCTACTGCACATACACTCAGATCTACTGGATTTATGCAAACAAAAAAGAAACTGAACTTTTACTAACTAGCATTTCTTCATTCTGAAAAAGGATACTAATATTTCCAGTCCTTTTTACCACTGATAAAAAGTTTATAATCTGTAAGTAATTTTTCCTCATAACTAAGCCCATAATTTATATTAAATTAACTGCTTGAAACATCATGTAGGTAAAGGCAAAAATATATGAAAGAGCTCTGTGCTGCTTTTATAAAAAACCTTCCCATCAACTCAAACAAGAAGATGACACATGCAAGACAGCCTAAAAACAGTCTTTAATATGGGAGACTACATTAATAGAAGAGTAAGTCCAGAATTAACCACAGCAGGAAGCAGTGGGAGTGTTGAACTATAAGCTGAATTAACTCATAAATCGTCATGATTAATTCTGCATGTAGAGAAAATAATGCTTTGACAGGAATTTCATTCATTCAGCAATGAGAATTTGCTTGCCCATGCACCACTTGCTCTCCTTGCTTGCAGTTAAATCAAACTGACAACTGCACAGCAATAAAGCATTTTTCTCTTTAAGTCACCAAATAAACATTACTAAAACCTCAAATCTCTTCCAGGACAGATTCCTTGTCTGCTTTTCATATGACAAAAATATACACACAGAGATTAATGGTTACCTCTTTCAGATATATTGAATGCTACATTCATTTTGACAGTGTAGATGCTTATGACATCTAAATAAGTCAGTCTGTATGATCCCAAATCAATTACATATTTAAACTGAGGGTGGTTAAGTCCACTTACGAAAATGCCTACATTCAGTAATATGCCCAAGTCTTTTGCTGAATCCAAATAATCTTGCTCAAGGTGGCAGAGGAATTCAACAGCAGAGACTATGGTCAAGACTTTACTTCCAAGGTTAGACTTGGGGAAACTGCAACCACAGAAAAAGTAGGAAAACTATTTCAATGCTACTTAGTACTTACACTGGAACTTTGTAGCATACAGGAACTTAATAACAAACATTTAGCATCTCTCCTGTCTGCTGCTCACAAGTTGAAAGCACAGAACCAAATAGAGCTGTGTAATGCTCCTAGAAAACAAGGGCAGGGTGTTGCCTCCACACAGCTTTTGGGGTGTCAGGCACGTGGGGGGATTATTTCATTTTGGTTTAAACCAGGCACTGTACGTGGCTGCAAAACTACACTGAGTTACACCAGTGTCACAGCATTTAGGAACTGAGTATGTTGCTACAAGCACTTCCAGAGGAACATGGCCATATCAGGTAAGTCGGGAACAAATCATTACTCTCTCATATTAAGTATTACAAACCAGTTTGAATTTTTTTCAGATACAAGAGTGTCTCAGCTATAAATCTGTGGCTACAACAGGTGTGCACAACCTGAAAAGGCAACAAGCCTTTTGCTTTTAGAATCTTCTCTCCTTTTATCTTAGTAGTTTAAAATTTGAGTATTTCCAATGTCAGTTCTTGCTCCCAGGGCTTGTGTTCTTAACTTCTAAGTAAGAAACAAAGGGAGTGACTTGGGCTTTCCCAGCTTTTGTTGCTGCTGCTACACTTGGGATCCACACATTGCAGACACACGTTTTTAAAAAACCACTTGATTTTTGGTTTGGATTTCTTTTTTTTCTTTTCTTTTTTTTTTTTAACATTGCAAAGATCCGCCGCACTTTAGCACAAGCCGTTTTTACCGAAACAGGATCCCTTTCTGCACAGAGGGGCAGGGACGCTCCTCACGCCGCTCGCCCGGAGGGCGGCATACAGGGCCGGGAGAAGGAGGGAGCCCATGTTCGCCTCCGACCGCGGCTCCGCGGAGGGAGGGGCGCGGTCGAGGCCGCCTAGGCCAGGCTCTCGCTGCCCTCACAGGGCAGGGCCCAGACGCCGGCAGCCCCTCCGCGGGGCCGAGCGGACGGGACACTCACCTCGCGGGGCTGCCCCCGGCATGCCGGCGCTGCTCCCGGGGGGTTCCCGGGGGGTTCCCGGGGCGTTCCCGGGGTGCTCCCGGGGTTTCCCGGCGCGGGTCCCTCAGGTTCCCGCCGCTCCCCCGGGAGCCGCGGCACCGGCGGTTTCCCCTGCAACCGCCTCCAGAGCCCCGGCGCCAATAAGGCAGCGCCTCATTGGCCGAGACGCCCTGCCCGGCCAGCCAATAGGAGCGCTGCGCACTGGGAGGCGGGAAGGCGGGAGCTGGGGCTGAGGGCGCTCAGGGGTCGTGGAATGCCGGGGTCAGTCTGGTTGGAAAAGAGCCCTGGGACCATCGAGTCCAACCTGGGACCGAGCAGGACCATATCGACTAGACCAGGGCACTCAGTGCCACGTCCAGTCTTTCCTTAAACACTTCCAGGGACGGTGATTCACTCCGCCACCTCCCTGAGCAGCACGGTTCAATGTCATAACCAGCTTTTCTGTGGAGAAGTTCCTCCCACTATCCAATCTAAACCTCCCCTGGTGCAGCGTAGGACTCTAATTACTCCAACACCAATGGTGCCGGGACAGAAAAGTCATGCTGGCTTTTACCTCCCCTGGGCAGCCTGTTACCTGCACCTGAAACAGTGGGTCTAGGTGTTTTCTTTCCCCTGGAAAAGCGCCATTCCCTTTCAGTGATCCAGCACCGAAATCCACCACCTTCAAGAATTAATAAGTGCAAGGATTGATCCCACTGAAAAGCTGTCAGGACAGAAAGGTGTTTCTTCTGGACAGTCTGTTTAAACCATCACCACTGAGACCACGAGCATTCCTTCCAATGGAAGATACTGTCATTATCTTTCAGCAGCTCAACTCCAAAATGTGGAGCTAATCATCCAAATTCAGTATGTCTGGGGAATTCTCACAGAAAAAATGGTGCAAGGGCAGAAAGCAGTTCCTTGCCTTTTTGTCCTTCAAACACCCTATCACTTGCACAAGCAAGACTGGGCAGAGCTGCCTTCCTTCACAAATTAAGGCACAGTCATCCTCTTTTTGGAGCCCACCTGCAAAATTTGGATTCTAACTTCAGAAATTAATAGATCTAAAGACTGCTCCAACTCAACAGGTGTCAGGAAGGTAAGATGTTATCTGTCCCAGGAGCTTCCAACATGGCTTGTGTGGGGTGTGTGGGCAAAACCCTGAACATGTGTGGATCTCCTGTCCAGGGGGCTGGAAATCAGCTCAAAGCCACTGGGTTTCTCTAGTTTGGTATGGAGCTAGCTGGAGATGGGAACACACTTCTGTGCCTCTGGGACATGAGGGAGATTTTCTGCATGATGGTGGCAGGATGATGTGAAGGCAGGCACCACTGTGACAGCTCCTTGTGTAAATAACTTTACCTAAGTGTAAGGTGGTCATACAGCAGCAAGTGTTGAAGAGCAGGTGTGCCATCTGCAGCCCCACAGAGACCTCAGGACAGCCCGAGCACAGACAGACTGGCAAGGCCCCAACCTCACGTTTAAATCTCCATGTTGCTACAACACATCACATCACGTCACACTGATGAAGGTAAGCTTGTGCTCAAGCACTACACTGAATCACCATTTAGCACTATAAGGAACAGTTCTCTTCATCTCAATGGTACTATCTCCAGGGTCCCATTTGTGTTCGTGCCCTTCTTTCCATCATGACTCCCCAACCACAGGGTTGCTGTGAGCAACAGCATCACACTGTTGTGTTTGGAGAGTAACTTAAAAAGCTATCACAACTCTGTAGTACTTTTCTGTCAGTAGTGCCCTGCAGCATCCTCAGGGCCTCACTGCTCCTCTCTAGTGTAAATACACAGAAAGATTGTCCACAGTTCAAAGGTTTGAGGCTAGGAAATGGTTACTCAGTGTTCAAAATCAGGGCATTACCTTTCAGTTTGAACATATGCCTATACAGCATTCTCGAACAACAGAGGCCACTTTGGGGACCATAAATATTTGTTAACCTTAGGCGGTTAAGCCTGGGATGTTACAACAGTAAAAAGATCAACCATAGCTGGGAGATACTAAATCCAGATGTCAGGCAGACTCCAGCCCATGGAAGACAGGCAATCTGCATGTAGCATTCAAGGGGAAGGGATGTTATAATGTCATTTCTGAGCCATAGATAAGGGTGGTGTCTCTGATTTTCTCCAACCTGAGGTGTGAAAATGTTTCTTGCTTCTGTTGGTTCCTGTGTTCATGCTCTAAGCTGGGTTCCAGGGGCCTGCGTAGCCCCTTTGCTGGTTACCCTTCTTGAGTCCCAAAATACTGTCAAACCTATGCTAACACTAGCACAGTGAAGGAAAAATAGGCCATTTCTTCAGATCAGCATACTGGGGAAGTTGTTCCCAGGCACAAGCCCACACTGGGAGCAGCCAAGGGTGAGAGTAAAGCATAGAGCCTGCAGAAATCCCCAGGGTGGCCAGCATGGCCCAAAACCAGGAGTGCTGGATCCCAGGGCTGAGCAAGTTTTCTCTGAAGGAAACAAAGGCTTTGGCAAGGGTTTGTGTTTGTTACTTCAGGAGGCAGAAGGACCTCCAGGAAACGAACCATCTGCAGATCAGAATGAAAGTGAGATTTTTTTCTGCATTTCAGAATATTCATCTCAAGCTGGTGTAAAGCCAGGGCCGTCCACCCCCTTCTCTGCAACACAGTACTCCTGTGTTGGTATGTCTCAGGCTCAGTTCACCTACCTCACTGCCTGAGTTTCAAAACCTTTTGGTTGAAGACATCTGAGAAAGTGGAGAGATCTGGGTGGCCACGAAGTCTGTCCCCAGGCACCAAGACCTACAAAGCCCCAATGCTGTGAGCCAATAAACTGACACTTATCAAAAGAAGCTTTGCTACAGTTTATTAACCAGATAAAATGTGCTCCCCCAGCCTGATACACAAATTTGTGTTTAGTACTATATTCCCGACAGATTTGGCAAACAGAAGTTATTTATGGTGTATAGGGAACAAACTACTTTAAATGGCAATTAGAAGGAATATTTGTAATAATCCTGAGACCTCAAGCAATAAACAAATAAAACTCCAATCATAATAATGAAGGAGCATAGAAGGCCCCTTCAGCCTTGTGTTCCCATGGACCCTCCTGGCCCAGGGACATGCTCTCAGCTCTGCTGAGCTCCCTGACCTTGACCTGACCAAGTCATAAAGTGAAAGGGAACTGATGAATGTTCTCATTAGTGGAAGGCAGAGACACCATTCTACATTAAAAAGTACCCTGCTCTTGTTTTAAGAAAATGCCATGTGTGTTCCAGTTATAAAGTGAGGGAGTATATGGGTCCTAAAAACCCAAAACACTTCTCTGTAGAAACACTGAGCTGGAAACATCAGCTCAGATCACAGTGAGGTGCTGTATCATCCCATAACAGTGGGGTGAGGAAAAGGACTCTGAACAAACAGTGAATAACAGGAATTAAAGCTAGCAGTAGCAGAAAATTAAAAATCTTTTCTAGTAGCACAGTGCAGGTCTTCACAAGTCCAGTGCAGGTCTTCTTCTCTCTCCTCTAGACACTGCCATCAGCACAGAGATGTTCAGCCCTGAAAATCTTGTGGACAAATAACACTTTGTAGGAGCAGCCACAGGAGATGGCAGTGGCAAAGCACAGAGTATAAGATCTGACAAGCTTTCGATGCCTAAACTTCTCTCCAAAAAATCACCTCTCTTTCCATAAAGGGCTTTCAGAGGAGCCTGAAAATTATTTTACTTCCAGGTCATCTTTGGTGGCCTGGGACACTTCTGCTGCCATAGAGGAAGAGAAAAAAGGGTTTTTCTGCCTTGCAAACTATGAGAAAAACTGGATAAACCTCAGAACCTCTCTGGTCATCAGTAAAGCCAAATGTTCTGGAATTAAACTTTTTACTGCTATAAGCAGCTTTGTCTAGGCCCGGGCTTGGATGCAAAGACAAGTGAATCATCAAGGTGAAGGTGTAGAGCTACACAGATTTGATCACAAGAGGAAACAAGTAGATAGACAGAGCTGGTCATCTCTGGGTTGCCTTCATCATTGCTTTGTTCCAGGCGGCCACTCAAAGGATCACAGGAACGTCATCACTGTCCTGTTCTTGCCGATCTGCCAGGGCTCCAGCGGGTAAAAGCGGATGACGATCCTTTTGGGTAAAAGAGCAAAAATGTGGACAGGTAACATTATTTTACAATTAAATATTATTCCTGCCCCGTTTTCAACACAGTAGAAAATCTGCACTAGGGTCTTACTGTTTTACAGTTCAGGGTGTTAATTTAACAGAAGCAAACATAAGCTGTATATGGGCAGGGTACAAACAGGTGCCAGACTTCACCCACACAAACAAAAGCAGTCTGAATTTCAGCACTTTAAATGAGGTACTTGTCCATTTTAGAAGGACCATTTTAGAAGGACATAGTCCATAATTTTGTTCAGTGATTTATCCTGACAGCATCCGAGAGGCAGGGAAATACTATTATCATTCTCCTTTGGGGAGCTGGGTAAGAGGGGCAGAGGATGACCTTCAGGAACAGCCTTGTTCCAGCATTTGGCATGGCGAACCCCCTGTAAAGCTCTACCAATTCCCGCGGGGTTTCACACCAGTTTAACCATCTGGTATTACTGATCTTCAGTAATGCCCAGACTGTTCAACAAGTGCATACCAGTCTATGGTTTTATCTGGTCCCAAACCACATGTCTGGGATTCAGCATCCAAAAGCACTTGGCGTTTGCAATCTAGTCTTGGATCTATATTACAACTTAACCTCCTGGAGGACATGGGAACTGCCACTATCCCCACTACTCTGAACGTCCCCTTGTATTTGTTTGCCGTGCCCCATGTCCATGGACCACACAGACCCGTAGGACTGATTGGGAGCATTCTCTCCCTGCCCTTGGGGTGGGCACGGTGCCCCCCGGGCCGAGGCCCAGCCGGGCCGCACTCACCGCTCTTGGCTGAGGCCCAGCTGCGCCGTCAGGACGTCGAAGAAGCGAGCGCTGTGCTTCTGGTTCTGCCCCGCCGTGCCCACCACGCCGATGGAGGAGACGACCAGCTGGGCGCAGGGTTCGGCCGAGCCCGACAGCACCATGGGCAGCCCGCTCCGCACCGTCACGTTCACCCGCTGCCGGGACAACCACCGTCAGCCCCTGCCGCCTCCAGCCACTCGGCCTCCGGCCACGCCACCCCGGCCCCGCGGCCTCCAGCCCCGCTGCTCCGGCCTCGCCGCCCCGGCCCGGCCGCCCCC
>VZTX01024795.1:0-101631 GCA_013400915.1 Pardalotus punctatus | reverse complement strand
GGCCCCTGCCCCGCCCCCGGCGCGACCCGGGCAGCGGAGCCCCGGCGGGGGCGGGTTCAGCCCCCGGGACCGCCCGAAGCAGCACGGTGCGCCTGCTGCCCTGCCGGTGCTCCGCGCCCTGCGCCAGCCCCAGGCGGGGTAGTCTGCTTCACCGCATGCACCAGCCGGCTGCCGGGCCTTTGGGATTCACCATGGGTGTTGCTGGGATAGATATCAAAGGCTGTGAGACCAAAACCATCACATCTCACTGATGGATGGTAAAATGAGTTTTGCGATGGCCCTTACTACCAATGGAAAAAACATTTCAGGTCACTACAACAGACACCCCTGTACAGGGAGGGCTGAGAATGGAAACACAGTGATTTCTCAAATCAACCAGCACTACAAGATTATAAAAAGCAAGCAGAGAGGTTTACTGCTTTTTCCAATGTGTATTAGTTACAAGGACTTTGAGCAATCAGGACTTTGAGCTCCCAAGTTGATAAAAGTGACCCTGGCAGGCTGGCTCACAGGGACAGTCATCGGAGGTGTCTAAACTAGAGATCAGAGGTTTCTCAGAAGCTGAGCTTTTGTCCAGTGAGGTTCCACATGCTTATTTACAGCAGAAGGTTATGAATCAGCTAGATTAAAAGGTCATCTTGTTTAAGGCACAAAACTGTTGGAAAAATTGGCCTTGTGTAATGTGACATCTTGGTTTTCTACAATTCTAGACAATGCTAATGAAAACTGATGAAATTGCCTTTTTTTTTTCTGCTTAGGGAATTGCTTGGCCTATGCTGCTGCTAATGAAGACAATACTGGCACAAAGAATCATGTGCAAAAACCAGCCAGGAATAAGGCTGGGAAAAGATTTCTAGGACAGAGTAGTATCTAGAACTGAAACCTTCGTGAAAATCACTATGAGAACACAACCGGTTTTATAGAACTTGCCAGCAAAAATGTCATGAGCCAAGACATGGTAGTACTGGGGAAAAAACCAAAAGCAGTTATTTGATTAGTGAGAGAAGCAATTTCTGAATTCCATTACTCATTTTGATTTAGTCTTTACAGGAAGGGTTTCTTGGCAAGGATTTCAGGGTAAGGTTCAAGGGCAACAACTACTTATGAATGGAAATATACACATATATATTCCACCAGGTTCTGTGTCCTTTACAATTTGTTATTTTCAACTGAAGAAACTAGAAATTTTGGGATTTGCTCAGTTTTACCTCATAAATTGTGCTGCAATACAAAAGGATTTTGTATTTGAGCTATAGCTAAGCAGAAACAAACATCCAAGAAAAAGAGCCCAAAAGCTCCAAAACAACTCTTTGCCCTTTTATTGTGATGCATGTGTTGCTCAATGCCACAAAATCTCTCTTATTACTTCAGCTGCACAGGGTGACTTACTTGGTAAACTTCCATTCCAAACAGTCTCAGAAGAGCATGTCTGCATTTGTTCCCCCTCTGCATCTTCTAGGAGAAATGTGGATTGCTATTACAGTATTACCACAGAAAAAACCCCCCCAATTTGTGTGCTGTTATATTCTCTTTCAAGGAAACACTGTGAATGCATTCTTTCAGAGTACTCCCTATATAATATCAACATGGTATTTTAGGTAGGCAGTTATTCCAAGGCTGTGGCCACCAGCAGCACTAATCTCCAAGAACAGCCCCTGCCACATATGTACTGGCAGACAGAACACCAACAGGACCCAGGCTTTCAGAAATCAAAAGCAGTGGTTAACTAAAGAATTATAAAGATTCACAGTTGTAGATGAATACAAAGAAATTTCTCAAAGGAACCTCAAGGCAAATAGATATGTGGAATGTACATGGACAGCCAAGCAAGATGCCTCAGCAATAAGAAGCTTAAAAAATTCCTTTTTTTCACTTTTGAGAAGTAGTTTTGTGCTCTACTTGTCTGTGCAGACTCATGCTGGGAAGATGAAGATCAGGCACACTTTGCAGTACAAATGTTAAAATCTCATGAAAACAATGATCCTCATCCTATTCAGTTCTTTAATGTTCCCAGTTTATAGACTGGCTCAAATTTTGTCAGGGAATACCATTCTTGTCTCTACCATCTCTGAGAAGACTGACACTGAAATAAAATCCAGATGCATGTTAAGTGACCTGTAGGGCCTCAGCCTCCTGTATAAATTTAATGTTTTAGGTCTTAAACTTTCCCCGGCTTCCACCCCCAAAGAGACAAGAAAGACCTGGCCGGGGGGAAACACTCTGCAGCATCTGTGCTCTTTCCAGTTACATGTAGAACTGGATGTCAGAGAAGTTAAAAAGGGGGAAAAAGGCAGGAAAAATGCTAAGGTAGGTTAATTCATTTCAACATCTTCATCAACACAGGTGCCAGTTGCTCTTTCAGCTGTGGATCAATTTGAATATTGCTCAGTTCTTTGATATTGAGGATCATCTCATGGGCTTGGAAAAACAGCTCTTTCCCCACAGCATCCTCCACCCGCCTGCGCCACTCCCTCAGCCTGGGTCTGTCTTCAAAGATGTCACAACCAACTCCAACAGGCTGCAGAAAGGGGAGAGAGCAACAGTGAGGCTTTGGGCAGTCACTTCTTAACCAAAACAACAGGCTCTAAAAATGCACCTGCAGGAACTGGTAAAGGAAAAAAAATGAAGAGCTCATGGAGGAGCAGCAGGAAGAAGGGAAATCTCCTCTGGTCGGTTGGACAGAGAAATTAGCCTGTAATTTAAAGGGCATTTACAAAACAGTTCCTGAGTGCTGGAATAGCTGTTAAGTGCAGCATAGATGACCACGTTCTATGAGTGATTTTCAGCCACAGCACTGAAGATGTGGTGGGCTGGCATTTCCAGGGACCACTGTCCAGCTTGCAGTACAAGAGTGCTGTATTATACAGCAACACCCCAGCATAAAACATTAAGTGTTTAACTGAACCAGTGTTCTAATTGCCATCATCTACCCCCTTCAACTTTCTGTCTGTGCCACTCCCTAGAACACAATATAGAGAAGCAGAACTGCTGTTTTTCAGTCCCTTGGACACTGAACTGGGAGAAAGAAATGACTGCTGGGCTGCAGGATCGAGGCCCTGGTGGTCTGGCAGAGAACAACCAGTTTGTAACAGACTTAATTTGACTGCCTCTGAGATTAATTTTTTCATCTTCCAGACAGGGCATGGGCAACTACCATATTCTTTAATGATAGAAATATTCCTATATTGTTTTCTCATTTCATCAGACCTGTCTGCTATTGCTTCTCACTTATATATATTACTTCCTTCTCTGGAGGTTAAAAATAAAGTCATGATAAAAAATGAAGAAGAGGTATTGCTAGAGAAGAGAAACAAAAGAGATTTGTTGCAGCCAGCTTTTTTTCTTTGCTTTTCACTGGTGTTCTGAACCCACTCCCACATTCTCCCCATTGTCTTAAGCCAGTTCTGCTGAGATATGCCTGCGCTTCTCCTTCTAGTGAAGTGTTACCACATGCCGAACCCTCCTTCCCCAGCAGCATCTGTTTTCCCTTGTGCTGACACTTCCTTACCACACTCCAGCACTCACTTGCATCAGTTCCACAATGGCCACAAGATCTGCCAGGGAGATCTCACTCCCGATGATAAAAGCCTTGTCCTGCAGAAACCGCTCCTCGAATTGCTTCAGGGAAGTGGACAGCCCCTCCATAACCTCCTGGAGCTTCTCAGAGGGCAGCGGCTGCCCTGTGAAGAGGGGAATCAACACCTGAGGAGAGAAGGGACATAACAGAACAGATGACTGTCATCTGTGGTGGTAGTAATTTAAGTTATACCCCATGATCAGCAGTGATCCCACAATAAAGCCACAGAAGGGGATGGTAGAGCTTCATGGATTGCTGCAGCTCCAAGGAGCTCCTGGACAGAGAGTGCACAAGCAGTCCTAGGCAGCTGATCTGCTGTGACAGGGAACTCCAGCTAATCAGCAGCAATATGCAGAACGAAATCAAGGATCTTCATCTCATTTTGTGCCTGGCAGCTCTGCCCTCCCACTCCACCCTGTTGGGTTGCAGAAAAAAAAAAAAAAGGGCAACAGCTCCAGGGAAGGCCAATCTCTGCCACAATCACCCCTGCTACATCTCTGTTTCACCAGCAGCTGCCCACCAGCCACCCCTGCCAGCTACCCTGCTGTGGAACTGGGTGCTGGAGGTAGCTGCCTGTCCCTCAGGGCGATGGAGAGGAGGGAATGGTGGTGGCTGTGGCAGGAGTGTTTGAAGGACTAGAATGTGTCAACACTGGCTGGAGAGGCAGAAATGGCTTCCTCTGTGTGACAGCAGCCAGCAAGACTGGAAGTGGTCAACACCATTTTTACATGAGCCTGTCTGCGGCCTCCCAAACACCATTCTTTAAACCACCAGACATTTTTCTGGAGCAATCACGTAACTGCAGTCCTTGTGTCTCCACAGACTTGCTGGCACAGGGGGTAGTTGCCTCTCCGTGGTATTTTTGACCTCTCACAGAGGTGTATGCACCACTGGAGCCTGCAGTGTTTCACAGCTATGCTGCCTCCACCTTCCACAGCTAAAGAAGTATAGTTTATTTAGAGAATCAGAATTAAAGATACAAATTTCAATCACTGTAAGTGGACTGATTTTCTGCTTACTGCTAGTATATTCAACAATTCAAGTTGGGATTGCTTAATCCAAGCCAGGATTTTGGCCAAATACATGTGGAATCTATTTCATCAGAAAATTCATGGCCAGTTTCTCTTCCTTTGGGTAAAATCAGTTGAGACAGCATATTCTTCCTTTTCCTTATCTCAGGGCAGTCTATCTTCTCCCATTTCTAGCTAATATGCTTCTCTTACATGGTGGCTTTATATGTTTCCATATTTGCAGTTATTCTGAGGACCTTTTCTGCATCTGGGTTACCTAAACATCATCAGCAATTATCTGGATTTCTTTCCCTTGGAGCACTGCAGTGACAGCCTGCAGAGGCTGGAAGAAACTGCTTCTTGTAGGAATCTGACTCATATTTGAATTGCTTCTCTGTACTCTATAGACAAAAAATCAAATATCAATAAATTCAAGAAGATAAATGAGTCCTGATATGTTTTGTTAGGCACAAACAAGGGCAAACTACAATGGAGGAGTGAAGTTCTTACCTGTTTACTAGCAATCCTGATTTCATCTGAAATTCCATACCACAGCTGTCCTTGCAGGGCTATATTTGCACCTGGGTCTCTCTAAAGACAGTTACATTAACTGTCTGTTGAGTTGGCTGGAAATAGGTGTCTAGCAAAATCATCTGATACTAAATGATTTTCTGGCTCAGGGTGAATCAGTTAATTTTGCCTAAATGTAAATTGACCTGACTACACTGATTAAAGAAAATCTGCCCCTCCAGAGAAGCATGTAAGTGTGCTGGAAGCAGAAGGCTCCTTCTGGATTTCCACCCCGATGAGGCTGCAGGGACTTGTATGAAGAATGCAAGTCTTTCTGCTTCCAGCAACAAAACACATGCTCACCAAAGCCAAACTGCCTATGTGCACACTCTGCACAGCTGTGCAGTGAGGGGGAGGCCCTTGGAAGCAATACCAAGTCTGTTACATATTTGCTCACAAATCCAGGCAATGGAAGTCTGTTGGGTTTGAGACCTTCTGCACCAGACCTTCTTAAAGGGAAAAACCAAAATGGCCAAAGCTGCTTTTACGAAATCCTGACGGTGATTATTTTGGAACAGCTCCCTCTCCAACACCTCTTTTCAGCTAGGAATGGCCCAGGTTTGTTATTTCAGCATGACAAACTGTGTCTCAATTGGGGCTGTTCAAATGCTTGGTATTCTCACATCACTTTACTCACGTTTTTACATTCAGTCTCCTTACCTTGATCCACATGGTCTTAGGAGCATTAGCCCGGATGTTAGCATGGTGCCAGGAGAGGTACTCATCTACCCGGGCCCGTTTTTGTATGTCTGAGGGGTACCAGTGGTCGGGGGTGTTGTACTTTCGACTCAGATACAGCAGAATGGCAGTGCTGCTCACGTGTCAACAGGAGACAAGAAAGGGGTCAGGCAGTTATGATGCAAAATGCTGTTGCCTAAACTCCCTCTTCTGCTCCTTCTCAACTTGTTGCTTCCACTCAAAAGCATTCAGATCAGGATTTCCAGTGGAGTCTAGGGACCATATAAAGGCATCCTAATTCATGTTGACATCAGTGGCCTTTAATCACCTTAGCTTCCATGAAAACTTTAACCTGCTGGAAAATCACAGCACTGTTCTATGGTGCTACTGGACAGTACAGGGATAAACAAACAATAAACCTACATGATCATCCATCAGTGATGGTAACTCCACTTGTTCCTTGACTGTTCTGACCCATCTCTCTGAGACCTGCGCTGTTTCTGTGCTTGCATACTAAATGAAACTCTCTGATGGGTTATGCTGCCTTTTCATCAGGTCTGTCTCCCGCCTGCAGCTTCCACTGAAGTCAGTAGAAGTCTCAGCAAGGAAACCCTACAGAATCTTTTGTGTTTGTCCAGATGTTTATACTTTCGCTAACTGGCAAAAGTCAGATGGAAAAATATCTTAGTCATCTGCAACAATACTTAGGCTGTTACTACAAAAAAAGATGCCACAGAGAATGTGCTGACAAAATGGAAGAAAATGCAGACACCCCTACCATGCTGATAGTACTACAGTTCAATTATTTCAGTACTATGGCACCATTAACCAGTCTCGGCATTAATCTTTTAATGTAACACCTAAATTTTATCTCCGTAGATGTTCACTCAGCCTTTATGACTAATTTAGATGAACAGAATTCTTTCCTAGAGTAAAAAGGATTTCTTTTCCTAGGGTGAAAGGGATTTTTATAAGCTTTAAACATTTCCCAGAAATGTTTATAATCCCATTTTGAGGTAAGTGCATTCAGGATGAGATCAAGAAGCTAAGTCAGCTGAGTTGTTTACATTCTGAAAGATAATTCAAACAGAAAATGGAAAGAGATCAAATGAGGTTATACTATTAAAAATAACCAGCATGTTCATATATTCTGTGATCTTTAATTATTCCATGGGAATGACATCTTCTGAATGCAGCACAGATTGCTGGTACCCAAAGAAGTCTAAGGACTGAGTTCTTACCATTCTGCAAGGGTGAAGTCTCCGTCCTTCAGTGCTGGTACTTTCTTCAAGAGGCTGATTTTGCCAGCACCTTCACTATTTGATGGCCCTAAGAACATGAACAGACAAGTCTGAGGTTAGAAGTGTATCTGCCAGTGCACGATAAACGAAATACCTGCAGCCAACTGCGTGATCAGTGAACTCTGTGTGGTTTTCCCGATATGGTCTTAGCTCAGAATTGCAAGGTAATGAAACGGCAGAGTCAGTATTAAGAGCTGTCTGCAGAGGGCAGTCAGCTCAGGCTGGGCACACGGCATGGAACGGTTCATATTCCTGTACAGGAGTTCTACTGCTTGACTGAGGTACCAGGATACCTGCAAAACTTATTGACAGAGTGGACATTTGCTAGGGGCAGGGGAGCTCAGATACTTCAACACTGCATTACTCCTGACTCTGTGTTACTTCTGGCTCTGCATGTCAACCTACTTCTGACAGGAAAATGCAGGAGGAAGACACCATCCTGTAAGATTTTAAACTCCACAGTTCTTGGAGGAATTAACAGCTGACTATCTAATTAGGATTTCAGTTTCCCACTGCTGGCACCAGATGTGCCAGCCAGCCAGGGAAAGGTACAACAGTCCAGGAACAACTAAGTAAGAAAAGCTGTGAGAAATTTGTTTGCTTTGCTTGTTTTAAGTGCTCCTGAGAAGGAGACATGACATTTAGGGTGCAAATCCTGATGAAATCAGCATGACCAGCAGGAAGACTTGTACAAAAATCCCTTTGTTAAAAAAAAAAAAAAAAAAAAAAAAAAAACCCAAAAAAAACCCAAAAAAAAAGGATCATTAACTTACAGTGATCTCCATCTCTAAGGACTATTTGTATGCATTGAGGAGGCAATGGCAGTGTCTACTTTACTGGACATATGTGCAGCAGGAAAGTCTCCAGGAAATAAAACCAGCCTCTGGACAAATTAGTTTGTTTGCAGCTGGTTTGGGAAAGGGTGGGAGAAGGCAGGTTGCTGCATTACAATTACAGACTGATTTCCCTATATTGATTTCCTGTAATGAGTTAAATCAAGCATACCTTACCAACAGTTCTCCTTTCTAACTGACTGGCCTCTACCCTGTTTTTAATTTGACAAGTGCATTTTTAAAATTCCAGTGTAAGTAGCTTCATCAGAGACTAAGGTTTACATTCATCTGCTATTTGAAGGGATTCAAACCCGTGTCTTCCATCTCATAAGGAAAAGTCTCTGGCTCCCTGCTGTGACAGTGGCCTCCAGTTTATCTGGGTAAGAGATTCCATCTGCACAGAAGAACCAGGCAGCATTATCAGGAGAGGTAGGAAGACAGAGCTTCTTAAGAATTAAGAATAGCCTGACAGAAAGTGCAAGTTAAGCCTAATAATTGAGAAAATTGAGTATAAAAATAACAATGCCCAAAAATCAAGCCAGCAGGCAAAGTACAAGGTGCCTCACACCCGTGATTTGTATCACAGGAACAGCAAGGCAAATGTTTGTAACTCTATGATCATGCTCAGGGAAACTGCTTGGTTCTGTGCTTTTAGAAGTGCTCCAAAGGCTGGTGGTCATCACACACCCAGCTCTGGTGAGATCTGTAGTGTTCAGTTGGTCCTTGGAAAAATGCAGTAGAAATTTGCCAGTCAGTAATGCTTACAGCTAATGAGCAGTCGCTTGTCAGACCCAGCTCTTTGGTTGCCCTGCTGTCTGTGTTTATTATCCAGGGCAGCAGGAAACTAAGAAACAAGGACATGAGAAGTAAGCAGTGGGTGAAGGCAGCTGGAATCAGATTTCAGAAAGCTTTCATCATACAGCAATCCTAGCAGGAATATTGAGCATATTTGTTCCTGATAGGACTAACATGCCATTACAGCAGGTTGGACAGTAGGTCAGTGTGTGTTACACAGCCTGCACCACAACCCAGAGATGGTATAATTTACTTTGGTTTGTACAGGGTCTTTGCACACAGACATAAAAGACCTGTGCTGAGACTCTGCGACTGAGCTGTGAATTGGTAAATGCCTCGGTGTGAACACTAACTCCAGGCTGCTTCATTGGGACCCACTGCTTACTGTATGAAAATAGAGACCAATATTTGTATTTGCAGTTTAGGAAAGTTTAAGATTGTGCCTCTCTTCCAGCCAGCAGAGACAGCCTTTTTTGTTTAGTGGCATTAAGTGGCCCATCCTTATAATTTCTATGATGTTGGCTTGACTTACGGTTCTGTTTAACATCAGTTGTATCTGGTGAAATTAGTCCTTGATGACCCCCAAGGATGGATGGATATACACACACACACACAGTGTGTATTGTTGGGCTTTGAGGTATAACTTTAACAAGCAGAGTATACAGAGTCAAGAAGCAGGGCAGGCTGCACACATGAGGAAATCTTAAGCATAAGTCATAGTGCAGGGAAGGAGGTCTGTTGGGGGGTGAAAAGAGCAGTGGAGAAGATTTAACGGAAATAGAAGGGGAAAAATCCCAGTCAATTTGCCAATCACATACCTTCCTAATCATCTCCTCAGCGGCGGGTTTCCAAGTAATATACTTTGCCTTAGGCACAAAAGTAACAATTTACTAGGAAAACGCAACATTTAACTGGGCAACAGCCATACAGCTGGACGAGCCTGAACAACAGAGTGTTTCTGCAAAATATAGCATTCCCAGAGCACTCCTCGGCTGTCATTGTGACTAATTTGCTAAAATGGCTAGAGGAACATTCCTTGGAGAGCCACAAAAATAGATGCAGCAGAGCTACGAGACTGCTCTGGGAACAGGAGCCGCACGGTCAAACCACTGCGTTCAGTGCCCCTGGGCAGCGCAGGGATTCAGCATCACTCGGGTGACCCTGGGAGCTCGTCCTTCCTTCCCACCGGACTGAAGGACGCGCTGCTGTGCCGGGAGGCGAAGGGGCTCCCCCGGGGGCCGTGACAGCAAACCCCCGCCACGTCCAGGGCCGCAGCGGCGGGCTCAGGCCGGCCCCCGCCCGAGGATCGCGTTACAGCGCCGGGCGCTCGCAGGGCCCGTCCCGTCCCTCCCCGCCCGCGGGGCCGGTGCCCGCCGNCTGCGAGAGCAGGTCCAGGTACAGCTCCAGCCCCATCCCGACCCGGCCCGCCCTGAGGGGAGCTGCCGCGGCTCTGCCGCCGACCGCCCGGAGCCGCCCTGCATGGGCCGGCGGGGGCCGAGCCGCGCCGGGCGGGAGCTGCCCTCCGTCCCTCCCTCTCTCCTTCCCTCCCTCTCCCCCTTCCCCGGCCCGCGCCGGGCGGGGGGCGGCAGCGGCGACCGTGCGGGACGGGGTCCGCGGGGAGCGGATCTGCGCCGTGGGGGGACCGCGGAACGCCAGTCTCTTGCGGGGCGCGCACTGGGGTATTCCGGAGGACCCCAGGAGAGCCTTTCCAGCCCGGATAGAGGCGAGGAGGCACGGCCGGAGTTGGGGCAGGGGTTACAGAGTTCCCCTTTCCACAGCGTCAGGCAGCCCTGACCCACTGTGGCTGGCACCGTGTTTATTCACTTTCCTTCAGGAAAGGAAGGCAACATGTGAGTAGTGATAAACTGCGAGTAATGGTCAATTAGCAGCCTCAAAAGAGAGGCTGGCACTAAGCAGTGAAGAGAGAGGGGGCTGTCACTCCCCTCCGCAGCCTTGGCTGGCACCGCAGGGGCTCGGGAGTCTCTCTCACCAACAGCATCCCACTGCGACTCTCACAAGGTAAATGCTGAGTTTTGTGACACAGTTCTGCAGGGCTGTGCCACACTGCAGACAGGGCCTTTGCACAATGTCCTCTAAGCCGGCGTTAATCATGCACCGCCAGATCTTAGTATGGTTTTCAGTTCAGAACATAATTCTTTGGTCACACAGTCTCTGCCGAGTGCTGCAAGGTGACATCTGAATGGCAGTGAAGTGTGGAGGACTTCTCTGTGGGCATTCTGTCTGCATACTTACTCAAAGTGACTTTCCTCTCTCCCTGGTATTTGTCACTTCAGATTTTCATGCAAGTGGAGGAAAACTAAAGAAGCTTAGACTCAATTCAAGCCCTTGCACGGAGCCCACAGTGTTTCACAGCTGTATGATTCGGGAAGGTGACATGCTGGCTGAGTACAGGGACTTCTGGAACAGATAGAGCAGCTGAACCACTCAGAGCAAAGTCACCCCCAGTCAAACCCACCTCAGCTGTGCTGACACCTTGCTATCAGTGTTGTGCAAGAGAGCTTGTATGTCACATACAAATCTTTGGAAAGAGCCATGGGAATCTCAGGGAGAGGAAACTGGAGGATCAGTTGCTCTTTTTCTTGTGTAAAGAGTGGTGAACAGGCTTGGGTACTGACGTGGGAGCTTGTGCACTAGATAAATTACAAACTGGAACACTTCCAGGGGTTTAGAACTTTCAGATTTAGAGCAGCAGTGTAAGAATTCTTCAGTTTCTCAGCCAGAACAAAGAGAGGGGCTGTGCACACCCTTCACTTCCCCTGCAGCACCGTTCACCCTCTGGAGCACCTGCACCCAGCACCAATATGCTGGAGATCAAGGCTCATAGAGTATTGTGGCAGGTGCTTGAGTTCAAACTCCTTCAGTGCAAAGGAATCTTAAATGTTAAGGGAGTGGGGAAAAGGAGCATTAAAGTGGCTCTGCACAGGTCATAGTCACAGAAGTCTTTGTGCTTCAAAGTGCTTCCATGTCCCTACTCTTGAGATATCATTGAGAAGAGTGTTGATCTCAGCACTGTGCAGCAACATTGGCAGTGTGGGTTCACTTTGCTCCTTTATTCATGGTTCAGTTGATCCATTAGTCCTATCTGAACTTCAAAGATCTTTTCATGTGCCTCCTGGAAATGTTCCATTCCTTGAGTTTTTATCCAATTTGCTGACTGTACTGCTCAGCCCACATAACCAAAGAGGTATTTTTATCTGGTTGTGTTATAGGCCATTTGATTGATTATTCCTGGCTCCAGGCTAGTGCTTCTAGCACTGTATTTTCATTTGACTCCATCACCTCAAAGACCATTTTTCCTGCCTTTATCTTCTCTGTCAGCATTTTGGAAACAAGAACAAGACAAAAAAAATGCATTAAGTTTTGCAGTTTATTTCTTAATCATTTAGAAGAAGTTTCAGGATGTTTTTCTGTTCTTTAAACATTCCTCCTATTTTGTGTGTTCCAGCTTCATTTTATTCCAGAAATCACAGTTTCTCACTTATTTCCAAATAGCCCTGGCAAGAATCGGGGAAATTGAATCAAATGTGTTCTATTAAACTGACATGTTAAGCTGACAATGGAGGTGTAACCCCTCTTCCTTTTCAGGGTGAAAGGGGAGTGGACATTCAATAGACCTTGTATGAAGGCAAGCAAAACTCTTGCACAACCTGTTGGATTTTAGCAGGCAGCTCCTGGGGCTTTCAGTCTAGGAACTGGAACCCAACAAGATCCAATGACACAGAATAACACAGTGTGGAGGAGGAGGGATAGCAAAAGGCAAAGTACAAGGATGGGCAGCCTTATCTCCACGATCTAGAGAAAAAAACAAGGCAGATTTATCTGTTTTATAACTCTGTGGCAATCCAAGGAGTTACTCTAGGGAGGTGCTTTGTCCTGTGAGCATAGAAAATCCCAAAATGCCACTGGTCATTGTGTACACACCAGGCAGAGACTATGGGAAAAACAATTTAAAATCTCTTCCTCTCACCATTACCTGGCTGCAATGAGGCAAGTGTGCTTATCCTTTATGAAACAGCAGTGGAGGAGCACCAGAGAGCCAGCTCCAAACATAGTTCCAAGCTTGGTTTTGAAGGCAGCCGTCCTTGCAGGAGTGCACAATGGGTGACATTTAAGGAACTTGTGCCTTATTCCAACAAGCAGAAAATTGGCTCAAGACTTACGTGGAGCTCTTGTGCTACAAGTATCATAAATAAAGAAGTTTTAAAAAAAGACACTTTATTTGCATTGGCTTGTGCAATGGTTTGCATGCAGAGCAGCCCTATCTGGAGATTCTGCAGGGAGATGTGTATCACAAAAGGCTCTGCTCCCAAGTCCATTTTGAGGTCTGTCAAGATTAGCACCCTGCAAAATAGGCTTTTGGTTTTGATTATTTCTCTGCTCTGCTCATACTGGAACAGAAGGTGTGGGAAACATTTATGGTGCTGGTAGAAATTTGCTTTCTACAAGAAAGGGAAAAGTTGAAAGTCAGGGAAAGTACAAAGGTGCCAACAGCAGAGTACAGTGAGGCTGGGCAGCCTAGGTAAGGCAGTAAAGGCACCTCTTTAATTGTAGGGGTGCAGAGCAGCCCAGCTGGTGACTGTGGTAAGGAAGGAAGTGGTTGTGGTACAACGTAAACAGCTCTTGAGGCTCAGCACTGCTGGCAGCTGCAGCAGGGCAGCATCGTCAGGCACCAGCCATGAAAGCACTCTTAGGGCCACAGGAGAGCTGCTGTCATTGACTCACTGGCATGCAACAGGCCCTTCTCACTAAATTTACTAATAAAAAGTCAGGTAAGAATACAAATATCCCTACATGTGTCACTGAAACGGAAAGACTTTGAGGGCAAATGGGCCTTTTTACCACTGACCTTTAGTTTTTTCTGTAGGTTGGAAGGATGGAAAGTAAAGGGACCAGTCTGCTTGGCTCCTATGGCTCAGCCCACAGGCATGTGCATTGCAAACTGGTTCATGTGGCCTTTTGAACTAAAGGGCAGGTTTACTCAGGAAACAAACAGAAAAGCCAGCTGGCTCATTCCCCAAAAACAGTAGATCCGACTGAAAGAATGTGTGAGACTTTGAGCAGCTACATTCACCATTTCAGGGCACTGTAATAACTTGACTTGCATTCAGATGACTGACATCTCACACTCAGCATACTGTGCAGCCTTCTCCATGGATGGTGTAACCAGCAGCAGAGACAGACTTCCAGATACAACCACAGCTTAACAAGGAGGGGAGAAAAACAATTCTGCAAATTGGAACCCTCCTCGTGGGAGCCTGTACCTGGAAATGGGAGGTCACAGGGACAGGAGAACAGGAAGGCAGGAGGGGCACAGGCAAGAGGCTGTGAAGAGTGCTGGACAGGTGTGGAGGATGACTCAATGTCTGCTTCCTTCCAAATCCTGATTACAAATCCAAACAGAGCTACAACACCTGGCAAATGTAGCCATTAACTTTACTGGAGGATCTGACAAGACTGAAGAGTAGTGGAGCATTAACTATGTTTGGGACATTCCTCAGCTCATCTTTGCTCACCCAGGGCTGGCCAGCACAGCTCCCTCTGCTACCAGTGCTGGCCCAGCCACTGCAGCACTGAGTGCCGACAGCCTGGCTGAAATGGTTTCTGTTCAGCGGACAAACCACTCTGGGAAAGGGTCAGGCCACTGATGCGGTTCACAGAGGGGACCGTGTGGGTGGTAGCACCACGACCAAGAAAAGCAGCATTTTTCACTTGTGCAGGGTGTTCTTTGTAGACTGTAGCATGAGTCTCTGGTCGAGGAGCTTTATTGACTCCGTCCTTCCCAGAAGCTGGAGGCAACCCTTGGTTACCAGCACAGCTCCCTGCTGCTGGTCATTGTGTGCCTTTGCTCTCACAGGTGGTGCAGCAGCATCTAGTGGCCAGGAGTTCCAAGAGCCCTGGCAGGGATTCCACCAGGGGCTGGGTCCTGACCTGTCTCTTTCCTAAAGAGCAAAAATCTTCCAGCAAACTGTTTTCACTTTGCAAAGTGAAAACTATCTGCTACAATGATTTTTCCTTTTTCAGACACAGCTGTTCTGACATACCCTCAGGAAACCTTTGCTCTGGCCTGGAAAACTCAGAACAGAGATGGAGAGGGTGGCTCTGACTGGCCCGCATTCCCACACAGACTGAATCACCTCAGCCCTGAAACAGATCCAGTGGTGCTGGAGCGTGAAAGAAAAGCCAACAGGGCTACAGCTCCCATGCTGCAGCAGACAAGAGGGAAAAGCAACTCATGGCAGTCTAAGATGTATTTTTCTTCCCTTCTAAGTTGCAGAAAGGGTGAGTGAAGGGAAGTGCATTTTGTGGGATGGTGTTTCTGTATGATTTTTAGAGGAAATGCTGAAAGACTACAATATGCCTTTAGAAAACAATCCATTTTATTAGAGCGTAACTCTCTAATTCTGGCTGACCTGCTTCAGGAGCTGCTGCTTGAAATTCTCCATCAGCTCAGGTGCAAACTGATCAGCAGTCAAGCTCTTAACGTTCATGATCTCTTCGTGGGCTTCCTGGAAGAGCTGCTTCCCCACAGCTTCTTCCACCCGCCTGCGCCACTCCGTTAACTTCGGCCTCTCCTCAAATAGGTTGTAACCAGCACACACAGGCTGCAGAGACAGAGAGAGCACCAGGGGGTGAAGGCAAACAAGGCATTTACCAGGGATGGGACCAAAAGAAAGATGGATATGCTTCTGGCTCAAGGAAGCAGACAGTCATCACATTAGGTAGAGCTCATCTCTGGCTGTTAAGAAGCAAATGGTGATATCCTCAGCAGCTGCTGTCCCTTGGGACATGCAGCAAAGAGCTCTGCCATGGGTAACCCAAGAATGGTCTAATGCAGAGTACGGAAGTCCATGCACACCAACACAGTTCTTCCAAATATATGTACTTTCCTACCTAGTTTGTAATTTAACTTTATTTCCTCATTAATTCTGTCCATATTTCAATAGAAAGAACTGTTTCATCAAAGTCTGTGTTCCACAGCAAACTTAATTGTGGTCAAAGTAAAAAAGGAACAAAGCTTAACCCCACAGAATATCTGTCATTACAGAGGTGGGGGTGCAGCAGCCACCCCTCAGCCCGACTCACATATGCAGCAGTGCTGGGGTTGTTGCTCACCTGCATGAGCTCCACCAATGCTACAAGGTCTGCCAGGGAGATCTCGCTGCCTGCGATGAAGGGCTTGTCCTGCAAGAACTTTTCCTCAAACTGCTTCAGGACAATGTTCAGCTCCTCAATAGCAAACTCCAGTTTCTCTGGAGGAAACGGCTGGCCTGTGAGGAGAGGCAGCAACACCTGGCAGGGAGAAGAAACAAGTTGCTTTTTATGTGTTTCCTTCCAAATCTAGTCATCACGCTCTCACTGCCACCTTCTGAGGATCCCTCACCACACATGCACGAGAACAACTAGAATTGCTCATCAGCCTTGCCAAGTTAACAATGTCAGTCATTGCTTCATGCCTCTCCTTGTCTCCTGCCTAGAAACATGAAAATTCAACCACAAGTCTCCTCTCAAGGGAAGACTGTTATCTGCCAGCAACTGCATTTTGTTTTCCAGAGGGAGGTTGTTTCTTTCCATGAAGCCAGCAATGAGCTGTGTCTGGTGAGAGGTGCTCCCCCAGGATGCGTTTGCTCTGGACCTTTGGCTGCAGCATAAAGGATCCAGGCCACTTCAGTTAGGCTCGGTTCAGCAGCCAAGTCAGTTTTGTTCCTATCTGTCACCTGGCTTGTACATTTGCTTAGAAACACCTTGTATACAGGCAGGCCATCTCACTCACAGTTCTTAGCACTTTATTTTTGATAAATATAACGGTTTTACCTTGGTTAAGAACAACTTGCTCCCCTTTGCACGGATGTTGGCATGCTGCCAGGACAGGTACTCATCAACCCTAGCCCTTTTCTGCAGGTCAGATGGGTACCAGTGATCAGGAGTCTTGAACTTGTGGACCAGGTACAGGAGGATTGCAATGCTGCCCAGGGAGAAAGAGACCAGTGAGCTACTCAGCTGAGATTAAAGCACCTCATCCTTTCTTTCCCCCCCAAATTTTGCACTGCTGGACAAGCAGCAACTCAAACCTGATGCGAGTCAGGTAGAAGTGCAGCAAGGCACAGCACAGGGAAGAGTTTGTGCTGGCTCAGCCGGCTGTTTGTGGACAGCAATTATCTGACACGAGATAATTGCTCAGCGAGACAGGTGTGGTCTGCTGGTACAGTTACCCTATCAATATTTTTGAGCAAAGAGAAGCTGCAGAATGAGCTCATACCAAATCTGAGCTTCACGTTGCCTGGCCATCCAGCAGCAGGTGCTTTATGTCAGATTTCTTGCACCAGCCTACAGCCTCCAGCTGCAGGCAGAGAGCAGGAGGACATGTGGACAGGTATTTAAGTTCAGAAACACTGCCTACATGCAAAGTAGCTCCAAGCAGCAGCTTTTTGTACTATTAATGCTGTTCAAATTGCTTACATAAGATAGCTTCTCTTGAAACACAAGAGAATGTACAAGTGGAACACAGGATATGAAGGAGACAAAAAACTGCCTGGGCTGTAGTTCCAGCAGTGCATTGGCAGAATCTGGGCGCTGGGATAAACAATACTACAGTAGGGGATTGAACTTATTTGAGCCTCACCTCTCTGCTAAGGTGAAAGAACCATCCCTTAGTGCAGGCACCTTCATCAGGACATTCACCTTCCGGAACTCCTCCGTCTTCTGCTGCCCTGAGGAGGAAAATGGGATGTTTTAGTTGGCAAGGATATTCAGGACCTGTTTGTAAACACATGGGGAGTTTGTGGGGACCATCTAGCTTCAAGTTCTCATTTTAGATTGTACAAATACGGCCTGTATCAAGTTTATAACCAATGAATAAGTGCTGAGGATGAGTAGGGGGGTTGCCCTGTGGTATCAGCTTACTTGCTTATTGCCTGCATACCAGACCCACCTCTGGACCAAGAACAGGATGTTTAGAAGTCCTTTCATACCAACAGCACTTGTCAACTTGGGGCTCTATCCACTCCAAGTTTATGCCTGGAGGTACCTGCCCTGTACAAACCCAGATGGAGCACAGAGCATCTTGGAGGAAAGGGATCTCACTACCAGAAACATGAACCAGGACAGTGAGAAAGCAGATAATTTTTTTTTTTTTCTTCTGGAATATAATGTAATTTATATTCAACTCTCTTTTTAACATCCACAGATGGAAATAAATTTCTGTGATTCCATATAAAACCATGGGTACTTCATTACAGATCTTTCAATTAGCTCCTGTGCATTTTGGATATCCCTTATCAGAGCAAATATGGATTTGAGGTTGCTTTTCAGTTATCTTGTAGGTCCTCCTCAGAAGGTAGGCAGAGTGAACCTGACAGGAGAAGGTGCTTTATTCATCTGAGGTCTCAGTGTACTCCATCATGTCTGAAACCAGAAGCCTCATTTTATGTGACTTGTTTGTGGCAGCCTTTTCCAGTTACTCACTTCAGGCACATGTGGCTGCCTGTTTATTCAAGTCTCTCTATGTGTAGCTAACCTTGTGCCATGTCCTGTTACGTGAGTCATCTGAGAATCTGTGCACCAGAAGAGATGTTCTGGAAGGAATTTTAGCTTTTCTAGTACTTGGCAAACTTGATTTGTGACTATCCTCCTGTCACTTGGCTTGCAGCCCATCTCCCCTACCCCTTTTAAGAAGATGAAGTGTGCAGATTCCAGGTCCTCAGGTGTCCTTTGGATGCTATGTGATTCCTATCCATTCTCACTTTTTCTACCCCTTTCATTGACACCTCCCCTGCTGGGGGCCCAAGAGCTTTTCTGGGGCATCACATTTAACCTGCCAGCTCAATTCTGAGTATCAGTTCTCTCATCTTGTCCTTATAAACTGTGCAGTGACAGGTACCAGTGCAGTGAGGCATCCCTCACTGTGGTACCCAGTGCAGGCACCTGGGGCACTTCCCCATGGCATGGGAGGTGCAGAAGTTGCAGGAAGAGGATGGGATGCACCTTTAGCATTCCCACAGGCCAAATCACCCATCTTAAATTCATAGGCCAAAAGCAGACACTGTTGCCAAGGGGCACAGAGCACTGGGAAACTGTGATTTAATTCACTTTCCTTCCTCTCACTACCCCTATACCTGTATTGCAGTTGTTCCATGCTCTTTGGTGCTCTAATTCCTTGCCTGCCAGTCACCTCTCCTTTATTCCAGTGTCTCACCACAACATTTAATTTATTGGGAAAGAAGGGGAAGGACACAAGATGAGCCAGCCCCCAGCTACAAACAATTGCAAAAATTTTTTCTATGAGACAAGTGGGAGAAAAGCCACAGTAAGGTACAACCAATGCACAGCTAAGGTGTGCAGGGGAACACCCAAAGACTGAACCACAATACGCCTGAGTTTTGCAACAGGTTGGAGCCACTTTTGTTCCTTTATCAATTTCAGCTCCAGGAGCCTTCTCATCTTTCACTGTTTTTAAGCATTACTTACTGAGGCCTTTTTAGGCCCAATACATTACCTTAATTTCAAATCCAGCAGATCTCTGGAAAGGTTGAAAGATAGCTTTTACCAGCTTCAGTTACAAAGAAAGAAGATACAGATCTTTGGGCATCCTTCGGTGAAAACACACAATACCCGTTGGACAGGCTCCTACCAGGTATCAGTTGATTTTAACCCAACTAAACCACCTCCCTTCTTCATTGCTGTGTTCAGATCACTGGCAGCTGCACTGTCTCGCTCCACAGCCTTCACAAGTTGGTCCTCAACCCTCTCAAAATAACCTGACCACAAACCATTTGACCCAATGGAACTCCCAGAGTGGCAGCCCTACCCCTGCCCTACCTGCATATGGGGACAGCTCTGCAAGCTCATGCATGAGGAGCCTCCCAAGGGGGTGTTAACCCCTGCCAAGAGGAGAGCTACTCTGCAGAAACCACTGCTGCTTACCAGAGCAAAAAGTTGAATTAGCAAACAAGAACCACACAAAAACCCAGCTGTCCTCGCCTGTACATGAAATATCCCATCTCTGTAGCTTTTTGCTTCCCATCTAAATGGAGAATGGCCTCAGACCTGGCACATCCTGAGCACTTCTCAGAAAAGCATCTCTTTTTTCAGAGACCCATTTTCTGGTGGGGTGGGGCCGATTTCAAAGATATCGCATGCCTTTGCAGAGTCCTGTTTGCCGCAGAGGAGCACAGGCACTCAAATGAGTATTTAAAAAACAGGGTTGCATTTGAGAATTAAGTCTCGTTTTTGTGTAGGCACCAGGGACCCTCTGCAGCAGGAGGGCCACCCCACCCTCTCTCAGCATCTCGCCCTGTTGGGGACAGTGAGTAACCCATTTGCTTCCACCGGCGAGCTGTAATTCGCCACCCGGGAGTGGCAAAGGGAGCCGGGGTGCCGGCACGGGGAGCAGCGGGGCACCCACCAACCCAAGGGCTGGGGCTGCCTGGGGCACAGGGGTCCCCCCCGCCGCCCCCTGGCCCCGCTCACCCTTACACAGCTGCACCCGCTTGAACTCGAAGGGGATGTTGTTGCTCCGGGCGAAGATGTAGACCGCCCGGCAGGGCTGCGAGAGCAGGTCCAGGTACAGCTCCAGCCCCATCGTGTCGCTTCCGCGGCTGCTGTCGCTGCTGCTGCTGCCAGCGCCTGGTCCCGTCCCGCCCCGGCCAGGGCGGGGCGAGCCGGGGCCTCCTCCACTCCCCACCAGGGCGAGGTCGCCGCTCGGAGGGCAAGGTCGCAATCCAGTAACTCACAGGGCACGGGCGATGCCGCTTTCGGGGCAAAGTTTCAGCTGGGCTCTACCACCTCACATCTGATATCGCTCTTGTCCCAATAACCGCCCTTCATGCCTTAATGATAAAGAAGCCACAGCTGGGCTCAAGGGACGTGGGTGCTTAAGAGGCAGATCCTGGTTTGCCTATGGGAGCTCACAGCTCTTGCACAAGAGGACTTTCCATTCCTGTGACTCCAGCACCAGCCCAAACACCCGTGCTATGGAAAAAACAGCTGGGGGGCAAGCAGCCACAGCAGGAAAACACACACCATTTCACTGCTATGAAACAACCTGACGTTGCTCCTATCTTCAAAAGATTCAACCACCTCTCCCAAAAACCATTCCTTCAAGATTCCCAGCTTTCAATAATGTATTGCTAATGCTTTGTAAAACAGTAAGCCAGAGCTGGAGCCATTCTGGCTGAAGGAAAAGTAAGCCTTGGAGAGTAGTTGCAGGCCGCAGCTATGTGGCAGGTCTAAGCCCTCTGCCAGGGCAGCTAAAAATACCATGGCATGTGTCAAATACAGCCTTATGGCTTGCAGTGACACTAGCTGGCTCCAGGACATTCATATTAGACATCAGACATTTCAGTTTGCATTAACACCAACCTAACAATGATACCTGCTGCCACCTCTGGTACAGAAGGTTGGAGGGAAACAAACACAGGGAAGAAGAGGACAAGGCACAGGACTGTTAACAGTGAAAAATCCCTTTAACAGTATCTGCACCTCTAATCATAAAATATCCTGAGTTGGAAGGGATCCACAAGAATTGTGAAGTCAAATTCCTGAGCCCAGGAATCTTTATTAGACAGTTTAAAAAATATATATAATACTTATTTAAAAGTTGGAGTCACTGCAACCTAGAGCAGCTCTTCAAACATGCTTCTGCTACAGGCACTGCACAGGTGTTTATACATTTGCAGACACAGACAGAACCATTGCCCCAGTGCAGAAGTGAGGGCTCAGCCCTCACTGTTGGAGGACAGCAGTTCCATCAGGCCATGCTAAAGAGCTGGTGGTAGTTCTACATATGCCAGCAGGATGCAATGCAAAGTCCTCTTCAAGACAACCGGTATCTCAAAATTTATCTTTTTTTTTTTAACCAGTAACTGAAATCTGTTCTCAGTGTCCTTGAAAGAGGAACAAGGCCTGTAATAGCTGACTTCAAATATGATAAGGGTGAGGAACGACCCACTCAGGGACCAGGACTCAGAGTTGCTGTGCTGGGACCATGTCCTCTCCCACTCAGCAGCTTCAGTGCCACATCAGCCGTCTCAACTTCCATTTGTTCAGGCTCGTTTCTGTGCTCGCTCATTCTGTTCGAAATTAAAGTTGAGAAGGTGATTGAAAATGCCCGTGTCAGAGTCACCCAGAAGGGACTTCAGGCAGGAATAGGACAATTTAATAATCCTTTCTGCCCCAGTTCTCAAACATTCCTAGTCTAGAACTCAAAATCATCATATTTCAGGAACAGGTATTTCTGAGGAATTCTCAAATTACAGAGCAGAATACTCACTCAAATCTTGCAGCACAAAGTCTGTTAAGGATCCCTAGTCCACCCATCTGGAAAGGTAAATGCTACCCTGCTTTTGTCTGAAAGCTCTCAACTTCCCACTGGTATATAAAGAAGGGGCCTGCAGAAAATTCTTTCCTGGCTTGGGATGCCAAACTTCTAGTTAGTATAGCTGTACATTACAGTCTTAAACTCTGTAATGAAAAAAAGGTTTAAATTCTGCATTTTGCTTGCAGTCCTCTTGGTAGCTGTCAAAATCCCAGCTACAGAGGTAAAGAGAAGGGTAGAATAGAAAAAACCCACCAAAAATCAGAATTGTTTTGGTTGAAAAAGACCCTTAAGACTAACCATTTACATGGCACTGCCAAACCTACCACTGAACCCCATCCCCAAGTGCTGCATCTACATGTCTCTTAAATCCCTCCAGGAATTCTATCTAACTGTAACAGAAAACCTCTTTTTCTCCTTCCCAGCCTGAGTATTCCATAATGATGCACCCACAAATGCTGTCTTTACACTGACATGGTATTGTCTCAGACAAAGGAAATTGTCTCAGACAAAGGAAAGGATTCTGGACACTAATACTTGTTCCAAGCATGAATTGCAATAAACTGTGCAAGTTGCAGTTTGATTTTTTAATTTTCTTCCCCATTTCAACTACCTTGACTGTCTTCTCGAGCTTACACAGAGCTCCCTCATATTGCTGCACCAATGGCTTCAATGAGTTTCCCTTCACTGGGTGTTTCTTTATATCTTGGATGCCAGCATCCCTCAACATCCGCAGAAACCGCCGCTCCTGCACAACAAAACAGACACAGCAGGTGAGACACCCCACTGCCTATCAGCTAGAAAACACGCACACTTTGGAACATGCTGCTTAGTCAGGAAATAACTGAAGTTTCCAAGCTCAAAGCTCAGCTGACTGGAAAAGGTTGGAAGTAGTACGAACTTTGTGTTCAAAGACATTACCTGAATTCTAAGGACCAAGCTGAAAGCAACACCTGCTTCTCCTGCACGAGCTGTTCTTCCAACCCTGAAAACAGAAAGTAGCTTCAAGTCAGTTTAGCTCCACAGTGCTGCCATTATCAACTCCAAGATTCTGATGCTGAAATTCTCCAGATTTAAGAAAGTCTGATTCCAAGCAATGCTATGGACTTAATTTTTGTTACAAAGCTATTTGCATATTAAAGTAAAAAGAAAACCTAAAACCCTTTTAAGTGCACGTCACCTTTGCTAAATATTTCAAAGCAAATCAAGTTCAGACATCTTCCTTTTGTTCCTTACCGGTGAATGTACGTCCTGATGAACTGTGGTGCATCATAGTTTATCACATAATTCACTCCTTTAACATCAATCCCTCGGGCAGTGGCATCTGTACTGATTAACCTGGTTGTAAATGTAGATACAGTCATTTTCAGGTAACATCTCAGGCACTACACACACAAGTGAACACAGCACACTTCTTGCTAATCTCTATTCAAACTGGACAGTCAGCCTCTGCCTCTAAGCCTGGCAGCAGCACTGCAAGTCACTCCTTATCGCCACTGGCATTATTAGTTGTCCACAGACCTCCAAGCATCACTACAGGTCTGTCATCCTCTGCTGAGCATGTAAAGTTACTGGCTGTTTCCAGGTTCTCCAAGCATGCCAGACAGCTCCCAGCACAATGGAGGTTACAAACCTCTAAGGTAAGTGAACATTCCATAAAAGCACCAGATAGTGAGGTGAGAAATTCCAGTAGCCAAGGAGGAATTTATAAACCAGGTTTGGGTAAAAAGAACATCCAGAAAGTAAGTATTTACCTTCTCGTCAGAGACATTCCACAGATACAATCTCATACAGCTACCAAAACCATAATGCAAATAAAACACATGGATGGAAGCAGACCTGTATGCCAGTCTGAGCAGGGATTGCTTTGGTAGGAAGCTCTGACACTACATATAGTTTTAGCACCAACATCCATTTCCTCTCTACAAGTACCAGATGCCCAGCACAAACATTAAAGTCTGTATTTACAAACCTGTGTGTTTTGGGCAACTCTATGAACAAGCATTTACATTTATTGTTTGTTATAAAACAACACACAGAAATTCAGATTGCTGCTAGATTAGAACAGGCTGAGTTACATGCACGGTAAACAATTCAAAGTCACAAGCCCAAGTCTCACACCCATTCGGCAACAGACTCCTGCATGCTCTGTTTTAGAAGACCCCATGTAACTGTGTCCCTTGGTTCTGTTTAGCTTTTTACACTGGAAACAGACTATGCTGGAAAATATACAGAAAATTAATTTAAGATGCTCACAGTTGTATTTTCCCTTGTTCAAACTCCTTCATGGTTCTCTGTCTCTCATTTGGAGCTAACCGAGAAGAAAACTCGGCCACTGTGACTCCACCAAAGGCTTGAACCAGCAGGAACAACCTGCAGGTAAACAGGAGAGAAACAGTCACCTCCTTACCTCTGTAACATCACCTGACAGATACCTACGATAGTGATCTCATTAATGTTTACCTGTGAGAGGCTTCCCTGGAGTTGGTAAAGCACAACACACGGGTGAATTTCATTTTCAGCATGAAATACAAGAGGAGCAAAGGCTTGGAATTCAGGTCACAAGGCACATAACATTGCTGCAGTCAACAGGGAAGGAGTTCAGAGAGAAAAATTACTTTTTGCCATGACTATCTTCCCTGAAACTCACTACCTGTCCATGACCTACACAGGCTTGGACGTTTTACAACTGCCTAACAGCAGCAAAATCAGAGCCCATAATGCCACATAGAATAAGTCACACTTAGTCACACAGGCTGGCAGGCTACAACACAAGTGGAGACAGGAGACCTGAGTTGTTCTAATGCACTTACTTCTCCACGGCAAGTAACAACATGCACTGCCTTCCTGTCTACAAGCTGGTCTGTATATACATGCCTTGAAATGCACGTTAGACATATGGACAATTGAAAAGTGCTACTATATTATGATTACTTCATACTTCCACCCCCCATTGCTAGTAAACTTAATCTCACATGAAGAGAGGTTAATTAAAAAAAATAATCCAGTGTTAACCAAATTAACATTAAGTAATGAGAAAAAAAAAATGTGCTAAGGTAGAGCTCACTGGGTCATAAATACTCCCACAGCCACTTCTGCAGGAAACACAGGGAAGACACACATGTTTTAGGGTAAAACCACAACTAGATAGTCCAGAATGAAACAAATCTTCAAGTATAACTTATTCAAAAGAATTAATATCATACCGATAGCCCCTCAGGGAGTGTATATTTATTATTCGTATCTTGTTCAGTTTCTGTGCCATCTCTGTTCTTCTCAGAATACACAGATGTGAAGAGGCGAGGCTGGAATAAATCCAGTTGCTGCAATTTCTCTGGGTCCTGGGTCAGTGTGGCTGAAAACAGCAGTTTCTGTAAGGGTATCTGAGGAGAGCAGGAGCTGAAAGAAACAGCACACAGAAACTGGGCTTTGAGGAGGGGCAAAGGAGTTCCACCACAAGTGCCTTCAGATGATATGAGGGAAACAATGAATGAATGAATGCTCTTTGATGCTCTTTTCCTGCCCTGGGCCTTTCCTATAGGTTCTTTTCCACCCTTGTTTTATGGTGGAGTTCACAGACAGAACTATCAGCATTGTCAATCAAGTGTACAATCCCAATCTGTTACTCCTGCACAAGTCCCTGCACCCTGGTTACCCACGTCTTCATTCTAGTTATGTCCTTCCTTAGCCACTCAGTTTCTGACACATCTTTACCACTGCTGTACAAAACCAGCAGCTGCAGATAGTTAATTGCAAGAGTTTTCCTCCAAATCCATCACTCAGCTTTGCCAGAGGGCATTACTACAGTTACTGTGCAAACGGATCATAGATTTGCAGTATTTGTGCATTCTTTTGATGCTCCTTCTAAATAAGGAAAGCCTGGAGAATACAATACTTAGTCTGAAGGACATCCTCTGGAATCAGCTGTTCACTGCCTTATTTGGTAGGCTAATCAAGCTTTGAGAGTCCATGTGGGAATGACTGTGGAGCAGGGCAGTGACATCCAGGTGCTGATGTCCATGCTATCAGTTCAAAGAAATGCACTCTGCAACTTACCTGGCTGCTGTTATAGGCCCTGGTTTAGTTCTCTGAAACAGCATGTTGGAGCCAGAGTCATTTTCTACTTGGAATGCAGCTTTGACAATTTGGTTCAGACAGTTCTGGTGCATGTCATCGATCATCCGGTCAGCTTCATCTACAATCTGAATTCACAAGGATGAAAACCACCACTTGTTAAATACTGGGAGCTTTTATTTTCCTTTGTATCTGTAACCAGTGAGCCAGAATGTGAGATAATAGAAACTTCTAGTCAAGAGAATTGCTTTCTTTGCCCATCCTTACTCTGAGTTTGCAAGAGCCTAAGAGAGAACGGGAAGTGGGTGGATGCTTGGGTGTCACGAGTTGGAATAAAACATCTCATCTTGTGACTGCTGCCTCCACAACCTGGAGTGTAGACAGGCCCACGCAACAGTTCCAACAGAGATGTATTTATGTTCCACACAAGAAGAAGGCAGGAATTACTGCTGTAGCAGACACTGCCTCAGATGGGAGACCTGTGGAGGTGACTCACCAGGAAGCGAAGCTGTGTCAGGCTGAAGCCTGGGGTTTGGTTAATGTGATCCGTGAGCCTCCCCGGTGTGGCCACAACAATGTCAGCCAGGCTGCAGTAGCCTGTCACTCTGAAAGGACAAGCAACCCATCAGTAAGTCTCGCTCTTCACCATAAAGCCTGTAGCAGAGACCTTAAGGAGCAGACACTAAGGTTTTCCTGCCACTTGATTAACTGAGAAATAGCAAAATTCACATATGGACTTGACATTGGACAGTGTGCAGGGGCAGTGATGGACACCAAACACCAGTCTCCACTGTACTGCCTCATTTTAAACAGAAAGTGTCATTCTTCATTGCTTTTCAGAAAAGCTTAATTGCAGTAAAATCCCACACAGTCATTTGTACCCGTGGGCACAAGGCAAACATTCGCATTCTGAATATTTGCTGGTGAAAACCCCCAAAAATCTAGTAAAACATTACAATCACAAAAAAGGGTAGTAACGTCATGAAGACAGAACCACCAGAGTCCAGCATATAAATCCATTATTGAAAATCATGATAGCATGATGGCGTGCTGCAATAGTCTGTATTTTGACCCCTGCTGAATGAGATTAATTAGCTTGCAATCTCTACAAATCATATCAAAATACCTTTTAACCTACTTTTTCTGGACAAGCATTTCCTGCTCCTTTGCAAAAGATTTCTGGCCAGTAACTGAAACGACCTTCAGACCTGTCCCGTCAGTGTAAATGTTGAACACTTTACTCACCTGCAAAGAGATGGGCTTTGTCAGCTGCCACAGAATCAGCTGCAGTAAATACTTTCCATTACATGAACAACATCAAACCCACTGGCAGATCTTCAGCCTGCTTCATAGAACAGCCAAAGTGCTGGCTGCACCAGGCTGTCCCTCAGCCCAGCTCTGCTCAGAGATGGTGAAGAGCCACATACCTGTTGTGCCAGTTCTTTGGTGGGCAGAACAACCAGAGCTCGTACATGGCAAACCACTCGATCTAACAGAACCTGTCAAAACAAAGGCCAAATGAGCCCCTGGAAGCAGGAGAATGGGGTTCTTATACCTAACTTGGCAAGAAGAGATGGGTTTGACACATTCTCACAGTTTTGTGTTTCCATTTTTCTCCCTCTACCCTCCCAACTCCTCATGCTGTGCCTGCTGTCTGAGAAAAGGAGTGGGATGCTGACAAGAAGCTCCCTCAGGCAGCTCTGAACTGAAAATCTGCTGCCTTATGTCCAAAAATTCCTTGGTTTTTTGACCTAGTTTTAAGTTCAGATTTTGCTTGAACAAAAGCCACCCAGGCACTTCCCCCCCAGATACATCCATGGGGGTTAACTCACCTGTACAATGGGTATGACAAAAGACAGGGTTTTCCCACTGCCTGTGGGTGCTGAGACACAGATGTCCTTGGGGCGGTATCCTCCCCGCCCCATCAGATACCCGTTGGAGGCACTCTGGAGAATGGCAGGAATCACCTCTGCCTGAACTGGGCAGAACCAGAAATAAACACAAGCTATATAGTTAATGAACTCACTAAGACCTTGAAAATGTTATATAAAAGCATCTTTTAAATGAGAAAATGTGTATCTGCTTCCCAGCATAACCCTGATGGGCCTGACACAGCCTAACCTCCAGGCTCAGCTGTCCTTTCTACTTATTTAAGAGCCGGCATTTATTGCACTTGTTTGCAAAACTGGTAAAATAATGGAAAACAAACAAGATTTATTTTTGTTTGGATTTTTTTCTGGTGCTCTAATGAGCTGAATGAGTTCCCAGAAAGCTCTGATCAGCAGCAGAGATGATGGAATGTAAGGAATTAAAACACATGCTTGCCATAAGGAGGAAAAATGTGAGGACACAAGTAAGAATTCCCTCTTTGGGCAGGTCTGAACCATTACTTCGAGCTGTATTCATGGGTAGGTAACAGACTTTTACTCAGCCTAGACAAAGCTTTGAGAAAGAGGGGTTAAATCCAGTACAATCACTTTCACACATTAAATTTTGTCCTATATTTTACTTCACTGACTACAAAAAATATACAGCACCAGACTGCAAGAACTCTTTAAGCCCCTTAAGAAAGGAACAAAAGCACTATCGAGGTACCTGGAAAAAAGGACTCTATTCCATTCATTTGCAGCTTTTTCAAGAGCCGGGGGTGGATTCCTGGGACATCCCCGATTGGACAGAGATTATCTTTGATGCGTTTCTGCACTCGTTTGGGTTGAGCAAGCCACTGTGGTAAGAAGGGCTGAACCTGAGGTGAGGGAAAGGAGAACATGGCAATGCCATATGCAAAATAAACTTGTAAGAAGCATGTTTTTTCCTAACCATCATCAAAATTCAGTCAAGCACGTTACCTTCTGCACCGGCTTTGCATCGTAGTCTCCAAGAATCATCATACTGGAGGGTGGACAATTTGCCTCTTCCCCTGAGGCTGCTAAGGGCAGCTCCTCCTTTGTACTTTCATTTCCTTCAGCTTTTTCATTGTTCTCTTTGTTCCTTGTTTCATCTCCTTCTGTTTTCTCATCTGTCTTCTTCCTTTTATTAGACCTATTTTTAAAGTTTTTTCTGTTTTCCTGTTGTTTGATGTCTTCTTCAGAATCTGGAATTTGGATAACAGCAATACAAAGCTACAGGTCAGAACATGCCACAGAAAAGGGAAGCAGGCGACATTACAACATGGGACTTGAGCAACAACTTGCAGGCTCTTTCTTCCTAAATCCAAGTGTGAAGGTCAAACATTTCTTTGTTCATATGGAGGCAACAAGACTGAGGTGATGTGACCTGCTTCCCTCTTTCACTTACACTAAACTGATCCTGAAAGTTTGCAGTATGTGGCTTCCCCCCCTCCCCAAAAAAAAAAACAACCTGAGAACATATTAAGGAAATGAAAACAAAATCTGGTAAACTGGGCAAGGTACTCAAAGAGCAACTCGTGTCCACTGTTCTGTGGAAACTGTCAGCCACAATGAACTGAAATCCTACTGCCTACCTGCTTCAGTCTTCTCTTGCTGCACTTTCGATTTTCTATTTTCTTTCTTCTTCGTGGGGCTGCTGCCATCTACTGCGTTCTCAGTAGCTGCACTTCCTTCCGAAGAGCTGCGGGGCTTATGTTTTGTTTTTAGCTTCTTCGGTCTTTGCTCACTGGGCTGCTCTTCACTCTCCCTCTTTCTCTTTCCTTTTCTTTCGCCGGGCTCAGTCCCGGGGCTCAGCCCCGCGCCCTCATGGCCTTCCCCTCCCTGGGGCTGCGCCTCTCGCTGCTTCTTCAGCTGCCGGGCCCTCGCCTGCTGCTGCAGCCGCTCCAGCAGGACTCGCGCCCGGTCCTCCGCCTCAGCCTCCTCCTCCTGCTCGTCCTCCCCGCCGTATCTGAAATAGCCCAGACAAACCTCCTCAGGCACGAGCCGTCCGCCCGCCCGCCCCCAGCCCTCCGGACAGCCACCCCTCGCCCGAAATCGAGGCGGCGCCCAGGGCAGGGTCAGGACCAGGGCAGGGACTGGGCCCGGGAGCGGAACAAGAGCAGGGAGCGGGAGAGCGGCCGGGGCCGCGGTACCTGTTGATGCAGAACAGCGCCATGGCCACGCCGCGCCGCCCGGGCGCGCCGGGATGACGTCACGCGCTGCGCGCGGCGGAAGGCTCCAGAACGCGCGAGCCCCCTGCAGGCGGGGGGGGAGGGCAGCGCCGCGCGCGCCCTCAGGGGACCCTGAGGGGAGGGCGGGAAAGCGCTGAGGGAACGGGCGGGAGCCGGCACGCAGGTGACCCTCAGAACGGGACAGGGGGGAAGAGCACAGCAGCAGTGCGGGACAGGCGGGGAGAGAGCACAGCCATCAGGGCGGGACAGGCGGGGAGAGCACACTGAAGCTTCCCACAGCGCTGCAGGTCCCTGCAGAGCTTCCACAGCGCTGAGGGCTGAGGGCCTTCCCTGCTGCCTGGAGCAGGCGGGGAAAGCAATGTGGATAACAGCATTTCACCTCAGCAAGGAAAAGCTTCCTTGCTTGTTTGGCCACACATAGGTGGTGCATCCTCAGGGGAAAGCTGCCGTGAAGCAGTAGGCACGGGGCTAGTCCAAGGACTGCTTCCACTGTGGCAACGGCTGACACAGTCCAAACTTAAACCTCAGCATAACAAGCAGCCTTGAACACCTACAGCCTCTAGGACACAGCAAGGTAAAAGTCACTGGAGTGCCGTCAGGAACCAGCCCCAGGCACCACCACCATAGTGTGAAATACTGTGTCTAAGAAACGGCAAACCCAAAACATTCCTTTTGTTTGCGTTAGGATCAGAGTGAAACAGACACTTTAGCAATTGCCCAACTCCATCTCCAACCTGCCAAAGCCTACACCACACAGCTTACTTCTAAATCTTTATTTGTTTTCTACACAGAGAAAACAGAGGAATGTTGAAGCAGCAATATTTAAACACACTAGCAAGGAGCCATCAATCTGTGAGAGTGCACAAAGTGCAACACGGGGCCATTTGTGCTGTGGTCTCTGCTACAGGGCAGGGTGAAGGGAGGTCCAGGAACAGCCTCTTCGGACAGACAGGCGAGCTCTATGCAAAGGTGGAGCCATTCCAGCCCACATTGGCAGCGTTCATGTCGAAGTAGTTGATGTAAACCCTGAAAAAGAGGTACAGGAGGAAATAACAATGACCTTATTAACCAACTTATATAAGTCATGAGTGAGACAGGACAACAAAACAGGGGACAGTGCTTCCCTTTCTTCTGCTTGAAAAAACATCAACATTCATCTTTACCAAAAATCTGGTGGAGCCTCCAAACAGTATTTCTCAGTCCTCAAAATTGTAAATTTTTAAAATAATACAAATCGTTCTGCAGTCAGGGACTGTCCAGACACCAGACAGCTTTTACTTAGCAGCCTGTCAAGAATTTCCAGAGATCAACCCCTTTTATTTCTGAGCACTACGTGTCACACAGACTGGCAGCCTTGGAGAGAGAGTTAAGCAGGCCCTCAGGGCGGGCTCTGCACATCTCCCTTCCAACCCTCACGACAGCAGGGTCTTCCCATCCTTCATGGCTGCATGAAGACTCCCCCCTCCTGAGGTTCCACAGCCTGCAAGGGAACTGTTGACAGCTTGCAGGCTCCTACTTTTGTCTCTCAGCTCCCGTCTGTTACTGCTCCTCCCTTTGTGCTTTCGGCCTTGCTTCACCAGAGGACAAGACATCACACCTCAGAGGCAAAAGACACAGTGGGCAACTTGTCAGTGGTCTGGTGTTTTTCCCTACTCTCAGAGAAGAAAGCCATTGAACTGAGGACTCTCCAGGGAAAGAGGCAGGCACCAAACTCTTAAGTGGACATGAAAGTGCTGCAAGTGATCACCTAGTATTTTCCAAAACACGTGGACTTTATGTCTGGCTTTTTGTATTTTTAAATAAACTTTTCAAAGCAGTTTCGAAAGCCAGATAAATATGGTTAAACTGTGTCCCAGCCTTACCTGTCTGCAGATACATGCAAGTGCTTTGAGATCAGATCACACAGCATCTTCGTATAAGTCTTGTTCTGCTGCCCTCCTATTTTGCCGATGCTGTAGAGGCTGCAGAGCGCGCAAGGATCAGTGGAGCCCCCGAAGGACATCATCTGGTCAGGTATGATGTGCACAGCTATGTACTGTGGGAGGGAAACACTCAGTTATAGCCTATCTGATCTGCTCTCTCCTGACGCAGATTTGCTTTAGGTAGCAACTCTAAACAGAACAGTTGTATTGGGGTCAGGCAGCTCTTCAGTGCTGCCCTCTGCACACTTCCTAGGCCCAGGCGAGGTTCAGGCCCTGCAGCCCCCAGGGCCGTGCCCCCCCTGGGGGCTGCAGGGACCCTCGGCCCGGCTCTCTTCTTTAGGAACACGGTTGTGTGTGCACAAAGCCGCCGGCCAAACGGGAGCTCCCGACCTCCAAAGCCCCGGCGCCGCATGGGGCGGAGCGAGATAAAGGCCCGAAAACTGTGTCTGCGTGCCAGAGCGCACATCCTCAAATCACGGACCGAGACGCCGGGCCTGCCGGAGAGCCTGAGCGATTCGGTCTTATAGGGCTCCGGCTCCTGGGGCTGCTGAGGTCCGGCCCACGAGGGGCTGTGTAGGACGGCTGAACCGCCGGGAACTGCCCGGAGCGGGTCCGTGCCACTGCGCAGCTCCGCTGCTCGAATCCCGACCGCCAGCACCGGCGCAGCACATCCCAGCTACGTGAGCGCCGCGCTCCTGCAGGCCCGGCTGCTGCTCCAGACAGAGTCGGCGCAGCGGGAGACTCGGCGCCGCGGGGTGGAACGAGCACCAACTCCCTCTCCCGGAGCAGCGAGGCCGCAGCCGCGTTGTGCCGCAGCTGCTCCCCTCAGCCGCCGCGGCCCGCCCGCCCCAGGGGGCGAGGGAGCGGAGATGCCCCGGGGCCGCCCCGTCGGCGCCTCCCCTCCCGCCGAGGCCGCCGAGCCTCCGCCACGCACGTGCTCGCCCCGCTCCCGGCGCGGGGCGGCCCCGCCGCCCGCCCTCACCTGCGCGGGCTTGCCAGCGGCCTTGGCCAGCTGCTGGGTCAGGTCGCCCAACAGGCTGGCGGGCACGGCGTCCTTGCANGGCCTTGGCCAGCTGCTGGGTCAGGTCGCCCAACAGGCTGTCGGGCACGGCGTCCTTGCAGACATTGGTGTAGATGGCGAACATGGGCATGGTGGCGGCTGTGGGGGCGGCGGGACTGGTGATGAGAGCGTAACCGAGCAGCGGGGAACACAGTGGAGCGTGGAGAGGTCGGCGGCGCTTTTAGTGCGCAGGGCCGCACCGGACGTAGAGCGGCCCCGCCCGGCAGGGAGGGGAGGGAGCGGGCCGGGGCGGGGCGGAGAGGAGAGGAGAGGCGGGGCGAGGCGAAGGGACGGGACGGGACGGGACGGGACGGGACGGGACGGGACGGGACGGGACGGGACACACAGGCGCTCCGTCTCCCCCGTCTGCCGCTCCCACTGTGGCGTGCAGGCCACTCCCGCAGCAGGCTGTAGGCCAGAGCTTTCTCCCGCTCCGCCGTTATTCCTTGGCTTTGTTGCAGCCATTGAACATTTTTTGAGGGTTTGTTGCAGGCTCCTTCCTGGAAGGGAGTCTGGGCGCGCTGGGCTGATTTTACATAACCTGATACCGCGCATGTGATGACTGCCGCTGTAGTACTCCCTCTGGCTTCTGCAGGATCAGGGCCAGAGAGGGATATAGGCCATAGCTTGCCAGGTGCGAAAAGGGATACTTGCCCTGTCTCCGGGAATTTTTTTCTTTTGCAAAATAAAGTAACACTTGTACCGGTTTTGCTTTAACTGTGTGCAGAACTTTAGGTCGGTGTAAGCAGAAACGTCTGCTTTGCTGGCATATTAATTATTCTCTAATATATTTCAGTCAAATTAAAAATAACCTATTACTCCTCAGCATTCCCATTTTCACAGCGTATTTTTCTGCTGGAATAAGGCAGAGGTGAGTTTTGGTTTGCTTAGGAATGAACTGGTGCGTGCCTATTCGGAGGTGAGAGGCAGCAGAGCCGAGCCGTATGCTGGGCTGTGTGATGTGATGCACGTAGGCTGCCAGGGCACGGCTCCCCACCCTGATTCTTGCCTGCTCCGGCGGCGGCAGCACTGCTCTGCTGCGCAAAATGACTCACGGGAAGGCTGAAGAGGATCAGGCCCGGAGCCCTCTCCACCCAGACGTTTCAAGCACAGGAATCATGCACTACTGCTGCTAGAAAGCTCGACCATACGTTCATGTTACAGACGTGAGCACTCATAGCCCTGAAGGAGGAGCAGGGGGCGGTGTTATATGGGAGTGCTTTGGAGTGACACAGGCTGTAACTGGAGCACTTCCTTTTTTTAGTGATTAACAGTGCTTAAGAACAGCGACTAAGGACTGATTAAGTTTCTTCCCTTTGATATCCTCAGATCCCTGCTGTTGCATAGTCCCACTTATTCCTCTTACCTGCCTGCCTGCCTCCCAGATTAGTTGCATGGAGGTAGGGTGGGAATTCTACCTGTGCAGGGAGAAAAACTTGAGAACGTCGCTACTGGTGTGCTTGCACTGTGGCCTGCCAGGCCCAGAGCGGCAGCCTCTGGCTGACAGAGACATCTGCAATTTCATGCTCTTTTGCCTCCCTTACTAAGTAAGAAGCTTTCACCAAAGCAGCTTCCATTTGTTATCCCAACAAAGCATTTTTGTAGGTTGAGGTGTGGGTCTGTATTTAAAGTCTGTGGCTGCAAAGCAAAGCTGTGATAGGGACAAAATGGGATGTTCACAATTGAGTTCAAAACAGGGGTGTGATAGGGTTTGCTCTTCCAGAAAATATTCACAATACACACAACTATAGAATTTCTGGAAACCTCTCTACTCGAACTTTTATTTTACTTTGGAAGCAAATGATCTTATCTGACTAAGGGCTTAAATAATAAATATTTGTATGCAATTCTTCTTTCATAATTAATTCACCACTTCAGTCGCTAGGAATGGCTTACTGTGGCTTGCTGTGCCTCTGCCTCATTCTGAGCTGTGCTCTAATCTTCACTGTCACTATGAATTGTTCAATGGATGAAAAGGGGAGGGCATGACAGTGAACAGTGGTTTTTTCCACTCACTCCCTCTGCCTGTACTGAGCCCTGGGAGACACAGCAGAAGTTTTTCTGCTAGTCAGCTAGATATCCCTGTAGTGTTAGGCCTAAAGAGGACCTGGACTGCAATCCAGGCAAATGGAGGGTTTATCTTCGTACATGACTAAACTTTTTTTGAAAGAAAAGCTCCTATTAAGAGTATTTTGAGAAGGCACCCTCCATCTCAACTGCAGGACTTCCCAGAGTAATAAGAAGGCCTCAGTCATAAGATTTTTTTTTAAAGCATTTTTACTTGTATTTAAGCAGCAGGCAAGATGTTAAACAGCAGTGGGTAGCAGCAACTAAGGTACCAATGCCTTTTGCATTTGGCAGATACCGGTAAGGTGACTAGAACTGCGGTTCTCAAACCACGGTGAGGGTTCAGGAATGAGCTGTTACCACCCCAGGGCGCCTCAAGTGAAGGTGGTGTTCCAGCCTACATTGCCAGGACTGATGTCAAAGAAGCTGATGTAGATTCTGGAAGGGAAGACAGGTACTGTTAGCAGCTGAGAGCAGAGTGCTGCAGGTTGGTCAGGGTGCTCCTGCGACAGGACACACAGTCATGCTGTAGACTCTCTACAAGGGCTTTATACTTCTCAGGCCTTGCACCCACTTCCTCTTACCCCTTTTAATGCCTCACCTACTTGCATTCTGATGTTCCTAGTGTTTTTCTACTTCATGTTTTAAGAATCAGTCAGGATAATGTATTTTATTTACAGTAATTTCTGGAGACTGGCATACCTTCAGGAAAAGGACTAGAAAGGCTTTTATGTAAGTGGAAGCCCTTGGAGTATGCCTCCACTCGTACCTCACAGGCAGTAGGGAAGTGTTGGTACATGTCACACAAGTTATCAATATAATAACATGATGTTATTGTGTTTGTACCTGGTCTTCTGCACATGAGATCTGTGGGTACATGCAGTACCTGAACCTAGGAATTCTGCAGCTTCTGGGCATTGACAGTGCAGCTCATGCAATTGCTCCTTTTTTTCTTTGTAGCTGGGGAGTTGCTCAATTGAGTTGGCATCTAGCCTCTTGAAACAGTACATTAATAGAGAACAGCAAAGGACCAGCCTGGGATGAATAGTTTTAACAATCTGCGTAAAGTCATGTCAGACAAGTTGGTGTATGAGCTCACCTGTCAGATGGTATTTTCAGCTGTTTGTTCAGCAAAGTCACAAAGCAATTCGGAGCAGACCTTGTTCTCCTGCTTCGCTATCTTTCCAATGCTGTAGGGAAAGCACATGGCACAAGGGTCTGTGGAGCCACCGAAGGACATTGCCTCATCAGGGCAGATCTGTGTTGCTAGATACTGTTGAAAGAAGAAAAGGAATATTATTTTCTTTGCCATATTAGGAAAAGTTTTGAAAATCCAGGAAGGTATTTATGTACCTAAACTGCAGTGAAAATAAGTGCATGTTTTTCATATGTAAGGCTTTCATTTGTTGACATCTTACTGTCTAAATTTGCTTTCTACTCCAAGATATTCACTGCTGTGTTGAAGGCCAGTACAAAGACTCCATAGTATTTAGGCTTCCTAGTCCAGGTGCTCCAGGAGCTCAGTGACCTGTAATATTTCCAGCACCTCCTCCGAGCCACCAGGCTCTCCATGCCTGTGTGGGAAGGTCAGGGGTGAGGGGGGTGTGCAATTGCATTGCTGCCGCATTGCGTTCCAGAGAGATTTTGCACCTCACTGACTCCTGCTGCAGTCTCCCCTGCTGAGGTAAATGTGAACTGACACAGCAGAGGTCTGAATCAACATCCCCCTCATTAAACAAAACACAGCCTAATCCTACTTTTGTTCTTGATATCAGGAAAAATAGAAGAAAGTATCTATGTTAATATTAATGACCAGCCTGCGATTTTCCCTGCTGCTAATACACAGTGTCAGATCCACAGACCGGGGAATCTAGGGATCAGTTCCTTTGGCATTCATCTGGCTTCTGTTCTGTTCTTCCCCACGTTTATTAGCAGTGCATCGTTGGAACTCAGCAGCAATTAACCCTCTTGGTAAAACAAGTTAGCCTGAGTACCAGGAGTTGTCTGGGTAATTAGTCTTGGCTGTCATTTACAGCTTGTTTGGGTGTAAGGTGCATCAGACCACAGCAGTACAGGATAAGCCAAGGAGATCCTGCTGAGGTACCATTTGCTTGGCCCTGTTCTCCCCTGTCTGGCCACCATGTGCTCTTGACTTTATGCCAAATGTAGGTACATCTATGTCTTTAACATCTACCCGGGAAGCAGGTTATCACTATTAAAAGAAAAATCAAGTTGAAGAGTTAATCAGAATTAGTTTCTTCTTAGAGCAGTTTGAAAATATGTGGAACAATTCTTCCAGTAGGAAAAAACCCTATTTTATTAAAACCCAGTATTTTTCCCAAATGGTACAGTTTCCTGTGAGAGGAAAGCTCTGCATTCCAGCCCACCCTAATCCTTTCCTTCTTTCTGTGTTATAACTAAGAGACTCTCCCTTTCCTATTGCCTCCTTTGTCACGAAGAGCCTGTATGTCCTTTGCAGAAAAATCTATTTGTTATTCCCTGTATATTTCTAAGTCCCATTACATATCCCTTCCACACAGCTGCACAAACCTGTTCCAGCTGCATCCCATCCCTGGCCTCTAGTTTTATATTCAGAAGCTGTTACGCAAGAACTACCAGCTGACACACCCCCTGCCCCCTCCCAACAGCAAGCACTTTTTGCTAGCCTGATAAAAATGTTGGCCTTTTTTAAAGAGGGATAGAACACATCAGTTTTGCACAAGAATTTCATGTTTTCGGGTGTCCCAGTGCATAGAGAAAGGTTTGCTGAGGAGCCCTCAGAGTCCTTTCTGTAGGCACCAAAATGTCATTCTTTCTACTGTTTCAAAGTATCTCTCCCAAAGCAAAATAATAATTTTCTGAAAACGGGCTAGTGGATATACAGGAAGGGTGCTTAACCAAGCTGCTACACGTCTGTAGCCAATTCACTGAAGTTACTGCTGCTACAGTAACTGAAGTGTAGCTCGTAGTATGAAGTTTGTACCTCTGAAGAGAAGCTTTCTTTTGGTTTTTCATATTCAACAATCTTCAGTAAGCAACTGATACAGTGACTAGTGGCCAGTCAGTATCAAGAAAATAATAGTCTTATAAATCCTTATAAGACTCTTAATACCTGTATTTCAGTATTTTACCTCAGTAGCATACTGCCATAGGTTTTGGCAGGTAAAACCCCTCCAGTCTGGTAATGAAACTAGCAGACAGCTTTACCCTGGTATTTTGACTACAAATAGCAGGATGCCACATAGATATTTTTGCCAGATGTCTGAGCAAGCTGAATAAATAATTTTTTACTTCAACTGCAACCACTAGGCTGCAGGCAATTTGGTGGCAGATAACAGGCACTTATTCAGCAGGACTCATCAAGGAAGTTGAGGGTGAGGTTTGCTTTTCAGTCAGCCAGATCCTTGAGACGTATTCACAGAGATACCTGTGCACACATACATCCAGTGTCTTCACCTACACAGATAACTACATGGAATATAATCCTACACAAAGCTAGTTTGAATACTTCAGTGTTTTGAGACCTCAACAAAACTAAGATACAGCAAACGAGTATTTAATATTCTCCCAAAGAGAAGACTGCAAATACTGGTGAATCATTAGGTGTAGTAGTTTATCAAGGCTATCACTCACAAACAGCTCACTGCATAGGCACAGCTGACTAAAGAAGGAAAACATTTCAGCAAATGGACATACCTGTGCTGGTTTGCCCAGTGCTTTTGATAATTGTTGGGTGAGCTCCCCTGTGAAAGGTTCTGGAACTATCCTTGCTTACATTTGTGTTAATGAATTTAGGCATCTCTGGATCACAAGCAGGTTTTTTTTCAGCTCACCTTGTTCACAGCTTTCTTTCTAACTCACCCACAGGACAGCTCAACCCACTGTGCTAGTAGCACTTCAGGAGCCTTTCAATAGTCAGTGATACCTTCGACGGGTGCATTGAGAGGGGTAGGAGTGTCTTGGGGAGAGGTGAGCCTGAATGTGCCGTCTGCAGGCTACTAACACAGCCAGCCAGAGCACTCTCCTGAGAGGAAACCTGGCTTTTGCACTCTGGAAACCAAAGCATCCAAAATGACACTTCGTGTTTGGATACACTCCGATCATAAACCAGTGAAAAAGCAAGTGTTTCAGAGTCTGAGTGTAGGTTGAAATGTACCTCTTTATGCAAGTCTAGTAATTATTAAAAAAATTGGATGGATGATTCAATTGTGAGGTCTGAAACTCTTTCTGTGGAATAGACCATAACAGAAAAACCCCAGTGACACATGTTGTGCAGACCTTTCCTGAACTGTGACTGAGTCATGACAAAGATGCCTTAAAATCACAGTCTTTATTTTCCACTGTGGTGAGCACTGAATTCTACTGGATTCTTGTTTTCAACTTGCTCCTTTGTTGTGCAAATAGTCCCATAACAGTCATAACTCCTGGGAGATAGGAAATCCATAGGCTTTCTGACATGAGAGGCTTTTATCCAGAGTGGAGGGAGTGTGTGGCAGAGCTGGGATCAGTTCTCACTGTTACCTTGTAGAGCTTTACCTAAGAGAAGTGATTTAGAGAGATCATATGGCATTTGGTAGACGGTGTTCACAGTTAGATGTGTGAGGAAAGCAGGTTGAAACTGCTGATGAGGAAAAAAGAAATGGTTTGACAATCTCTCCATGTTAAAAGTGATGGGTGTCTATGCCCAGTAGTTTCCATGTTAAGAGCTTTTCTATTCACTCCATTTTCCACAGGCAGCAGAAAAGAGGGAGAGCTTTCTATAGCTTGCACTAAATGTTTGTACTGAATGGTGTAATTGAAGCAAATATTTTAAATGGTGAAAACTTCTGTATAAACATGCTGAAGCTGATTGTGATCGAGGTCAGGTTGGACTGCACTCTGAGCAATGTGGCCTAATGGATGGCATCCCTGCCTATTGCAGGGGTTTGGAGCTAGATGGTCGTTAAGGGCTCTTCCAATACAATCCATTCTATTGGGTCCATCTATTCTGTATGATTGTGTGGTGTATTTTGATTTTAAATAAGTTTCTTCACGGTAGCATCCTTGCTCTAAAAACTCAGCAAATAAAAAGTCATGAGGTGAAATGAACACTGTGTCAGGGCTCATTTACATCCCACATTTGTGGATTGTGTTTCCTGTATGCATTCTGAAAATAATGAAAATGGTAAAAACACACAGAAATAAAATCTGGTTTACAAAAAGCCTTTTCAGGGTATGTTTCCTAAGCCAAAGCATTAAAAGCAAACCCAAGTGACACCTTCATCTGTAGGGAGAGGAACTGTAGTTTATAACATTGATTCATTTTTTCTTCAGTGGTTAGAGGAAAGCAGGTGGCATGATCCAAAGTGTTTAGTTACAAATCATACTGTACTTGTTATTGGTCACTTGGAAAAACTTAGACTATTTCCAATGAACTTCACAAACTATTTTTACTGCTGGGTACAATAATCAGTCGTTATTCCCAGCTTGCTTACATAACAAGAAAAACATTTGCAAAACAAACTCTTTCTTCTGTGAAAACATCTGATGCAATTCCCAGAAGCTGATGCACCAGGTTGGAAATCAGTTCCTTACACACCAGAGATGCTGTTGAGAATGTGCTTTATTTTATAGCAGCCATTTTACTTCTTTTGCGTGCAAGAATATCTCAGTTTGACAGGTCCTTCTCCCTGCCTAGAGTTACTAGGATGTTCTCCACAGAGATTTCCATCACATCTCCATGATTGTTGAACAGCAAATTTCACTTTCAATATTTTTTTTTTGTTACCATGCTGAAACCTGTTTTCAGAATTTGAGGTGCTAAGTTTTTAGTCTGTGTCTGCTCAGGTCACCCTAGACCATATATTTAGCTTTTCCTCTGCATGCCTGTCAGCCAAATAGTTTAGACTTCTGTGTTTCCCCAGCCTCATGACTGATGGTCATCGAGCCTTCTTAATCTTTCTTTACCTTGGTTTGTCTTCTTAAATTATTTTACTTGGTCTTTTGTATTTCTGATACTATTCCCTGGGCTGTTTGCCAGCAGGTTCCTGCTTATGAGCTACTTAGTGTTATTCTAGCATAATGAGTTTCATATCTATATTGAAAAAGAAAAAATAAATGAGACAGAAGACCTTGCAGTCTGTTTTTAATGTTTCCTTTTTAGTTCTATTGCAACATTGTTTCCTGTCTTTTCTTAGAGATGCAAATTTCTTCTCTGAACATTCAGAGCTTGGTGCAAGACAAGTGTTCCTTAGGAAAGTTATTTTCAGTGACAGAGGTCTCTTTTTTCCCAAAGTTCAGCTTGTTGAATTCTGCTTTTATTTCCATGATTGACTTTCCTTTGGTCTCAGGAAGATACAGGTAGATGAAAATTGCTGATAAAGCAAGGATTCCCAAAAAGATAAGGAAGCAGAAGGGTCCAAGGTTATCCTGCAAGCAGAAATAGAGACAATGTAAAAATAAAAAAAAAATAAACTAATTTCTATTTCCCTGCTCTTTAGTGCAAGCCTGTGTCTTAGAAGTTAAAATTCAAAGGTGTGCTCAATACACAGTCCAGGACAGGTATCAAACCAGGAGTTTCCATTGGCCTTGTTTGACCTGAATCCAATTGCTGCTCCTCTGACAGGCCTGGGGAATTTCTGAGTGGGTTGGTATTTGGACGGAGCTCTAGGCTTTGCATATCATTGCAATTTATTGCTATTATTTTGTTCCCTGCTAGCATTCAGAAATAGATTAGCCTGGAAAGAGGGATCCTATTAGAGTCACTTACAACAATTACTGGAAAAATCATCCCAAGTACGAACAGTCCCATCCAGTTGATGCAGCCAACAATCAGAAAGGCTGATGGTCTGTATGACTGGCTGAAGATTTCAACCATGACAGATATAGTGGCTCCAGCTGAAAAAGCAAAGCCAAACACACACCAGGTTTATTTCCTTGATTCTGCTGAAGTTCATCCCAATGGCAGTGGCAGAAGATGACAGACAGGCAGAATAGGTGGCCAGTTGATAGGTGGCCTCTGCTAGGAGGGTGGAAAGACCTTGATTCCAGAAATGGAATACAGCTTCCCTTTTGGCTCCTGCAGCCCCTTCCACCTGGAGCACGTTGGTAGCCATAACCTTAACTTGCTAAGTTAACGAAGATGATTACTATAACATACCTGGCAATGCCTAGAATCCTGTTTTTAGCTGAGTATTTTAGAAATTCCTTTGAAATTTCTATCTCAAATCCTCTGAAGAAGATGATAGTGTGTTTTAAATTTAGATCACATGATCAGCAATGAAATTTGGGGTGTCTGTATCCTTTTCCCATCTCCCCCTTGTATGTGTCTTCCCTTCCCTCCTTAATTTCCAGAACTTTTTTACCATGGTACTAGTCTTTTCTTCCTCTGCCAGTTGTGTTGCCAACCAATACAATACAAAAATTCCCCCCAGCATAACCCTGATGTACTCACATGGTCCAATTCCATAGAAGACAACAAACAGGAAGATCAAGATAACGCTGAAGTAATGCATCCAGAAAAACCGATGCTAAAAGTGAGACATCAGTGATATCAAACCATTAGACACATGACGGAATAGCAGAGCTCTGTATTTTCTGCCACTGGCTCAAGTTTTTGTACATATCCTGCAATTTAAGACCAGAAAGGTGCTGAGGAAGTGACAAGAAGGGTGCTGTCTGTTTACCTGCAGTGACAGGGTCATGGTAAGCAGCGCTAGCACGGAGCACATCAGGGTGTATCCACCCCACAGCAGCACCTTCCGCCCAAACCGGTCTATAAGGGTGCTCTGAAAAGCAGAAAACATGCATCATAAATCCCAGTTCTCAGAGGAAATAATTCCTCCTCTCTACATGTGTTCTTTGCAGAAGACTTGTCTAAACAATAGCCATAAATCAATATAATTTGAGAGTCTCTTAATTCTAGTTTCTTCAAAACTAATTAGTTGTTAATTAAACTGTGTTTATTAGTTAATCCTAGGCTGTTGTTAGACAGGTCCCTCTCTTGCATGCTGGCATATGTCAAATTGTGCACACATACATACACACATCTAATCCAGAACATCAGAAAGTTATTATTTTGCAGAAAAAAAGGGAGTCTAAAGACATACACTCATGCAAATAATTTGGGAAAAAAACCTTCTTTTTATCCTGCATGTGGTTTTGTAGAAGCAGGAAGATATGGCTTAGGTTATGCAAGATTTCCCTGAGCCCAGTTATAAGAGAGGAAAAGCACAGTTGTTGACCACATTAAATTTTTCCTTCAAACTCAAATCTGAAAAGACTTACACACAGTATAGAGGATAAGCACTCACACAACCCAACTCCCAGGGACAGATATGGGATAAGGTATTCTTCAAACTTGGCTGTGCGGAAAACTTCAAAAGAATAGAAGTATATCTGAAAAATGCAAAGAGGAAATGCACCTAAGTGTTGCAGTTGAGATGCAATTCTAAGCTGGTTTAATAACATTGACTTTGAGAGGTTTGTAATGCTGCCTAGTGTTGTCTCTTGTTCTGGGGATAAAGTGAGCACTCAACTGCATTGATTCCACAGAGCTGCAAGGTGGTCATGACTGTCATCAAAATGTAAAGTTGCCAGCGCAAAGATCGCTCTTTTATTACTTCAAGGACACGCAAGGTTTTCGTGCTCGCCATTGCACCCTTCTCCTTCATAATGTCATCAATTTCTGATTGGTGGTCTCCTTCCCCCCAGAGCTTCCTGATGGCTGTAGGGGAGAAAGAAAGAAGTGGATTATTCTACCAGGATAGCTCCATCAGGAGTGGTTGCATTAAACCCTTTAGTCTGCCTGTCCATTGGTGTGGGCGGGTAGTGCTGGTGCTACTTCTGCCATCTGGTTACTGCAGGGGCAGTGGGAAATTGGAAGGATTTTGTCCCCCTGGTTGTTAGTATAACACAGCTTTCTAATGTGGGGTTTACTTAACTGGAAACAAAGTAAACATTTAAGTACATTTTATTTCATAATACAAAAAAAGAGAGCTGCCTGAACCATTTCCTTTAAAGAAATAAAGCAGTACCCACCAAGGTGGGAAATGTTAGACATGCTGGTGTACATCTATGTTTCTTGGTTTCATGGACTAAATGAGGCTGAGAGAGGCCCAGGTTAATACAGATATATTGTCATAGGCACCTCAGCTGTTGCCTTTGAAACTGCCTCTGCTCCACCGCACTGCACTGTGCAGGACAGCTCTGCCCTGCCTCTTGCTTTCTGCAGAGGCTGTCACTGTAACATAGCAGGTGAAGTGAAGTAAGTGAGGAAAGCAGACACTCTACCTTTCCTGCAGGCTTCCTCATTACCCTTCTGTATCAGGAGGTAGGATGGTGAGTCAGGGAAAAATGGGAGGGTAACCAGTTGGATCAATGCTGAAAGTCCACTAGATGCTAACAACCATGGCCACAAAGCTTCGCTTCCTAAAATCTCCCTGGAAAGTGTATGTGAAACAAAATTATGCTGAAATAATGGAATGAATATTCAGGAAGTTTTTCTGAGTGATGAAGATTGCTCAGACTCCATTCAAGGGTGCACTGGAGCTAACACCTGAATTTTAATTTGGCAAATTTCACAAATTAAGCTATTTTTATTTCTGACAATTTATTTAATGGAATGATTTGACATTTTGAAAATATTTCCGAATTTCATTGTGACCCAATATAATGTCTAGAGAGCTGATGAGACTCATTTGACCACTGCTTGGCCAACAGGACCAAGCATCTTGCTAAGAAAACATGTTGCCAAGAAACATCTAGCTAAGACCTTTCATCTAAGTGCAGTGAATTTTGAAGGGGAAATACCCTAGTAGAAAGAGTGTGGAAATAAGAAGAAATCAGATTATGAGTAATTAATGTTCTGTCTCCTATATTTAGAACTATATGTTTCCCTCAAATACTATCAAGATTTTTCTTCTGGCATAAGCTAAGGCATATTTTGGGGAGGATGAGAGTGTTTCTCAGTCACTGACTAGCTGAGACAATAAGATTATAGAAAGATTTCTACTTTCACTGTAACCTGATAGAAAGATTGGAAAATTTACCGTAGTCCAACAACCTGTCCTGTGAGTTTCCCCAGGGTCAGAAAAACAGCAACAGTGGAGTTGGTAAACCCACGCAACTTCTTGGGTGAAATCTCTCCTACATACTGAGGATGTATATTGAGAGAAAAACCTTGAACACAGAAGAGAATAAATCACAGTTAAAATATTTAGAAAAACTTAACTTTTTGATCATCCTCTCTTATATTGTTTCCATTCGTTCTGGTATTTAGATTACAATTTAGATTACAAGAGATGATATCTTTCACTTTTATTGAGTGCCTGGTATATTTGCTTTAAAAAACATTCTCCAAGGATGGCTGTAGAGACAATCCCAGGACAGGAAGCCAGGGGGCTGCAGGTCTTGCTGGCCACTACATACCTGAACCAATGCCGTAGAGAAAGCGTCCAACCAGAATCATCTCAAAGGATCTGGCTGTTTTACTGAGGGCCATGAAAAGTGCAGCTACCAACATGATCAGATTGGTGAACATTTGGCACTTTTTCCTGGGGAAAAAAAAACAAACCAACCTTGAGAATTTAGTGTGAAATGAGAACCTCTTGTACTCTTTTGACTACTCTTGCTGTGACAGGAAGCATGGTACAGCCATTCCTATTATTTTGAGGAATAATGGATGGTCAAAATGGTTCTTTAAAATTTTAGGATCCTTTAGATTTGAATTAATAAAATTTTTTAGGTTAGAATTTAAACAGCTGGAAACTCTTGTCAACATTTCCACAGTACAACTAGGGAAAAAGATTGAACGACTGGCCCAGCTTGTCACCAAGATTTTTAAATGGCTGTAACTCCTTATAAAATGTCAGGTTGTTCCCCTGAAATAATCTGAGTCCACAGGTCCCATTCTAGAATGGCTCACACCAAAGGCACTCTTGGCTAAATGGGTGATCTGAGATGGCAGAGAGAGTTTTTTAGAGGAATATTTAATTTCAAAAGTCACTCTGTGGGAATCATGGGCTGGTGTGTTCACCACCCTGGTGTCACAGGCTCAAACTCTTTTGCATTCAGGTATTTTGCTGTGACACTTGTAAAACAAGAGCCATCTTGCACACATTAAGGATTCACAGAGACCCTGTGTTTAGGCTGTGATTCAGCAATTAGGCTATCGTGTTAAATAACCCATGGGAGAAGTGCATGATCTTGTTTCCAGTCTTGAGAGACTCTCTGAGCGTGGGATGAGGCAGTGTCCCACAAGAAATTTCTTGGGGGCACTTACCTGTTAGGAAAGAACACAATTGCAGGCAGGCTAAGATGGTTTGTTGAGACCCAAATGAGGGGCCTCTGGATCAGTGTGCTGTGGAGCAGATCTTTAAGTGGGTCACACCAAGTGGATATGTTTGCCAATTTCTCTGCAAATGAAATTAGTGGTGTTACATGCAAGGCACTGAGAACAGACCAGACTGGTGAAGAATCCTTCCTTCATCCAGTGGGAAAAATAATTTGGAACTGACTTTCAGTAAAATGGATTGCCAAGAAGAGAGATGTCTCTTCAACATTTGTTTTGGTGCTGATTATATCTCTACAGGCAATTTATTTTTTTCTCCTCTCTCCATATTTTCATTACAGTAGATCTGAATATTTAATATAATGTTACCACCCCAAAATGAGTGTATTTAAATGGAAATCTGACTCTTCTTTGTCAGCTAAGGATATTTTCCAGGCGTTTGAGTAACTGCATATAATCTGTAACAATACAACACACACAGCTCTTTTATTGGAGTTTGTAAAGCTTGGGAGATCTTTATGAGAGTCATAGGGGACCTTGAAGAGAATGTGATCCTAGGCCACTACTCCCAGAGGCACTGCTCTGGTGATGTGATGATGACTGCAGCCTTTACAGAACACAGTTCCCTGGGGAGGGCAGATAAATAGGAGAGAAGGCTGCTTGGAAAAAGTGGATGTGCCAGGAAACCCAACTGTCTTCAACTGGGCTGCTTCAACCAAAAAGAAGGGATTTATTTGTCCACCTTGGTATTTCCCTATACTTTCTGACAGCTGAGCTGTTACAAGTAGCACTTACTTCCTGTATTTTGTAGTCAGGTAGCCACAGCAGAGGCTTCCCAGGAGTCCTCCTATGCCATAAACAGATACAATGAAGGACCACAGCAGCATGACTGTCTCAGGATGGAGGGGAGAGCCATGTCGATCTATCCAGGTTTCATTAATAAACTTCCTGATGTGCTGAAAAATAAAAGGAGACTTATCTGGATAATAGTTATAAGATCCCTTCACATTTGGCTGATGTACTTCAGATCGAGCCTGTGGTTCTAATATGGCAAAAGCTTATTTAAAACAGAAAATGCTATCCAGTTCTTTAAAGGAGAAAAAGTTCTCTACACTTGCGATGTTACTGTTAGCCAAAGAAAAGGTATGGATGTATATCATCTGAATGCTCAGTAAATTTGGGGTTTATGGGAGAACAGGGTGCTCAGGCTCTCACTTTTGTGTTTAGGAAGATGGCTACTTACCACAGAAGGATAGTTGATGACAGAAATATGGAATCCATATGGGAAACTACCACCAATTCCCAGCACTAGGATCATTTGAAGTAGTCCCTGAAACTGAACCTGCAAAGCAAAAAGAAAATGCTCCATCAGCTTCTCACTAGTCTAGGTTTGTGCAAGGCCAGAATCTTTGTAGCCACAGTGGTCCTTCCTCTTTGTCCACTTAAAATCTTTTTGAATTTAAACTTTTTTCAAAATCCCTCTTATCTACTGCCAAAGTTTAACCATCAGCCACAGTACCATAGCAAACAACCTGCTGGTGTAAGGGTGATAATCCATTACTGTGCTTGCAAGAAGGAAAAGGAATTTGAAAATATGTTCCTGATAGCATATATCTCACTATGTGCCTGCAACATCTGACAGGTTGGCTGGATAAAGGTGTCAGTCCTGGATGCAGGAAGAGGGAACCAGTTTCCTTCTCTGCAACTGACAATAACCAATGTACACCAGACCGCAATGTATGATAATACATATCACTTCTTCCCTTTTTAAGATTATGGAGAGTCCTGATGGATTATATTAATGATACTTTTGATGAAGTGAAGAAAGTAATTTATTTAAAAGCTTATGTCATGACTTCGTAGCCTTTTCCTGTACCTTTAATATATTCATTATTTTTGGAAGTAATCAGAATGCTTAATAATTAGTATTGTTTTCAGTAGTTTAGAAGACAAAGTAAAGTACCATTGTCAGTGATGGAACAGCTGGAACTGTTGTTAGATTTTGATTTGATTTGATTTGATTTGATTTGATTTGATTTGATTTAATTTCATTGCATTGCATTGCATTGCATTTCACTTGTTGCATAGAAAAGACCATGCAACATGATCTTCATGGCCCCAAGCCCCATTGCTCTTGGTGATGTTTAAACACAGAAAGATGGTCTCTGTAACAAAGGAACTTAAAATTTTTGAAGAACCTGAATCTCTAGTATTATGTTAGCATTGTCCTTTACAAGTCAGAGCCCTGAGAAGTTGTGAGCAGATACTCACCAGGTTGGAGAAGGCAGCCATCTCCTATGAAAGAGCCAGTGCCTGTTGCTCACTGGCTGGTACCTGCCAGAGGAACCAAATGCTCACATTATACAACAGCAGTATCAGTGAACTAGTCCCATGTTACTGAAGTTAAATTTTACTTCAGAGGTTTTTGAGTTAATTACACATATTTCAGCTGTCGTACAAAGTTTAGGATTGTTGGATTAAATATTTCAACCAATGGTTATGTCTAGCCCAAGTAAACAGGATGGTCTCCCTTGCACGGAACTTGTATACTTCACAAACCCTGTCTTGTGCCAGGGGGACAGGGGACTGAGAAAATAATTTTAGACAGGATTCCCATCATCATAACTTGCTTAGTTTTCAGTATAAGCAAGAAACACAAAGTTCTCTGTTGGGAATCTTAGATGGGGCTTGGACAGTGAACTACAGGACTTTGACATGTAATAGGAAAGAGCTGTCCTCTCTTCAGGTGACAGCAACTGGAGCACATCGTAACTTAATCATTACTGAAAGGAACTGAACTACTTCATGATTTTGAAATGGGGTGCAAACTTGACAATTCTACAGCGGTATGCCAGGGTTGACCAGCTAAGTATTTAGTAGCTGATTTTCCTTTGCTAGTAGGGAGAATGGTTCATCATGCACAGTTTTGTCTGGCATTTCCACTGGGCAGTATACTTATTTCTGTGTCTGCAATGAAAAATGAGGTTGTTTTGAAACTGTTTTGTAACCTCCCCAGCTGGATTGATGTCTGTTTCTTCTGAGAAAAAATTCTCAGGCTTTAGCTATAGTTATTTCACAATTAAGAGGGTCTTGGATGTATTCTGTTGGTAAATGGCTTAGTTATCACTTGCCATTTGCACTTAATTTAAGTTAAGGGAGAGGATGAAGAAATCATAAAGGGCTTATTTGATGCAAACAGTCATATTTACTAGAAAATATTTCACATGCAAATCATATTCCCAGATTCTCTAGCTAATGTTTGAAATGCAGTGTATGGCACCACCCACCATTTCTCCTGCCACTGTGCAGGCCTCATCACAACCTTGACTTTGCTGTTGATTTGTGCTGAGATTTCATGGAGGGATTTTTTTTTTTTGTTTAGGTTCTCCAGCAGATAAGCTGTTGTTAGAGCACAAATGAGACTGTGCCTTTGATGCTAAGAATTAATTTCCTTTTCTGTAAAGTTATACAAAGTCTAAACAACATGATGTGCATCTGACAAAGGGATGAAATTCCATGTTAGCTGCTGGTATCTGCCTTGCTCAGATGATATTGGGGGGGACACACAAATAGGCAATAACATGTAGATTTCAGCATGGGGCATTCCTTCTCAAATGCAGCCTGTTGCACATATTTTCTTATGTTTTACTTTACCCACTTTTAAGTGTATTAATACACATTGGAACTTATACTTTTTGCTCTTGGGCTTTAATTTAGGATTCCTACTTTGGGTTGGTTGAATCTTCTTCCCATAACTCCCTTACTGTGTAATGTCTTTTGCATTTATGGTAATTAGTGTCTGTATTGCTTTTGTGCTGCTGTTGCTTAGACTGTTCTAGGGCCCCCTTTATTAGATATGCAGTTTCGTAATTAGTGCTAACAAGTAGTTAGCAGATATCTTACAGATATCCTTTAGTCAGATTTGTGCTCAGGACAGTAAATCTCACAGTATCAGGTAATTTAGTCATTATCTTGCAATTTTACAGTAACGTGACACACATACCTAAAGCTGTGCTAAGCCTTCCTCAGTACAGATCCATATTTTTTGTGTCCAGCTGACAGAAGTTCACTGATACATTTTTTGAGTGTTTGTATCTGCCTCGGTTAGTATTTGAGACAAATCTTACCTATCAGCTGATGTCTCTGGAAGAAAATGCACATGTAGTGTTCCTGAATTACTGTCCTCTTTGTCCCTGTTTGCTCCCATATATGTTTGAACTATACATTTTGCTGTTTCATCCTTTGACCCCACTGTCCCCACATCGCAGCTCTGGCTCCACTGAGCACAGACAAAGTTTGACCTGTGCTCCACATAACTGTTCCGCTTCATTGTCACAGTAGCGTTCCATAGGGCATCTGCTCGTTTCCTGGTGAGGGTCTTATGGGGAAGGCTTTCCTAAATAGCACCTAATGAATAACTGAGATCAGAGAAGTGACTCACTGGAGAGTCTCTCAGCAATGTTGCACAATCTCATTCTGCTCTTGTTTCCAAAGATTTCAGGGATGGTTGTAATGGAATGAAGGGTGTTTTTGGAATGACGGTGGGGAAGAGAGAATTCTGTTTTGCAAATGGAGATTTCTTTTCTATATTGGTAACTGTCTCCAGATGACTGGTAGTTTTTAATCATATTACATATATATGGAACACTACAAAATTTGTGAGTTTTCTGACTTTAGGACAGTTTGTATTTCATATATATATAGTCCTAGTTATGTAGTTATATTTAGTGAGATGTCTGAAGTGTCACTCAGTGCTAAAGACAGGAATAATGAAAAACCACAATTATGGAAGGGTATGCACACCAACAACTTTTTCTAGTCAGCTGCCCCTGAGGAGATCATGACGTGGGGAGAAAAAAGTTTGTGGAGGCCAGAAGTTTTATTACAAAGCAATCTGCCATTTTTATTATAGTTATCATTTGCAATTAAAAATAAGCAGTAGTTAAGATAACAATTGAATTCTTATTTTGAATAACCTTATTTGAGTTGAAGTAAATATGCCAGTGAAAGCAACAGCAGAGGTAAATCCACTTACTTTACTGTACAAGTCTAGAGTTTGGACTTCAAATTGTATAGTGTGCTTCACTGTAAGCCTTAGCTTTGTTCATGTTCTTCCAGTAGTATTGCTTTGCTACTATGACTCTGTGAACCTCTCATTAATATAGGGAAACATGCAGAATATTAGACACATTCTAAAGAAAAGAAAAGAAAAGAATAATCCTATATTTCAAAAAAAGTTTCTGATTAAATCACTTCCGGTCTGAGGCAGTTCTTCTGGGGTAAACTGGTTCTGGGTAGCCGAAAGTCACACAAGGAAAGTAGCAGTTCAGTTGCTGTGGGATTCACAGCCCTTGAGATATTGGTGCAAATTCTGTTCCTGGAGAAGGAGCTGCAGACTTGAGATGACAACAGTGATGGGCAGGATAGCACAGAGTATCTAAAACGACTATAGGTTCTTGGGGTTTGTGGTGACTGGATTCTATCCATCAGCCCTTTAGCTCTATTGCTGCTGAAAGGCAATCTGAAATGGTTGAAGGCTGTCAGACTAGATACTACACAAGGACAACATGGCACTGTGCATGGGAACCTGGCAAGGTCTGGCTATTCAGTTGAGTCTAGAGAAACAAAGAATTTATCTCCTATTCCACTGAATTTTTTCTTTAATCTGTTATGGATTGAACCTTAGCCAGAGACAGCAAGCCAAGAACTTCACTGTTCCCATTTCAGGGCTGTAAAAACATACTCAGAAATCATAGAGAGAGAGAGAATCACAGGTCTTTCCTTTCTCTGTGGTCAGCAGAGTGTTTATAAATTCTACATGTAGTTTCAGTATTTGTTGCTCTGTTAAGAAGAGATTTACACATCAGCATGTTAAGCCAAAATGCTCATGATTCACGAGTCTATCCTGTTAATATCAGCCTTTATCCCTTTTAAGAGCTGCCCAGAGTGGAGTGCTTGAGAAAGCTGGTTTGGCAAAATGGGAACCTTGCAAGTGACAGATAGGAAAGCTGACAGTCCATTTGGAGCAACTTGTTAGTCAGAAAATGGCAAACGTCTTTTTTTTCCTACTTCTTTACAAAAACCTGATTCCCCCTTATGGCCAGTCAAAGCCTGGTGCAGAAGGTATAATCCTCTGTGACATGATTTGTAGTTGCAGGAATATGCTTGTTTTTAAAGTTTAGCTTATTGAATTCTTCTGTAATTTCCATGATTGATTTCCCTTTTGTTTCTGGAAGGAACAGGTGGATAATTATCCCTGAAGCAAAAAGTACCACCATAAAGATGAGGAAGCAGAAGTGCTTGAGTCTTTCCTGCAGGAAAAAGCAATGTGAGAAAGTGATCAAGATGAGCATATCTTTGCTTTAGTCACTTTCTTGGCATAGTTTTTGTATTTGGGTCGCAAGGTATTTTTAATTTGATAAGGAATTCTTTCCATTTTGACCTTTGATAAATATGTGAGTTTGAATAAGTATCTTGGGCAAATCAGGGCCCTTCAGTCGCAAAAGTAGCCTTGGGAGAGCAGGTGCCAAGAGCGCTCTAGAGTGACATAGCACTGTCATCTCTGCTGCTCATCCTCCCGCTCCCATGGCTGGCTGGAGCTGAGTGTCCTGGGGAGTGCCCCAGGCAAAGGCACTCACCACAATGAACGGGAAGGTTGTGCCAATCACAAAGACTCCCAGCCAGTTGAGAACTGCACTGATCACAAAGGCAGGAGGTCTGCAGGACAGCTTGAAAATTTCAACCCTGGTGGAAACCGTGGCACCACCTGAAAAAATAATAAGAATTATTACTTGTTGATGTATTTGGCTTCAACATTTGGATTGAGTATTACTATTACACAGTCAGTAGATAGGTGATACTATCATGGACTGGCATGAGTACGAGAATTGAGTAGTGACATTGAGTATGTCACTCTTTTTTACAAAAGAAGATGTTTGTGCCATCTAATAAATTGCCAAACATAAGTTTATTAAAGTGGTAAAATACTCAAATTTTTGGGAAGATCCAAGAATTAAGTAATTGACACTGGAGAAAGTCTGACATCCTCTCATGAAAGAAGATGTGCCAGGATGGAATGACAATTATTAGTGCTAAAAAGAATACCCAGTATGATTCTGCTAGATCACCAATGAGTGATCTTCTCAGATTCACTTCCTGGGCATTTCAGTTATGTTTTGAAGTCACAGGACTTCAACTGTTTTGAGTTAGGAAAATAATTCAACCCTGCCATATGGGAAGGCAAATATTTTAAAAATTATTAGCCTTTAAAAAATAAAATTTAATGAGTAGCAGGCAATAAATGCTAGGAAAAAAATTACTCCAAAGCAAGTCTTCTGCACTGCTGTCTATGTGGGATAAGATGTAACATTATACAACACTGAATTTAAAAGAACTCTTGCTTTCTTTTCTCTTTTGTCTTTTTCCTAGCATTTTTTAAAAAATTTTTTACCCATCTGCTTTTGCTCTATTTTTGCTGTATTTTTCCAGTGTGTTCCTTTCCTCTTGTTAGCAAAGCTCAAATCTGATGGTATTGAATTTTATGTCTGATGAATAACTAGACCCCCAATGTTTCAATGACTACAAGATTATATTAAATTAATTTACTTATGCTAAATATTGTGCAATATAATGCAGTATTTTCCTAACCGTATTAATAAGCTCACATGACTAAATTCCTTTATTTTCTTTGATTGAGAACTTACCTGGCCCAACTGCAAAGACAACTGAAAACAGGATAATGAGAGCAAGGCTGCAGTATGGCATCCAGAAATACCAGTCCTGGGGGGAAAAAAGCCCGTAACAAACCTCTGTCTGAAAACTGTTAATAGCCCTAGGGGAGGAACACTCCTTCTTTTCTAACACTGCCACCTCAAGAAAGAAATATTCAGTGTGCGGGAACTGAGAGATATGAGTGCTTTACTCTATGGATGGAGTAGATGAGGTTTTTGTTAGGTGAGCAGAGATGCAGCTTTGCCAGCGCAGAGCAGCTGCAAAGCTTGGAAGGCTTCAATTAACAGAAGTCTGAAGAGTACTTTTGAACCCTGTCCTTTGTTTTTTACCTCATAGTGCTTCCTCTGACCCTTAGAGGTATGAGAAGGACAAATCACATCTTTCTTCACTTTTGTTAAGTTATAGATTTAATAACTGATACTGGAAAAGAGTTTTTCTAGATCTTAGTCAAGGAGAAATGAGACTCGATGCTTTAGGAAAAAGATTTCTCTCTTCTGTGTTTGAGAGCCTTCACGAATGAAACAAAACCAGAAGTCTGCTGCCACCTTGCTTCCAGGCGAATTTTACAGTGTATCTGTAGAGTAGCTCTGGATGAGTACCAGTAACCCAGCTGATTTGCTTCTGAAGAAGCCACAGCAATGACACAGAGGTATCATTGTTAGAGAGGTGAACTGGTCTCCCCTTTCTTGGTATCATGGTCCTGCCAGTGAGTAGAGATTAGAAATATAGTAGACAGAGAAATCTGCTGTGAGCAGAATTTTCTTACCTGTAGGGAGAGAGTCACAGTGATAGCAGCTAGCAGTGAACCCATGATCCAGTAGCCTCCTCTCAGGAGCACTTTCCTGCCCAGTCGCTCAATGATGGAGCTCTGAAGGACAGAAATCACATCAGTGTAAGTGCCAGAGAGCAAACTGTGCCCCATTCCCATGGTAATGTGACTTACACAGACTACAGCAGCTATGAGTTCAGAGAGTCCAATAGAAAGGGTCATATAGGAGGCCATTTTTTCATCAAAGCCAGCTGCCTGGAGGACTTCAAAAGTATAAAAATAAATCTGGAAAAAAAAACCGGCCATAAAACAGTAAGAGACGAAAATAATTGATTTCTTACCTGAGTCTGCATGATGCTGCCCTGTATAGGAGCTGCTAATCAGGGAGCATGCAGCTCAGCTTTGGAGTGAGCTAGAATTCTCTACACTTCCTGGCAGTATTCATTTATCAGCAGACAAAAATATTATAAAATGTAATGAATGAATTAATTAATTTGATAAATGATAAAATGCTGGGATAACTGGACCTCCAGCAACTACAATGAAATTAGGTTTGCAGAATCCTGATTTAGGTGCTTTCAGAAACAGCCAGGTATGTCACGTTTTCAGAGCTCATCCAAAAACATCATTGTAGGATACTCCCAAGAAAGAAGAGCATGGGTTATGGAGTCTTGAGGAGGTAAAACAAACATCTTTTCAAGTATCTCTGCCAGTGTTTGGAGATAGGCTGAGGTGATAAAGATTCCAGTTTAAGCTGTGTTATACTCAGCTGTGTGTTTCCTTAACAGATGTTGCTGGACCATGATGTTAGAGGTAGGAGGGTCATGCAGGCATTTGCAAAGCTGTGTCTTCAGAAGGATCCCAGAAAAGCACTGCTGTGAGGAAGAGCAGAGCTGCAGAAGCTGCAGAACAGGGATCATGATTGTTGTTAGCTTTAAGGGCAGAGTGAGCAGTCCACCTTCCTGACATCTCAGGGTGCTAAGAGCCAGTGGACAAATAGCAGCAGATACAGTGAGCAGTCACATGAAACTACAGATTTTGCCAGTAGAAGGTGGGCTCATTTGTAAGAGTGAGCTCTGGAGCCCTGCAATGGCTCCCAGAAGTGGCTGTTCAATGAGCCTGACTACAGAGGCAGGTAACTCCAGCAAGAACAAAGAGCTGGGCATAGGGATGTCACATGGAGAGCCCAGCCAAGCTTTGTGCCCTGACAGACAGCAAGGTTTGGTTTGAGAAGCCTGAGAAAAATGGAGGGAGCTCCTGTGAGCCATGATACCTTGGGATTTTAAGGGGGAAATACACTCAACTGCATTGATGCCACATAGCTGAATTGTGGCGGTCAGAATAACTGTCATGTACAGCTGCCAACGGAAAGCTGGTTCTTTCACTAGGTCCAGGACACTCAAGATCTTGGTGTTTTTCATTGTTGCCTTCTCTTTCATGATGTCATCAATCTCTGCTTGGTGTTGGCCTTCACCCCAAAGCTGCCTTATGGCTGTGAAGGAGAAGGAGAGTGAGACCTGCCATGTTAATTCGTCTCTGTTTCCTAGGAAGTTTTCTGAGTAGGTGGTACAAGTGTCTGGCAGCCCAGCGTGCATGGGCTGGGGCTGTGCTGAGAGGCAGAGATGTCTTATAGGGTGTTCCAGAGCCCTGGCCCCCTCCTGCACAGTGGGACCTGCTGTGACAGAGGGGCCTAGTGGGGTGCACAGTGGCTTCCTCCCTGCCCACAGAGCCACTTTTCTGCCTTCCTCCTTCTCTCAGGGTGTGAGCAGGGTACACAGCCAATGACCAGAGCTGAGGGGTGCCCCGTGGAGCCCTGCAGTGCAAACCATTATTTTTCATCTATCATTTAACATTAATCATCCGACTGACAGCACAGGTGGTGTCAGCTGAATGTGAAAGGTTTTGTAATACAGAACTGTAGAGGGAAGTAGTTTCATGTTCTATGTGGGGACTACAGCAAAAACTGACTTAATAGGTATTCACGGAACCATGTTGGAAATGAGCAGGGACAAACTTTGTCCTATTTATTTCTTTCCATATGGGGAAAGAAAGCTTCACAAAATTATTCTAAATCAAGTGAGGAACAGGAACCTGAAGCCCTCAGTTACCTTTTTTGCAGCCTTCCTGGTCTCCTTTATGCATGAGGAGATATGGTGGGGACTCTGGGAAGAAGGGAAGCGCGACTAGCTGGACCAGTGCTGGGAATCCACAGGAGGCCATCAGCATGGGCCACAGGGACTGGCTGCCCAGCAGCTCCCTGGAAGGGAGAAAACATGTGTGTAGAGTAAAAGTTCATTGCATTGGTTTTGAGGAGAGAAAGGAATGGATGGAAAAGCAGAGGAAGAAACAAAAGGTAGGAGGCATCCAGAAATTGTGTGGGTAATCAATTGCATTATACCTTTGTCCTGAAATTTGCCCTATGGCTTTTCCCAACGACCAAAAGAAAGAGGAAGTAGAGTTTGCAAATCCACGTAGCTTCCTAGGGGAAATTTCTCCAACATACTGATGATGTAGAGGAACACAAAGACCTTGAGGTGAAGAGGGAATTATGGGAGAGAAGAAAGAAGACATAACCATTGGAAATAAACCTGAGAGTAAATAATTAAGCATTACAGAATACAGCTGTCTCATTTCTGACAGCTCTGGATATTTATACACTTGGCAAAGCTGAATTTCATTTGGTATCTGTGAAATTAGGAATAATAATGCTCTTTATTGCAGGGTGTTATAGAAAATCTTCTTACAAAAGATCACTGACTTTAATATTTTATTTTCTTAGTGGAGGGTTATTATTTACTTTGAATAAAGATGTAAAATTTGGTGAGATCCTGATAGCTTGTGGGAGAAATCACTCACCTGCACTTACTCCACACATGAAGCGTCCAATTAGAATCATCTCAAAGGACTGGGCTATTTTGCTGCAGCCCATGATAGATGCTGCCACTATCATGAGCACGTTGTTGCACAAGAGACATTTCTTTCTGTAAGCACAAGAAAGTGAAAAGATTTTTTGTGACTCCGAAAGGAAATGGCACTTAATGAATGCCATGCAGGAAGTCTTGGCTGAAATGGTCTTGCTAGTTTTGTGTAATTACACATATGTAGTCTAGGACAAAAAAAGCACTGGGTGCTCTGGACCCATGGTGTGCCTTGGCCTATGGCTGGACCTGGGAGTTTGGGAACACTTCTGGGTTGTGTAGCAGAGAAAAGTCTTAAAGCTTTCCTGCACTTGAACATCCATTATGAAACACATTATGTAGCACCAATAAGGATCTCAATGCTTCTGTATTTTGAGCAGCACTTTCAAGAACCCATTCTGATTTCAGCCAGGCACTGCCTTTCCCTGTTGCTGTGATTAACCCAATCTGAGTAACTGTGCCTGGTGGGACAGGCTGGCAGCACAGCTGATTAGTCCATGCCACAGGACATGGGCAGGAAGCAGGAAAATCAGCTGACACCACAGCTAAGCTGGCTGTGCTACAGCCATGACTATGTCTAAAAGTCTGTCTCATTTAAAACCTCGACTATCATTTCCTTAAGCTAAGATTCAATTGTCAAATTGTCTTTAAACATACATACTTGCCAAATTTGACAGTGAGGTATCTACTCCCTGAAGAACCCAAGAGACCTCCTATACCAAAGATGGACACGGTGATAGACCACAGGAACAAGAGGTTATCCTGTTGGATGGGATAGCCATATCTTTCCAGCCAAGTTTCATTAATGAAAGCCTTAACATGCTGAGACAGAAAAAGAATTTTCATTAACAATACCTGTGACAGCAGTGCAGGTATTTTATTATATTTACAAAATAATTTTGTTCCTTCAGCTAAAGTTACTATTTCATATACACTTTAAAAGTATGTATTAGCTAACAGACATAGTATAATAGAGTGCCCTATGCTTGTTCTGCCATTAAAAGCTCAGTCTTTGGGGTTTTTTGCCTTGACATCTGAGGAACTGAGGCATGGACTGGTACTAAAGAATAATGGAAACAGAACTACAGGGCTCTGCAAAGGAGTTACTGGTTTTCTCTCACATACCTGCCAAGAATGCCAGGCTACCCAGTGCCTGTTCAGTGCAGTTCCTAAATACTCTTTCACTCAGAACTTAGTGCTCCAAAGTCAGAAAATAATGCTTTCCCATAAGGTGATCTCTACAAAATACTGAAGTCTTCCATCTAGACCTCAGTGCCTTTAATGGAAGTTTTACCTGTGATCAGTGGAGAGAACCAGACATTTTCCTAGAGCATGGCTCACTTGTTCTATTTGTCTGTGAAGATGGATAACCATAAAAATATCAACTGAAATCATGGAAGTAGGCACATGTGCTGGAAGTTTTTAGGGGAGACAGATGCCACCCATGTCAGTGTGTGTTTTCTGAGGAGCAGTTCTATAAACAACAACTTGCCAGTCTCAGTTTTCCTCTGTTTGCAACTCTTTGACATGTTCGGCTTTTCACGGCAGCTCAGCACAGGAAATGGGAAATGAGAGAATACCGTGATTAAACCCTTTCTGAATGCCAGAGAAGCATCCTCAGGCAACAACGCAGACCCAGTGCTGTCACTAACCAGTGTGCCATGTGCATATTTTCCTACCTGAGACATGTAGGTGATGGTGGAAATTTGAAAGCCAATTTGGAATGTTCCACCAATCCCCAAGACAGTGATCATTCGAAAGAGCCCCTGGTACTGTACCTGCAGAAGTAGAACAAAATCTTCTTAAGCTTGTAGCCACATCAGGCTGTTCTCACAGGGTGTCTTTCATCCTCCAGAAATGTCTCATTTGTTTAAGGGATTTTCAGGTAGGAACGTTCCCTCTGCTTGCCCTGGCGTGAGGCATACATCCTCCTATGATTTCCCTACATCCAACTCAAGGAAATACAGCTTCCTCAAACATCCTTGTCAAGGCTCCACAGCTGCTGGCATCCAGTCCTGTTCTCTGCCTCTCAAAACCTCTGCCTGCCACGTCTTGCACTAAATAATTAGATATATTTAATAAAGCACATTTTAAAAAAATCAGGCAAGCAAAGCAAGTTATGTTTGTAGATAAGCAAATATTTTCCAGTAAATGCAGACATTTAAGAATCATTAACATATTGATAAAAATATGACAAAGATAGATGGCAGAGCATATGAAGTGCTGTAATACCTCAAAATAGTGGGCAGAACTGCTTCCAAGATGCTTATATTGAACAGGAACCTTGTTGTTCTTACCAAGACACCGATTTTGTTTTCATTGAAACCCCAGTAGCATACAAAAATGTCACAGATGTGCATACCCCGCCAAGAACTTACCAGGTTTGATAGGAAGCCGGCCATCTCTGGCTGAGGGCTGTTAGTCCAGCGTGTGCGGCGTCTTTGTCATCACAGGCTTGTGTCTCTGTCTCCTGCCTGCTGGTACAGCAGTGGGCATTTGGCTTCAGGGATCAGAGTTAAATTTTTACTATTTCATCCTCACTCACTTATATTTACTTCTACTGGCCAAAGTTAACACTGCCAGATTAAATATTTCAGGAAATAATTACATCTAATCCAGTCTCCAGGGGGAAAGTTTTACAGCAGAGGAAATTTGCATCTGGGGACTAACTAGTGAGGGCTTTGGGAAGAGAAATGAGAAGGGTTCACGCAAAACAATCCAAACAGTTTTCTAGGAAGAGTAAAATGCTTTACTTCTATGATGCAGACTGGTGCGTATACGTGCTGTAAGGTGCAGAAAGCAAAAAGCAGCTGGTACAAGGTTTAGGTACTGTTATTTATTACTAAGTAAAGTATGTGGTGTTCTGTTTCAGATTCTTTGATATAGTAAATATGGTAATTAGAAGAAAAATAGGCAAATTTCAAAGCCTAATTTTGCTATTCTGGCCTTATCAATCAGTTAGACTGTGCTGACAAAGGGTATTTGTTGTCTGGTGTTTATGGGGAAGTTTCTCGACCAGGTGTGGTGAAAAACTAGTATGAGATTAAGACTCACAAGAGTAATAAAAGGCAAATATGTCTTAATGAATTGGGATAGGACCACCAAGATTTTACTTGATCAGGTTTCAGCTTTGACACGGAACAGTTCCAAAATCAGTATTGCAGGCATTGAAAAATCATCTTTGGTTCCCAGAGGCTCCTTTCTTGTGAGGTAAAGCTCAAACTGTTGCTCTACATAGCTTCTGCCAGAGGCAGCACTTGGAAACAAGACATTGGTTTCCCTGGGGCTTTCATGTGTGGTTGGTGCCCTGTGCTCTTCCTGCCTTCAAAGTCTTCTGCTCACTCTCATTCATGCCAGGGGACTGTCCCCTGCCCCCAAGGCCTGGGGTGGGGGCAACTGGGGCAATGGGGTTATACTGAAGCCTGCAGTAAATGCTCAAGCTCACCCTCGGGACTTGTACTTTCAGTTTATAAAACACAGAATGCAATTATTTACAGAGGGGTTCAGTGCAAATACTGTGAGTCTAAATAAATGAGGAAAAATGCATGTTAATATTAAAACCTTGGTTACTTGTGTAATTCCAACTATTGTCTATATAACTGCATAGCAAATGCTGTTTACCCTGGCTTGCAATAGGGTTTAAAATGATTTGGCATTTTTTGTATTTTCTCTTGAACACCAACATTGTAGCTGCTTGCATATCTCTTGGCTATTGTTTCAAAATGTTAATGTTTCCTTTTCATCATGTATTTTTTCTCAAATTGTAGTGAGGTGTAGGGAGGGTATGTCATAAGGAATCAACCCTTGAAAATAAGTACTGAGGACTTCAAATAGCAGCAAATGCCACCAGCTCACAGTGAAATTTCTCTTACATTTTGAGGAATCTCTGGTAATTCTGAGCCGTGGTGCTATTTCACTTTATTACCAACTTTAGGAGAATTTCATTCTAGGAGTTTACTTCTTGGTTTTTTGTCAAGTCAATGGAATTGACTGTTTCTGTTTAAAATGTTACCTATACTTTTGAAAATGCTGCTACACTGGAAGTTGTGCATGGTTTCATGTGTAAGGAATTATTTCTGAGTTAAGGAGATATTGTAATTTTTTTTTAGAGTTCTAAGAAATGCTTGCTGGGAAATGGACAAACATATGAAACTCAGCTTCATGAGGTGGGTCAAACAGTTTTGTCTAAAGAGCTGAAAGCCAGGCTTGGTTCTAAGCCAGCTTGAACCACACTAGATTGCTCATTGTGGATGACTGAAGCCATCTGCAGTTTAATTTCACACTGAGAGAAACTCAGTGTGGTTTCTCTTAGATTTGATTTGGGTTTGTTATAATCCAAAACTCAAAATGAAATTCTGAATAGCAAAATCATGGAGACTGGAGCTAAAGGTGTTTAGGCATAAACATACTCTAAGTGAAATCTGTAAGTTTAACATAGCACATATTTATATGTTACAATGACTTGTTGATTGTTGACTGCTCTCAGATTTTCAAGGTGATATGAGAATGATTCTCATTCATGAAGATTCCACTTCTATCTGTGAAAAAATATTAATATCTTTTCCCACAATAGAAAACAATAATTTGCCTTTGTTTTGCAGTCTGCAAGCATATCAAGGTCTTTTATGACCTTAGTACATGGTCTTTCTGCTGACCAGATAGAACCTGGTGTAGGTGATACTGCCTCAAGAGAAGTATTTCCTGTAAAGGAATGAGGTCTCTTCCTAAAATGTAAACTGCCAAATTCTCTAGTTATTTTCATAACAAAGTTCCCCTTTGTCTCTGAAATGAAGAGGAAGCTGTGGAGCTGATGAGAATCTCAGTAAAGATAAGGAAGCAGAAAGAGCTGAGGCTTTCTTGGAAATAAATAACAGAAAGACAATTTCATTTTTTGCTCCTCCTTTTACAGCATTTTGAACATGATGACAAAATGATGACAATTATGGCAGATTTTCACTTTGTGAAATGCAGTTTGTTTGGTTGCTGTGATATGATGCACTCCAGTCTTTAGGTGTGAAACAGCAACAGAAATACAATAGTTAAAATTTTCTTCTTTCCTGAAGGCAAGATAGGCAGGGTGAGTAGTCAAAATAATTTGAGATGTTGCTTGCAGAAGTATGAAGGAGGCTTTGGGATGGGATTAAAACAACTCACAAACATTAATCTTGGCAGGTTAATCATATACTCTCTGGTTTATCAGTAACATCAAGAGATGCAGCAATAGTGAGCATTTGGAGAACAGGCCTCCTGAGGTCTGGCACATCAGATTAGTGTGGTTTAGGGGGATGAATGCTTGAGATGGAAAGGTTCATTAAGCCATGAAGTAGATGAGGTGCCCAGCAAAGCAACCTGACTTCTTGCAGGAGACACTGGAGCTCTATCAGAGTCAGCATGGCTGGGCTTCATAAGAGAGGGACAGATGAATCCGAGGCTCATGTTTTTAAACCAGTCTTGGCACTCTGTGACAGGGGATAAACAGTCCCTCTGCAGTGTTCCAGTTGTGTTTCTGCTGGGACCAGTTCCTGCAAAAGGACCAGCAAAGAGAGTAAAATCAGAGAGAAGGAACAGAGAAATGAAAGTAGATGTTACCACAGCAGAACACAGCGTTGATCTGGTACAGTGCCAACAGTGAACACTGATCCCAGTGTATATTTTTCCATCTGCCTATGGAGTAAGTGACTCCATGGCTTTAATGACTGTTCAGCTCAGAGGTACTGCCACTTGCAATTGCACCTCACTGTGAAACCTATACAGACCATGAAAAAACAGCATGGAAGAAGATAAATGTTACATTTGCATTCCATTTGGCCTCATGCTGTCCTTATTTTCACACAGGAGACTCAGGCATTAGAAATTCCCCTTTTTAACATTGCTAGGGAAGCTGCAAGCTGTGCTATCAGAGAGGGCATATGGAAGAGGGCATCTGTTAAAGGGAGAGACTGATGTTGTTTGTTACCTGGACATGCCCACTCAGAGGCAGCTATAGGCAAGCTCTTACTCTTTTCTTCTGCAAAGAAGGGTGGGTGGAAAGAGCTGGGAATGGAAAGTCAGTGGAAACAATTTACAATTTGATTTGGGAAGCATCCTTTACATTTTGACCCTGCCATCAATGACTCCTAAAGATGCTGTATCTGCTTTTCTTATGATGGACGAGGATTTATTAACAGAGATTTGAAAGGGATTTGTGAGTGATCCACCAATTCCCAACAAAGAGCATTACAACCAATCACTGGTACTGAACATGCAAGGAACAGTCAAGCTTCATCTCAGAAGCCACTGGTGATATCATAGTCCTTGCATTTCTAGGATATTGACTTGATTGATGATGCTTAAACCACCTCAGCAGAACATGCAAAGCATCAATGCAAAAAAAGATCAGCCAGATAAAGGTTCTGGATTTTCAGTTTTGCTACTCTTCTTCAAATTAACTAACTAAACAATCCACAAAACTTCTATATTCAAATGTACCATTTCATATTATCAGGCTACCGGCTAGGAGAGTAGCCTAACAGTATCACACTTGGACATGGAAGCAAGCGGGAGCAGGTAAAAATGGTACAGAAATACCTCACCATTTAAGAACTAGAGGAATTTAATTTACATTTTTTTTAAATTAGTTTTTCTAACCAGCTGGAACTTCTTTCAAATTTTCCATGATGATTTAATGCAGAACATGAAACCTGTGTCTTTTGATGTTTTAATTTTAAATGTTAGCTCTTATTTTTACAGTAACAAGATTAAAAGAATTATCCCGTCTACCTTATTATTTTGAAAAAAAAATTGGTAAATATATAATGCATTTTCTTTTGAAATGGTGATTGCAAAAGACAACCTCTAAGCTCTTCTGAAAGCTAAATGCTAACAGCTGGTACTGCCAGCTGCAGTACTCACCACTTCTGGAAGGAGCTTGTCCATCTTATATCAAAAGGGTGTCTGATCCCAGGCAGACAGAATTCTGTCAGACTGAGGAATTGTTTTCTCTCATGCCTTTTGGGCACCTTCAGCTTAATTAACCATCGTGCTCTGAGGCTGAGGTTAATGTTTACTTCGTATGATTTCTGTTGATTTACGGTTTTTGTAGCAATTGGACAGCACTTAGAATGGATGGATTAAATATTCTAATGTCTGAACAGCAGAGGGCCCTGAATGGATGGGAACATTCAGTAGCATGAGTGCTCCCTATTTTGATACAGGGAGTGATAAAGGGAGTGAATATAAAATCTAACCCAGGTTCCAATCGCTGGAACACACAATGGTGCTTCAATAGCAGAGCTTCTTATGGTTATTCCTTTAGAAGTAGCGAGTATATGATTTGAAAATTTTGTATAGAAAATTCCCTAAAACTCAACTATAATTCAGGGCTCAACACAAGAATATAAATAAGAATGGTTAAACTGCAGAAAGAAAGGACTTATGGTCCTGCTAAACAGGAGGCATGAAATGCCATTTGTAATCATGACAGAAAAAGGAAAAATAATTGATCATGCTATACAAAGATAGAAGAGTTTGGGGAGGGAAGTGGTTAGTGCAGTGGTCAGCAGGACTAACAGCCCCTGACTAGCACAGTACAAGGGGTGCTGTGAAGCACAGCAGGGCTGGAGTGTAGGATTATGTGCTGATGTGCAGCAGCAGAGTGCAGTGTGTCCTAGGCCACAATGCAGCTAGCAGATACTGGCCATCACAACTTCTCCTTTTTATTTTTTTTTTTAGCAGTTACTTATTTATAAAATGGGCTCAATTTTCAAACTGTCTACCCTCTTGGTACTCTCTCAAACTCTTACTCTCTGTCTATCTCCCAGGCTCTGTCTTCCAGCTCTCAACACTGCATGTATATTTGTTAAGCCTTGTGCCTTCCAGGAGGCACCAGAATATATTACAAGAACTTCTTCCTGATTTTGCTACAACTGATATGCATGGAGAGTACAATCAATTTGCTCCAGAGGATGCAAGTGAGAATTCTTCTGTACCAAATGCTCAGGGATCAGGGCTGATCCCTGACAGTCATAGAGACTATCAGGACATACAGTTACTTGATGTCAGCTCAAAGAAATAGAAGTTGTTATTCTACCTGATATTTGTTCATGTGCAGTGTTCACAATCAATAGTAAGTCCTTTACAGTATGATAGCATAAAGAGATGACGTGAAAATTGTTTGTAAGAACTATGCCTTTGTTTAATCCTCTCTTCATGCTGCTCTTAATCCTGAGGATTTTCTTATAAAGTAACAAATATAGACACAACTCTTGCTGCTTTAAAATGATAGCAATGGAGAAAGACTAGAAATATAATCAATGTGTTATGCCTGAACATATTTTCCATATGCCAGTTCTGAGAAGTGTCTGTAGTTACCAATGTCTTCCTGCTACAGAGCTCCTCTAAGAAAGAGCCATTGTCTCTCACCACAAAAAAGTAAAGATGAATATAAACCAGGACTAGTGGGATAAATGACAAGCTGTCTCTGGATTGCTTTTTGGATTGCATTTCATTGAGAAAAGTCCATGTAAATATTTAGCTTTCAGTTCAATTTTGAGACAGAGCTTTTTGTCAGTGGAAATTACTTCTGGTGCCTTATCAGAGCTTGGTGCAACGTGACTTTTTGTCAGCAGCATCCGTCTCCACAGCCTGATGGCGCTTCCTCTTAAACTGAGGGGTTTTGAATTCTGCTGTGATTTCAGAGGTTGACTTCCCTTTTGTTTCTGGGAGGAACAGGTAGATAAGAACCGCTGAAATGACCAGGACAGTAATAAAGATGAGGAAGCAAAAAGGACCAAGAAGCATCTGGAGACAAAAACAGAACAAGATGAGTGATTTCCCTGGCAACACTTGCCCCTATGGATTCTTGAAACTTGTTGATTTGTTCCTGTGAAATGTGGGTCATTTTACAGAAACCCTGTTTATTTATCGTTTCAATCTGTTCTTGGGGCAGCAGATGGTTTCTGAAGTATTGGGAAGTGTTTTATATAAATGGCCTCCATATGCCAGTAGCAATAAGTGATTCACAGTTGCCATCATCTACAAGTCATTTCATCCTACTCCCTGTCCAGACAGCCTAGAAATTGAGATTAAATTGACAGAGTCAAAGAGAAGATTTGAGTCAAATTACATACTACAGCAAAAGGGAAAATCATTCCAGTCAATATGAGGCCTAGCCAAAGGATGATTCCACCAATTACAAAAGCAGAGGCCCTTGTTGAGAGAGTGAAGATTTCATTCATGACAGATGCAATGGCTCCAGCTGAGGAAAAAAAACAACATAAAAAAGAGATAGAAACATTTTTGCAAGTGACCATTTCCCATAGAAAATACCTCTGTTCTGCTACTGGGGGAATTCTGTTGCATTTTCAAGACATTCATGGTCCTCATATACATATTCCTTACAATACTAAAGGCTGCCATTTGAATTTGGAGACTTTAGTAACTACTAGTAGTGTTTAGTCAGAGAACTTCCAGAGTAAATACTGGTCTTAAGTGAGTGAGGTTCTAACAGAGAGCTGTAATTTTGGTATGGTGTTACTGATATAGGTGATGAAGAGTCACATTAAGAGAGGACAAGCAAGGACAGAGCAATGCTAAGAGACAGACTATGCATGCTGTCAGGTGTCATCCTTTCACAGAGTAGGATTTTACAGGTAAGTTGAGAAAACTGATATTTTAGAAAAGCTGACCTCTGCCCGTTGGCAGGGATCAGCCATTTGAACCTAAATGCACTCAATAGCATTCACACTCTGCAAAACAAGTCTTTGTGAATTGATTAATGAGAACTTATTTGGTTTGAACCTGTAATCCAGTGAGAGAAAACAGGGTCCTGATTCATCAGTGTGTGAATGATTTAATATAATATGTTAAAGAAATTGTTTCTTGCGTAACTAATTCATCAAAAATTGAGATTCCCTCCATCTCAGTCTCAACTAAGCTGTTGATTTTCAAAGATACACTCACGCATTCTAGTTCTACTTCTATACACTCACAGCCTGTACTTATCCATGTGGTCCAAGCTTTCCTGATGCATTTGCTGTTGTACTCACCTGGTCCTGTTCCATAAGCAGTGCTGAATAAAAAGATGAGAATAACGCTGTAGTAATGCACACAGAGGAACTGATCCTAGACAAAGGTGAAGGGAGGGAAGAGAATGAGAATTAATCTTATAGCTGTAGCACAGCTGATCCAAGCACAGGAGCAGCAATACTTGCAAAAGAGCCCATGATGCTGAGCTCTGTAGTAGATGCTCTCTAGACCTGCTTATCTTTCTTTACTGAACGCAGTGGAAGGCCAGAAGGAGTTTATGTGATCATGTCTACAGAGGTGAGTTTGTCTTTAGAACATATTCTGACCTGCTGGTTTGGACATGAAAGCTAAGACTGACTATCTGCTGTCCTGCACAGAGAATTCTGATGCAAGTCAACTCCCAGAGAGACATTTACTTACACTCAGCAGAAGACCTGTTTCAAGCAACACCAGTTATCAGTGCCATCAGCAAATAACCACCACACAAGAGTATTTGACTGATCAATTATGGAGCTCTGAAGAATGGAAAAAAATTGCCTATCACTGGAAGCATGGCAAAATTCAACTGTAAGCCGTCCAACAAATCAAGCATTCTCCTTCAGTTCTTTTTACTTCAGAGCACACAAACCTATTGGTACCAAGTGTGTTTTTTATTGAATTCCTTCTAGACTCTCTAATACTATGAATTTCCATCCCTGCCCAGCATTACAGCTATTTCTTAAACACTGTAATCAATGGAAGCACACTACAATTCCATTTGAATATATAGATATACACAAATATATGGAAATGAGTATACATACTTATGTTTTAATGATATTTCATAAAGGATTCTTTTAAGAATTTAAGATAAACGAAGATGGGAAGAAACACAGGAAAGTTGGGACAAAATTTACCACGGGTGGTAACAACCACTGTATAGATTTATGCAACACCACAAAAAAATTATTTGGCTCATAAGGAGAAGATCCATTTGCTTTAAGGGAGAATACTTTAATTCTTAAAACCCCGGGAAGCTCTGACTTACACACAATATGACAGAGATGAGTTCAGAGATTGAAACTCCTAGAGATACATATGGGGATTATGCTTTCCTGCAGGCTGGCCCTGTGAAAAATTTCTGAGGTGTAAAAGGTGATCTGGGAAATAAGAAAAATGAAGCATAGTTAATAGATGTGATATGTGCTTATCTCCAGCATCACTTAGAACAAGATTTGTCATCACTACAAAACCAGCAAAACATTATTGGGGCTTAGTAGAGGTGACATAACTGCTCTAGATGTGAGAAATCAAAAGGTTAATGGCAATCAAGAAAAGGGATTTATAAGTACAGGGGAAAAAAAAAGAAAAAAAAAAGAAGTAGTTAAAGGATCATAGTGCCTGTAAGATTTGGGGAAAATGTGTCATTTTGGCAAAAAGGAAAAGGAAAGGGACAAGACAAGAGAAAGAAAAGCAAACCTCAGTCTTAGCAGACCATACATTGTCATCCAAACAGTTGATTCTGTTGCCCTATTGCAGTTGGTAAATAGAAGCTGCTCATCTGCAGAGTCCTGAGGGAATGGGCACCATTGCCCTGCCAGCAGAGTGACCGCTAACTTGGGCTGCACCAGGCTCAGCCACCTTTATGCAGAAACAGCTGAAAGAATATTACTTAATGGATAAATGTCTTTTATCCAATGGAATCAAACTGAATGGCAATAATTTACCATCTGCTACTGCAGAAGTGAAAGGAAGTGGTGCTGGGCTGTTGCAAGCAATGGGTATTTGTAACCCTTTCCTCTACAGATTCTTTGGTCATATCACTAGGGCAATGAAGGCAACAGTGCCCTTGCAGGACCTTAGGCTGAACTGGATCTCTTGTGTTCCCACCTAAGAAGCTCCCTTAAAGGTATGAAGAATACTGGGATGATACCATAGGTCTCAGGCAGTGGGCTCTATGTGAGGAGGAATAATGTAGACCCAGAGGAAAGGGACAAGTTGGCATTGTGGCACTTTGGAGACTTAATAGCAGAGCCAAGCATGGAAATAGGGCATACCCAACTGCACTCAGGCCACAGAGCTGTAGACTCAGTAAAAGGAGAAGCATGGAACACAGCTGTGGGTATATGGATCGTTCTCTCCGTACCTCTAGGACATTCATGATTTTGGTGCCTTTTGTTACAGCCTTCTCCTTCATCAAGTCATCAGATTCTGTGTGGTACTTCCCTTCCCCCCAGAGCTGCTTCATGGCTACAGAAGAGGCAGAATGAAGTATACTCTTCCATCATCTGATCCACTCAGAATTCTGTGTTTTTCAACTTTTAATGACACTAAACATTTGAAGTTGAGTCCATGCTTTGATTCATCAGTTGCTGAGCAAAGGACTGGAAGGAAGATCACTTGTTAAAACACGGTGAGACTTCCCTGGAAAATGCTGTAGCAGTTAGGGGTAGATCTTAAATATTTTTGATTACTCTGCTTGATCTGGAGGACTTTAATCATGTAATGATCAATAAATCTGTAGGCAGCTAATAGAAAAACCAATTCCTGCTGTTAGCTTCACTTTCCCAAGAGTTGTGGTTTAACAAATTAAGGATCTAAAGTTTTATGTTACCTTTCAAGCAACCAGCTTTGTCTTCTTTTTGCATCAAGAGATAGGGCGGGGACTCAGGAAAGAATGGCAAGAAGAGCAGTTGAATCAATGCCACCAACCCAGAGAAGGACAATAGCACATTCCACACGTCTTCGGTTCCTAAAAGATCTCTAAGAAAGCACTATAGAGTCTATAGAGTTTATAGTCCAGTAAAATGACAGTTTATAACTAATTTTCCACATTCTAGTCCAGCTAAAGAGACACAAATACATACAGTCCTTGAAAAGTCAAATTGAAATAGATGATGTTTTGTTTAGGGACAGGAAAATAGATTAATACTTTATTTCTTCTGCATGGCTAAGATTTTTCTTAGACTTTGAATAAGTTCTAAAGGTCAGAATATTCCCACCACAGCTCTCTGAACCAATGCTGCAAGTCTGCCTGAGGTTATCAAGAAATTATCAAAAATTTCATATCTCACAAATTTACTAAGAGTATTTACATACAATCTTTCCTTATTAACTTCAGCAGAGACACTGCACCTCCAGGGAGGGCATCATTCTTTCTCAAGAGACAGGCCTTTCTCTCCCCAGGGAATGACATGGAAACCTCCGTGACTTGGATGGGGTAGATGCCTCCTTTTTGACTGCTGCTGTTAAGCAAAGTAAAACCCCACCTTTAGTGTATGTCTGTTTCTAGGACTGGGAGAACAACACTTCCCTACTATATAGAAGAAAAATAAATATAAAACAGGATGAGAAGGAGTAGCACAAATACCTTAATCAAAGAATTCTTGCTACAGTTTTTCCTTGTGCAAGAAACACTACACAGGTCACGTTTATAAATCCATGCAACTTCTTAGGTGAGATCTCTCCAGCATACTGAATATGGGCATTTATATGTATTCCTAAAGGGAGAAGACAGGAGTCCTAAAGCTGTAGAAAGAAAAGAGAGAGGGTCCCTTTTCAATTCCCATTCAGCTCTCTCCTCTCGCTTCTGAACTCTTTCCCACGTATCACCCTCAATAATAGGCTGAAAATGTACCTTTTACTTTAAGGAAGATATTCAGCTGATCCATCATTCCCACCTTCCTTAGGAACAACCTGTCTTTCAAACCAAGATAGCCCCTTACTTGTGCTGCTAAATCACCTGTGTGCTCCTGTTTTGTGAGAAGACAGAGGGTGCTAGCATCTTCCCTTCAGGGGAGCAGCCCTCTTCACCTCTGACAAGGAGCTTAGGCAGGGAATGTCTTCATTCCCTTCGGTCTACAACAGGTCTTTAGAATTGTAGCTGAGCCATAATGCCTCTTCTTGCTTGCTATAAGATTTACACTTGCTTGAACAATTTCGCAGATGCAGGAAATTAAATACTGGAATATTGGCATTTTGTGTGCTTGCTGACGCCCAGTTCTTTATAGAGGGTCACAGTCATTCCAAAACCACTCCGAAGCCTCACTCTTTCCTCTCTGTAACAGTGGAACTGACCCACTGTGGGCCAGAGCTAGATGCCATATCTCAGTGGGCAAGGAGCTGATGGACCTGGAGGAACTAGAAGGGAAAAAAGTAAATTTTTCTTTGAGCCAAGGATGGAAGGAAGGACACACATGGCAGCTCTGGACCTTTCTAGAGAGGCTTTTAAACACTGTCTGCGGTCAGTTTTTAACATCTGGTTGATCAAACAGTCCCTGTAGACCCTGTTCCTCTTCCTGCTTTTGTCTCTGTTTCTCCTAGAGTACTCCTGTCTCATTTTCATCTGGCCTCACACTTTTGTTAAGTGCTATATGATGGGAAAAGTAAGCCTTAAATGCCTGGTATAGTTCTTATTTATTTTCCTAATGAAGAGGACACCTAGGATTTGAACACTGCAAGAAATGGGCTTTTTCCAGACCCAGTATGGAGCTCACCCAATACCCTGCACTTGGAGGGATTTTGTCTTCAAAGATGCCCTGTGTTGCACTTGTGTGATCCTGGATCCTACGCTGCAGATTCACAAGTACTTCTTTAACCTTTATTCCCAATCCGTGATAGTTTATGGCAGTGTTAATGATTTACCACACTTTCCCTCTTGTAGACAGCATTTAGTAAGAGGGGAGAATTAAGGAGGGTTGAACATGATCATGCTGTAAAGACATGTATAAGGAAATGAGTTTTTAATGTCTTGTAAGACAGTAAAAACTTCCTCACTGGGAACCAGTAAGTTTGAGAACAGACCAAACTAAATAAAGACCTTTAAAATAATCAAGGCATTACATAAACTTCTCTTTTCATAATACTTCAAATGCTGCCTTTCCCCCCTGCCCCTGCATTTTTGACCAGAAGGAATATATGTTGGTTCTTAATGTGGTACTGTGCAAACCATGATCTCAAGCCTTGAAACAATAAACTTTATCTGTTTTTTTTGGTAAGATGATGATTGTCATAGGAAGGATGGCTGGGTTGGGGAAGTTCCCAGCTCCTGGCATTAGCTTTTGGTGCTGCCTCAAAGACTGTTAGAAAATGGTGTGAAGATAAAATGAGGAGCCTTAGGGCTGTGAAAGAAACTACCGCTCAGTAGTCATATGCTTTTGCAAAATTTATTGTGCAGCGTCTGCATCAGTTCATAGTGAAGATCTCATTTCCAGAACAAGACAGACATGATATTCCTTGACCCCAACAACACCATCCCAGAAGATGGGGTCTCCTCTGTCACTAACTTTTCATTCAGTGAAAACCAAACCCAGGCACAATAAGAAGGATATATTTTCCTAGTCACTGCTTTTTATTTCCTTATCAGTAAACAGTAAAGCATTAAGAAGACAAAAAAAGTGTCATGTTATATAGCAATGAACACAAATGAGAAGCCCTTTTTACCAGGTTTTATAATGAAAATGTGAAGTATTCAGACACCTGGAGAGAGAAGCAAACACTCACACATACAGATTGGGTTCTCCAGGAGAGGTGCCCCTCTTTTCTGTCTTGTCAGTGCCAGTTACTCTTGGGAGCTCAATCCCATTGAAACCCAGTGCTCTCCAGGCTGAAGATACACTACATAGTTATTGCTAATGAAGGAGGAGAATCTGCCCACTGGATTTGCCCACTCATGCTTTCCTGTAGCTCTGTTGTCTTCGCTCATCCTTTTGCTCATGCTTTCTTTCAGTGCTGACATATCCTGTTTTTTCCCAATAGAAGAATCTCCAAAATGGTAAATGTGGGTGGAATTTTGCATATTGATTCTATCTTCTGATAGGCAAGGCACTCTTCTTCCACTGGATTAAAGAGCTAAACACTTCCTCTGGACTGAAGCTTCATCTCTGGGGAAGCTCATCAGCACTGACTTGTTAATACGAGCAGATAATTTCAGTGTCAAAACTCTGTCTTCTTTGCAAGTCTGCAGTATCTCTGGACCTTCCAGACTCACTTCTTCCAATTGTGGAGTCCTACTTTTGCCAAGAAAATAGCAGATCCTGTATTTTCAGTTTACAACTGCAAGCTTGGAGGGACTGACAAAGATCTTATTTCTCTGTACACTGTGTTTAATTTTTTTCTGTAGAGGATTTAATTCAGCTCATATTTCAGGAGTTGGAGAGAAACACCAAGTTCATCCTCCACCCTGCACTGCAGGTGATTTTTTTTCTGGATCTATGGATTCTGTCTTGCTTAGTGAAGCTTGTGGGCACTACAGTAACAAAAGAGCAAAATATGAAGTGGAAGGTTTGTTCTTAAAGCCTAGTAACAATCGTCACTGAGCAGTTACTCTGCTGTAGGGCTGCCTGTGCCTTCTTTCCACGGTAGTTCAGATGGTTGAACTCCTCCATGACCTGAAGCATCGTCTTTCCTTTGGTCTCTGGTAGCACCAGGAATACAAAAATAGCCATGGACAGACAATACGTCAGGAAAATGATGAAACAGAAATTACCAAGACCTTCCTACAGGAAAACAAAGAGACAAAATGTGTTCATAAAAATTTATCTTGATTTCTTTCTCTTATGATACAGAGTTTCTGGGGTTTTATTTACTAAAAGAACTTGGTCAGGGTTTTAGTTGGTATAAATCGTGCTTCAAATGGCATCTGACAGTGTTGGTGCCTCTGTCACGGCATCTGTGTTTGCCAGTGTCACACTCTGGCTGTGTATAGAGTTAGAAGGGGGTTGCTACACTTCCAGTAGATACCTGGCTAAAAAGGAAGAGGCCATCAGAACTGCAATTAATGTGAGTGCTCTCCATTGCATGAAGTGTTGAAAGGAGAAGCATGCTCAGGGTTCGAGAGGGGTCTAACTTCTTCTGAACTGAAACAAACACCCTACTTTGCTTACCACAATGAAAGGGAACAAAAGTCCAAGGATGAAGAGTTGGATCCAGTTTGTAACACCATTAAAAACATAAGCAGCTGGTCTGTATGACTGAATAAATATTTCTGTCAGCAAGGGGCACAGTACTCCAGCTGAAAAAAAAGATGGAGTGGAAAAAGAAACTTAGAAATTTTGCAAGATGCTTCTGTACCTCATACTTCATATTGCTGTGTAAGTTTATGTTTCTAACTAGCCTGGAAGTGTCTGAGGTGCTGCTTGGCTCTTGAGGAGGGAGGCACATAGGAATGCAATAGGAAATCAGTTTTACATCCTACCACAGTATGGAGGGAAATATCTACGCCTGCACTGAATCAGGAGTAGGGATTCATGCCTACTGTGGAAGAGCTATGCCTGGGATCTCTCCTAAGGACTGCAGTGAGGAAGGAACCACTGAATAAATGAAACCATTCCAATAGAAAATACCAACCTGGCCCAATGCCAAAGCTCATGATGAAAATAAAGACAAGTGCAACAGAGCAGTATGGTACCCAGAAAAAGGAGTCCTGTGGTAGGAAATGAAAAGCAAATAAAATCAGAAATTAAAATTTTATTTATCCAGCTCCATTAGAAATATTCATCACTGCTAAGTATGTCAATGTTTAACATAACTCTATTTCCTCTACTTCCAGAAATTTCATGAGGATTTAGTTTTGGCAGTGATCTTGGTTGTCTAATGCTACTGTCTTTAATCCATATGTACATGGCTGGGAACAGACCTCTGCTAATATGATGGTTAGCCTCAAAACTACTCCTACTCCCTAAAAAGTGATTTGAGGGGACGAAAACGATTATGATATCTGCCATACCATAAAACATGGACACAGTTCTAATGCATCAGCGGGGTCTTACCTGTAGTGAGAGCGTGACTGTGAGGAGCCCTAGAGCCAAGGCCATCACAGTGTAGTTTTTCCACAGCAGTGTCTTCCTCCCTGCACGGTCAATGAGGAAGCCCTGCAAGCAGGAGCACATGCTGCCGGCTCCAAAGGACAGACCAAAGGCAGGCACTGGTGAGCCGCTCTAGTGTCTGCCTTCACTGGCCAGGCAGGGAATTGCTGGAGGACTGGGGACTGGGATNCCAGGAGCTGCAGGGAGGAGCAGGAGGTAGGGAGCTGCAGGGCTGCAGGAAGCATTGTCTGGGCAGAGGACATCAGAGATGGCATTCTGCAGGCAAAGGACAGCCAGGCAGGAGAGCAGAGAGGGAATGCTTACATTGTTAATTGCTGTGATTCCTACAGCCCTGAGTCCTCCTGAAAAATGACATCTGCCCTTCCTCCAGGGCAGGACTGGGACTCCTGAGGCAGGCCCAGAATGGGTCATGACTGACAGAAAGACTCTCCTCTCTTCCCAGAAGTTGAATAGAAATGCCCATGTTTGCAGGGTGTGGTGAGAGGATTTTATGTGATCAGTTCCATGGTTGATTTGTTGCAAAAGCTTGATTCCTGAAGCTCTATTTACAGTATTTGTAAAGATCAAAATGAACCATGTATTACAGCAGAACAAAATTCAGCTGAAAAGCCACTTACACACAGGACTGTGGAGAGGATCTCGGTGATCCCAACCCCCAGTGACACATAGTTAGTTTGAGCAGGGGGGATTCCAGCCTTTGTAAAGATACTGTATGCATAAGAGTAAACCTGGAAAGAATAGAAATCTGTGAAAGCTGTATGCTTGTGGCCATGTTTACACTATCTTCTGTCATTTTGGACAGAAAATACTAACCAGGCCTTATCAAAATAAAAAACCATCTTGTTGTAACATGGTAATTAATAGAAATGCCTTCAGAAGACACTTGCTAAAACACAGTTTTCAAATGACCCCAGGCCCCAAGCTTCCATGGGAAAAGATTGTAATAAACAGGAACAACAGATCCCTCCTTACAGCCGCTGTTGCCGTCATCCACAAGTCCTTGCAGAGCTTACTTTTGCTGAGAAGCTTGTCAGCAATGAAGAGAGAAGAGCAGGGCAAAGCAGTGCACATACCACATTGGCCCCAATGAGCTGCATGCACGACACAACAAGGAAGAGAGTGATGAGCTGCCAGCGCACAGCTCTGTCACGGAGCAGATCACAAATGCTCTTTGCTTTCTCCCCGCGGATGGCTTTTTGCTCTGCCATCATGTCATCTATTTCAGCCATATGGTCTCCATCTCCCCAGAGCTGCTTCAGAGCTAGAAGAAGAAGAGGAGAGATGACCAAGCTCACCAGCACAGACGTGAATTCAGAGGATTATTTCCTACTTCGCAGCATATCTTATTAGAACTTCATGATCTTTTCTTGAGTGAACTTCCTAGAGATCTGGGTTCAGATATGACACACATCCAGTTCATTACTATCTGTTTTTACCCATAAATCTTAATCACGACTTTACCTTTGGCCAATAGCTGCTGACAGTCTTTCAATGTAAGTCACACTTAAATTCTTACCAATCCTTCCCTGAATACCCTCCTGCTAAAGGTACAGTTCTAGTGCACACTCCAAAGCACAGACAAGGTAAAATGACTTCTACATATAAAAAATAAATTTACATCTAAGGAGTTCTCTCTTTTGATAGTTAAATCCCCACAATGGCTGTTTCTCTGTTTCTGTCACTAGCTGTTAGGATTACCAAAGAACTGGAATGCTTACAGATATGGCATGACAGTACAGAGCATCTCTTTCTCACACAGAGAAGTACTGTTTCCATACTCTGACTGTTCAAAGAATCTGGATTGATGGAAATACAAGCTCTGTGTGATCACATCCCACAGAAGACCCTGGCAGAGGGTAAGGGAAGTACTGGTGCCAAGAGAGCACTAATATCCAAACAGAAGAGGCTGACTTTCATTAAAGCTGAAGGTAGTTTCAGAGCCAAAAGACCAAGAGTCTTTTTCCCACCTGTACTTCTCTTCCAGGTTCATTTGAGCCTTTACTGTGTTTTCCCCTTTTTCCTGAAATGAATGCTTTGGGGCCCATTTCCTCACCTTTGATGCATCCCTCCTTGTCCTTTTTGTCAATGAGCAGGTAGCGGGGAGAGTCTGGGAAGAAGGGGAGGGTGAGAAGCTGAACGAGGGCAGGGACTGCATTTGCTGTCAGGAGAATTGGCCAAAGAGCCTCCACTCCAAGAACTTCTCTGGAACAAAACCAGCAGAGTGAGAGTGGCTGAGGAGCCATGTGTGCTGGCTGTGTGAGCACACACAGACACAGGATCATCCCTCAGCCCTGCTGCGTGTGTCCTGGCAGCTGGGTAGGAGTCTTCAGCAGTGAGTGCAGAAGGCCGTTGCCTGCAGCGCATGAGTTGCACGGTGCTGGCACCTGCTGCTCCGTGCTGGGCACAGCAATGTCACCTGTATCCTCCTGCAGCAGCTGCAGGCTCACAGGGACCAGCAGTCTTAGCACAAATGCTGAAGAAAGAACCTGCAGGGGCTGATCCCTCTGCTTCTGATCCAAATAGGCTCACATTACAATTATTACAAGGTCTATGAGTTATCAGCCTGGTACCGACTGCCCCAAACAGCAGCCACTGGGAATAGGTGTGCATTGAGATATGCATATATTTTAATAACAGAATGAATTGAGTATGTTTCAGACTCTCTTACCTGAGACCCAGAGCAAATCCTACGAATTTTCCAGTGGCAATGGAGGTAGAAGCTGTAATGGCAATCAGCCCGCGGCGCTTCCGTGGAGCGCATTCCCCAGCATACATGATGTGGATATTCTGAGCTAAACCTGCAGTGATAAAGGACTGTTAGGGCAATGCAAATCCTCATAGGTCTGCTGTTTTGGAGGGGACTACTGTGGACAGAGCCTGTAGGGGCTAGCTCTGAGGTACCTCTTTATCTGTGCTGAGGATGTGGCTGCCTGACACGAAGCATGTGCCCCATACCGTGGCCTTGTGCCTCTTCTAAATATTTAACTAATCAGGTATGTGCCCCTGGGAAATCTGTGCTTCAGCAGGCTGGCCTTGTCTTACATTTTTTCCTACAGCCACATGTACAGGACTGTGGTTATTCCCTTTAGTCTCAGATGATGTATTCCAGTGGCTATTCAGATGCTATGTGCCTTATTTTGTGCTTGAAGCCAACAAGCTGGCAAATGCTGTACATTCTATCTGCTCAGTGAATTAATTTTTATCCTCTCAATTTTATTTTTTTTTTTTTTGCTGGTTAGTATTATATTTATCCAACTGCTCAGGGATCAAGAGCACTGGCAGAATGTAACCTTCTGAGGTATCTGGAAATCAGAATTGAAAATTCTAATTGAATTAGCTTGGAAACCATTCCCTTGTCTGTAATAGGGAGGGCAGCATCAGCCACAGCAAGAAGCAACAGGAACAACAGAGGTCAGTTCTCTATTGAGTGAGCAAGCTCCCCTGAAATATTGCATGTTTTGGCTTTTTCAGAAGCTGGCAGTACCTTTTATATGGACTGGACATAAAGATAGAAGAAAGAGAAATGGAGATATCAGACATTACTAATTTAATTATGTTTGTGGTTTCTTAGTTAAAAATGCCTTCAGCAATCATGTCCTCTGCAGAGTGTAGTAAAAATGTGTGATCCATTTACTCAGGCTGGTAAATCCTGTTGACTGCTCTTTCCACTATTTAATACCATAGGTAGGAATGCCAATTTACCTCCACACACACCAGAAAATAACCTTCCAGCAATGATCATCTCAAAGGATCCACACAGACGGCTGAGTCCCAGCAGAGCTGCACCCAGCAGAGCAGGGATATTGGCAAACAGCATGGCCTTCTTCCTGGAATTCATTCAAATTAATGTGACCATAAATATTATCCTTGTATCAGTCATAGTTTGACAGGAGTGGTGTAATCACTCTTCCTACCTTCCAAATCGAACAGACAAATATCCAGCAGATGAGGAGCCCAGAAGCCCACCAATGCTGTAAATGGACACAATCAAGGACCACATCAAAGTGATCATGTCTGCACTGGGAGAAGAGCCATACCTCTTCAGCCAGGTCTCACGGATGAAACTTTTGATGTACTTTAAAAGAAAAAAGAAACCAGTGGTCTTAGTCAACATAATTGCACCTTTTCTTTAGTTCTCTTACCCGTTTACTGGTCTTTTTGATACATTTCTATGGGTACCTTGGTTGAAATCTTAGCCCAAATGAAATTAATGGGAATTTTGCTGTTAACATCAGTGGAGTTAAAGTTTTAGCAATGAGATCCAATGAATAACAGTGAGTGCCAGTAAGAGAATGGGAGGTTGGTCTTCTGTTTTTGTGCTAGACCCTGATTGTTTTGCTACGTGATCTTTTCCCGCCATTCCCGCTTGCCTGTGGTAATAGTATGAGCTGAGTGTCCTTGGTACCATTCAGAATGACAAACACCTTCCCTAATTTTCCTTTTCCAGCTACAAGTATCAGTGCTGACCTCAGCTCTAGAGCTACAGTCCTTCCCTGTCCTATTTCACCTTACAGCCACTTGGAAATCATGTATATGGTCAAGCACAGGGTACAGGGGGCTCCCTGAGCGATGGAGAGAGGAGAATACCCTAGGAGCAATTCAGCTCAGTAAGGGGAAAATGGCTGACTTTATGGATATCATTCATCCTCCTCTTTCCCAGTTCTGTCACATCAGACAGAAGTTAAAACCCCATGAAACAGAAGAGCAGTAGTAGCCACTCTTAGAACTAAGAAACCACAATAAGTCTAATTTTGAAAGCAGAAGTAAAAAGGTTAGACACTGCACATAGAGACATGAATGCCTGGAAACAGTGGAATCCTGGTAGCTCACTCTTTGAGCTCTCCATGCTTACCTCAGCAGGAGAATTGATAATGGAGACCTGCAATCCATACTGGAAAGCTCCAGTAATGCCCAGGACAAAAGCCAGGAGAAAAAGGTTGTAGCTCATTTTCTTGTAGGGAGAAAACCAGCGAACAAACTGGTACAGCTATTCAGACATGCCTCCAAATGTCCTGTGTTTTCCTCAGGAATCCTAACAGTTTGAGCAATGCCACACACGTGCCTCCTCCGAGACCAAGGAGCCAGCAATAGGAAACCACAGCTACTAAAGCACAGGACAGTGGGAACTCTGAATAGAGACAAAGCTCACTGGGAACTCTGAATAGAGACAAAGCTCACAGCTGTCTCCCAGAACCCAGTTACACACTTCAGTGCTTCTGTCTTCAGCTTTGGCCATCTTAATCTGCACTGTCATAGGTAACTAGCTGTGGGAGCATGGTGCAATGTGCAAGCATTTTGTGAACAAGTCCACCTATTTGTCCTTTCTCCTCCTCCTTTCCCACTTGCTATCTCACCTAAATGAATATTTTGCTCTGTGACTTGGCTGAGACTAGATAAACATTTGGGGATTGAAGGGCATTCCTGGTTTAATAGTTTATTCACCCTTTCTTAGAACTATCTGACAGGAGGCTTGAGAATATAGGAATGCAATACATGCACCTCAACCCCTCCCACTCCCACTGCTCCCCATTACCGACTGTCCTAGGGATATTCTGGCCAGCAATGAGGGCATGATGCTGCACCTCTTTGCCTAGAACAGCTCATATTCAAACAATAACTGCCAAACATTTATGAGCTGATTTCTAATCAGGGGAATGTCATTGCTTAAATTGGCATAAAATCTCTCCATACCAACTTGAATGCAAAGGTTGTCATCCCTGCTTGCAGTCTAGGTCTTTCCTGATGCTTTCTTTGGTTGCTTTGGAAAAAGCTCCTCTATATATAGAGAAAGAGGAGTCCAAGATAATATTTCAACATGTCATTTTTTCTTTCTCACTTTACACTCCCTTTGGTTTTTCTTGAAGTTCTTGCTATTTGGTTTGTCGTTATTGTGTTGGTTGCTGATGAAGCTGTGCATGGTTTTGGCGATCTGTGTGCTCCTGCCAGGTCTCTGGACATAAGAGCTGCAGGAGACGAGTAAAGGACACTGACAGAAGTCGAAGTCCAAGAACTGGTGCGAACTAGAGTGGACTGGCTTTGACTCCCCAAGTCACAGACTGGGTAATCAGTTATCACATTTAAAGGAAAATTGCTGACTGCTACCTTGAGCCTCAATTCAGCAAAGCCTTTTGAAGCCTGACTTAGCCAAGCCTGACCATACCTGTGCAACAACTCTTGAATTATCAGCTGGCTGATCAATTGGCTCTTTAAGAGTATTGGTTATTGGCTGAAAGTTCAAGTCCGTGTCTCTATAATATATGGCAGATGCTAAGAAAGTTGAATGTCACTTTTAAATCCTGACTGTAAATCTTTACTTTTATCCATAATTCTCAAAGGGATTCTTTATCTAGCAGTGTCCAAGATGGTTGTGTTGAAAGGCTTTTACAAGTTATTCAAACAGCTTAGGGGGGAATTCCTTCTCCTAGTGAGTGGCTGCCCTTGGTGGTTCCACAGGCTAGGATGCTGTGTATCTTCAGATGGATGCCACCCCCAACTGGGTTGGAAGTGAGAGCTGGCTTGTGCAGAGGAGCAGTGTTTGAGGATAGCAGCAGTAACCAGTTTTCTCTGGTGTTGATGGTTATTAATCAATCCAACAGTGCGCAATTACTTGATTTGCAAACAGTAATATCAACTGTGAGTCTCTGAGGATCACTTTTCAAAATGTGGTTTTGCCTAACACTTCACACAATAAGCAAATGTGAACAACTGTCATAGATTTTTCAGTTGAAGGTGTTTTAATTCAGTATCAATTAACCAACTTGTTAAATGCTTCAATTAAAATTTAACTATTTAAACCAACTGAAATGCAAACACTCTGTTTGCTTAATCAGTTTATAGACTCCTGATTTCCAGCCACAGTCAGAAAAAAATGCTGGAAGTTGGAATTACTGCTTTCTGCCACATGTACTCGCAGGACTGGCTCTAAAAGTCAGGAAGTCAAGTAAATGTATATCATTTCTGAACAATCATGTTTCATACTGGCAGGTGCAGATGGCCTCTGTCCTTCCAGGGCTCTGGGAAAAGGCACAGCCCTGACTCATGGGAGTAGCCACAGAACCGGCCAAGGTGGGGACTCTGGACATTGGAGGACTTATCTGTCCTCTGACCTGTATGTTCAGGCAGGGTGTGCCAGGCCTCTCCCCCTGGCCAGGCAGCCTCTTCAGTCCATCCCTGCTTCCTGCCCTGCATGCTCTCTACTGACTTGCTTCACTTTGTCACTCTTCTCTGCTTCACTTCTGTCTCTTGTCCTTTCTCTGATCCTCACCCAAGGAATAACAGAATATTTTGCTACCATCATGATGGTAGTGGCACTTCTTGCTTTGACTTTGTGTTTCACTCTTTCCATCTGCCCCTCACTGCTCTCTCCAAACTATACTAATGAAAAGCATCTCTTCAGTTCCCAATTCTGTGGCGTCCTTCTCTTGATTGTCTTATTTCAAAATTCTGCATACTTCAAAATCTCAGTGTTTTTCAAGAGCAGAGGTAGCTGCTCTTGCCCATCTCTATCTGTTAATGACTTCTAAAATAGCAGCAACCACAAAGGAACAAAAGTTTACTTTTATTTTTGATAAGTTATAAATTTCGGGTAGTGAAAGAGAGTTCTTGCACAGATTCCTCTTCTGAGAAAGAGATCTGCTGCTCCACTCATGCCCAGCATGACAGAAATACATTCCAGAAATATTTACAGTCTTTTTATTTAAAAATACTGTCTTTTTCTTAAAAATGTAGTTTAAAAATACACTGAAAGAAACTTTACCTACTTATTTTGGAAATGTACATGTTCTTTTTTGTTGCAAACACAAGCAGTGCTGTGACTTTCATACAGTCAAAAGAAAAGAGGTGGCTTGATTGAGAAGAAACTGGAAGAAACTTTACCAGTCAGGCCAATGCCTGTGAAAGGCCACATTAAATGAGGAGTGTTGCCCTGTTCTCGGTCAGGTTAACTAAAGAGAATCAATGTCACATCTGGGTCCTGGCCAGTGTGCTCTATGGAGACAACAAGGACATGCTGCAGAGAATGTTGTGGTGTGACCTAAAGATCCACACCCAAAACAAGCTGCTGCCATACAAGCTCCTCATCATATTTAATTTTAGCAGAGCATAGATGCAAAATGCCATGCAAGATGCACCAGCCATGTCCATGGGAGCAGTACAAACCGGACTGGGGAATTACTTGTGCTTTGCAACATAGGATTGGAAGACAACAAACAAACCATGAAGAAAACCAGTCCAGAATAAATAGTCTGCAAAACAATGCCTGAAAGTCTGTTGTATAATAAGCCACTTAGCAAGTACTAGAAGCTTTCTTTCTAATCCATCTGTCACATGTTTTTATAGCTGAAAATAATTAACTGCTCACTATTGCTCAACAAGTAGGGATCTATTTGAAATCACTTAATAACAGAAACAACGGAGCACCAGGACAAGGTACTGAAAATTTCATCTGGTGTCTGAAAACAGAATTTAATCGCATTAATTTCTGTGTTAGAAAGCCCAGATTCAGGGGCAAGGAAAGAAGGACTGCTGAGATGGAAGTTACTGTTTGGAGAAATTCTGGAAGAAATTTTCTAAAGTATTACATGGTGTTGTATGATGATAAGAGAATAAGGCATCATTCTGTCACTCTCTGACATAGATTCTAAAATACGCATGTGTTACTCAGTACTAAAAACCGAGAACAGATTATTGAACTTTTGTTTGGATTTATCAGTTCAAGTGTGTTTTCAAGGTGAACTTAAGAACCTAAGAGTAATACATTGCCCCTAACCATACTTCTCTCTTTGGGTCCCTGCAAGGGCACATAGCCACTGCTGAATTCATTGCAGAATTCCCCCAGATACCATCTTCCTTTCTTCTGCTACAATGTGGTGGTTTTGATCTCCTCAGGGCCTTTATAAAAACCCGCACGGGTCTTAGGTTTGAAGTTCCGTTTCCTGAACTCCTCCGAGATTTCCAGGAAGGACTTTCCCTTTGTCTCAGGAAGGAAAAACCAAACGTAGAGGGCAGTGCAGACACAGACCACAAGGAATGGGATGTAGCAGAAATGTGCTAGACTTTTCTGAGGAGGAGGAAAAAACAAGACAGCGTTGGTGATATTCTGTACGATGACAAATTGGCCACTAATCCCTCTTCCTGCATGGACTAAGGTCACCCAGGGAGTATTTCTGTGCACCCGGGTGAGGGCCTCCCGTGCCTGGATGCAACAGCTCCCCAGCACAGATTGGGAGATTTGACATAGCAAGAACAGTCTTTTGAAATATCTTCTTCTGTCTTTCTCTCTACACATAATTGTATAGTATGGGAGATCTCAGTAGGAAATAAGACAGGAATGTATATTGTGGAGTTCTGCTCCCTTTTGCTTCAGGAATCACCTTAGGGAATGGTGCCAGGGTCTGGCGAAGGGAAATTACATCCCATTTTTACTTCCAGCTGTTCTCACCTGAAGACAGAGGAGGAATATCGATCATCCATGCCCCAAATGAACCCACTCCCAACCTCAAATCACAAATCACCATAGGGAATATGGAGAAAATTTTGTTTAAAGGAGTTCTGGCCACTTTCCTCATAAAGATACTTTTCATAGAAGTGCTGCCTTGCTGCTTGCAAAATTCTCTTTTCCTGGTCACTCTCAGACCCTCAGACCCTCTTTCTTTTACAGAACACTAAGAGCTGCTTTGCTTTGGGAACGCACCACAATGAATGGAAAGGCTGTTCCAACCAGAAACAGGTTGAACCAGAGCAGGGAGCCACAGATCATGTAAGCAGCTGGTCGGGACATTTGATCAAAAACCTCTGTGGGCAGAACTCCTGTTACACCAGCTGGAAAAAAAGAATGGCAAGAAAATTAATAATATTGTTGACATTACATTAAAAACAAGATAGCACATCTTAATAAGAAAACCCAACATGAAATGTAAGAGGTGAATTTTTAGGTTAGATATTAAGGACTGGCTAATTATTCAAACTTTCTCATGTTAGAATGAACTGCCAAGAAAGGTTTTGTAATCCACATTATTCTTACCAGGACCCAACAGTGAGAAAGGCTTATAATTAATTCAACCCCATGGCACTGTAGGGACTGGGACAAGAAATTATTGCCAGCTTGTGTGGCATGTGACACTGGCAGCTTGGTTCTATTCTTACCTGCCTTCTTTCAAATTCCTGTGAGCAAACATCTCACATCTACTCACTCACCAAGCAAACATCCGCAACAGTCTGTGAATTGCCCACCCCCTAGAAACTAATGGATTCTGCCAAAAAAAGGCACATTAGCAGGCTAACAAATAGACATGGAAATTGTGCTTCCAAGTATCTGCAAGAAAATTATCAGATGGCGTAACCAACAATTCCTAGGATTAAAGTGAAGCATTAGAAATGTTCGTTTACAGCCCTAATGGACTGGGCAGCAAATCAAAACCTTGTCATCTATTTAAGCCAAGAATCACCCCCAAGTGCCTTGGCCTAATAGCCAAGATGACTGACAGCAAATGACACAGAGAGAAAAGGGCACAGCCTGGCCCTGCACAACACTGACTCACCAGGGGCATGCAAGCCCCTGTGAAAGAGCCAAACACCACAGGCAGGAATTGCCTTGTTCCTTTGAGTGTGCTGTAGCTAAAGGGGGTCTGAGAGTTTCCATAAGCTACCTGCACACATCTCCAAGCCCCTTCAGTACCCAAAAATTTCACTGAAAACACTGAGGGAACTGACCTGGTCCGATTCCAAAGCTCAGGATATAGGCGAAAATGCAGGCCATGCTGAGATAAGGCATCCAGCTAATCTGAGTCTACAGCCACAGAGACCAACGGAAAACCAGTGAGGGCACTTACACTGATTTGCCACCACTGAACACCCCAGTCATATAAAAGGCAAAGCCCAACTCCATTCCACTTAAATAATGAAGTAAAGTTTGTTACCTGCTGGCTCAGGGCGACCATGAAGACAATGGCCCATCCTGCCATGAAGATATAGCCCCCCAGCAGCAGCGGCCTCCGACCAGCGTAGTCTATAATCATGTTCTGCACAAAATAACACCGTGAAATAAAGCAAGATATTTAATCTATGTTTATATTTCCTGCCTCTTTCCTCTTCACATTTCAATACTCCATGCCTAGCTTGCTCTACAATAACTTTAAGGATGTTGTCTGCTTCATTGCAAAAAAAAAGGTCAAAAGAAAGGTCTGGTGGCAGGAGTCAGGCAAGAAGGATGTTCAGGGGAGACAAGAATGTCGCAGCTGCACCTAAACTCTGCCACTATCCATATGGACACAAAGCATGAGGGTTACACCTCACAGAGATTTCAGAAGATGATAGCAATGCAACGTCTGACCAACTACTTCTGCATTAACCTATCTGGCTGTGGGTGCTGACAGATGGCCTGGCTGCTGTTCTTAAAGGGCTTCCTTGGCATGAAAAGCAATGTAAACCCCAAATTTGTAACAAACAGCCTCCTCCCTGCCAACAGAGGCTGCATGTCACCAAAGTGCATTGAGAGTCTCACACAAGTGACAGATGTGATCAGTTCACAGCTTCCTGTGCCGATTACAACATAGGGGATTTTGTCCTGAGGAATTCCAGCCTCTTGGAATACATAAGCTGCATAAAAATACATCTGTGGAGAGAAGAAAGAAGAAAGCAGCAAGGGAAGACATCTGAAAATACATGCCATTGTTTTTCCTGAAGGACCACATAGAGCACTAATACGCTGTAATACCGGCTTTTGAGACAGCATCCTTCTGAATCTTCCCATAGTGCACAGGTATATTTTGGAAACCAAACATCTGACATTTGTAGATCTCCACAGGCAGAGAGGCACTATTTGTTCCTCTCCTGCTGATAGAATGTTGAACCCAAGAGCTCCCACCCCTGTCCCACGATGCAGCGCTGCCGCTGGCTCTGGTGCCAGGCTGCTTACCGAGTCATTCCCACAGAGTTGCATGGCACTGCTCAGCACAACGATGCTCACCAGCTGCCACCTCAAAGCTGGATTTTGGAAGAGCTCCCATGGGTTCTTTGCTCTCTGGCCTTTAACAGCAGCCTGTTCTCCCAGCATCTCTTCCAGCTCTGCACTCAGGTCACTGGTGCCTCTGAGCTTCTGCAGTGCTGCAAGGACAAGGGAACTTCTTACCCCTGAGCTTTCCCTTCAGTTCGCTACTCTGCAGGGTGAAGGATCAAGCAGCAGGTGATGGCTGTGGAAAGCTGCAGGACAGAGCCTGTGATCATGCCGTGATCTTCACAGAGTTGAGCAGCTGTGGTGCAGCCACTTGAAAGATTTGGGGGAAAGGGAGTGCAAATCCCTCACCATTCTTTGACAACTGAGTATTTCCCATCAGTGCCATTTCAGCAGCCGTGCCTCTGACTCAGATCTCAAGTGACTCCCCTGGGAAATGCAGGCAATTAAGATGTTCTTGGTACACAGCACATATTTCCCAGAAAATAATGCCAGCCACTCTGCATATGAGGATTTGTATGCCACAAATCTAAGCAAATCCTTTAATATGAATTGGTTTCAGATTTGATCCTGAGCTCTTCAACCAGCATTTATTTCACTTCATAGTTACAAAACATATTTGCCATTGAGGACACAAGTCTTACCTTTTGACCCTATTACTGTAGCAAATAAGTCTATTGTAGGAAGATGCCTTTCAATTACCTCAATAGATCAAATATATATAAGATTATAGAATATTCTTTAGTTTGGAAGAAAGAAGCGATCATATTTACAATCTGGTATGAAACTTCCTACATGTAAAATTTGTGACACCATTCCAAAAATGTTGGGCCCAAGTGTCACGTGTTCCATGAGGAGCTAAGTCACCCTAAACTCACCAGAGATGCAGGATTCTTTATCTCCACGGTCAATCAGGAGATATCTGGGGCTTTCAGGGAACCAAGGCAGAGCTGTGAGCTGGATCAGGGCAGGAACCACATTGCTTGCTAAAAGGAATGGCCAGTTCTCCTCCCCTCCTAGGAGCTCCCTGGAGAAAAATGAACAAAATTTACACAATATTTTTACAACCTGGCAAAAGGCCAGGAAAGAGAGAGAGAAAGGAAGAGAGAAAGAAAGAGAGAAAGAGAGAAAGAGAGAAAGAGAGAAAGAGAGAAAGAAAGAAAGAAAGAAAGAAAGAAAGAAAGAAAGAAAGAAAGAAAGATTGATTTAAAAAGTGGGCTTTTTGCTTTACATTACCTGAGTCCAACAACCTGCCCCAGCACCAGCCCCAGCGCTGTAAACGATGCAGAGGTCAGGGCCACAGCTCCTCTGAGCTTCTTTGGGGCACTCTCTGCCAGATACATGGGCTGAATGTTCATGCTCACACCTGGGCAAGGCAGACAAATGCTGACTTCAGCTTGTGGCCACCTCTCGAGGTTGTCAGCTGCACTATTCTGTTGCAGGCCATGTGATAATCTATCTATCTATCAATGCTTGTTATTTACCCAAACCTTCAATTTCTTGTATAAGCCACTAAACACACATTTCCATAACCATCAGTAGCAGTGGATAATGAAACTGAAATTGTTCAGGGCTTTAGTCCTATGGTCTTTTCAGCACCAAATCCAAGGTTATATGCAATGTTTCCCTCTACTTTCCTCTTTTGAGGGGAATATAATATTTTAAGTCCTTTATATTGATCATTATTTTCCTGGGATGAATTTCTACAAAAGCTTTTGTGCTGGTGCTCATACCGGTGAGTGACTGACATTCTTACAAGCAGATAGGGATCCATTTTCAGCTCAAATTTTCCCTGTGCACAGAGCTGCTAACATGCAGTACACAAAACCCCTGCCTGGGTATGCTTTAAAAGAAAGCCCTTAGAAGCAAACTATAAAATCTGTATATACAAGTTTTTAATTCACTTACATGTGTCTGGTCAGCCTAAAGGATTAATTGCTTTAGTATCTTGGATCATTCCTGTTTAAATTTCTTCTAATTGTTACCTGTTACCACGTTTGTCCTTCTATATTTCTCATGTTGCCGTACCTGCATTCACCCCAGTAAAAAATCTGCTGAGCATAATCATTTCAAAGGATTTGGCCATTCGGCTGAATCCTGACAAGGTTGCAGCTATGATCACAAAGATGTTGTTCAGCAGCAGGGACATCTTCCTTCCAAGAGAAAAGACAGTTGTGAGCACGTGTGTGTCAGGTTCAGTTATCAGATAAAACACTTCATGTGGCAGGTGGGCTCCAGGTGGGCTGCTCAGCCCCACCACAGATCATCCTGGTTAATCCAAGCCCTGCATGAGGTGTCTGTGTGCCACAGGCTGTCCCTGCAGTGCTGGCTTTAGGCTCTCTGAAGGCACCACATGGTTCTTACCCAGATTCAGGGCTCTTGTGCTCACATGCAGTTTCCATTTGAATGGAGAGGAATATTCCTTCAGTAGGCCATGTGCATTTTGGTCTGAAAACGCTAATTTGTTGAAACAGGCATTTTTCATGTAATAGTGTAATCATTGTGAAACTTTGTCAGAAAGTTTTCATGTGTCCCAGGAGAAATTTCTGCTGAAAACCGGGGAAAGAAAATGAGAGCTCTATTGACCCATACTATTATTATTGCCAGTAATTCTCTCTGGTCCCTGCTCACTGCCTAGTGACTGACTCCCAGTCAGTCTTTGTTTCTCCTGTTTATGATGGAATATGATTTTATGCCAAAGCAGTACAGGGTGAAATCTCTAAAATTTTAATGGGATAAGGAAGCCATATCCTTTCAGATCTTCATAACCATGAAACTAGTAAGTCATGGGACCTAAAACCATAATGGGGCCTACTTCATCATAAGAGGTGCAAACCAAAGTGGTAGCACATAGAGGAAAATCTTGGGGTCAAGAAAGAGGGAGGCAAAATCTAACTTCCTATTAGTTTATGTTGGTAACACTGGTTTGGTTTGTTTTTCTGAAGAGAAGTGGGGATAGAGCTGTGTATGAAAGACAGGTGAGGTAATACAGATAATTTTCAGACACTCACAGAGAAAAAAAAACCCACTGTGGAGATGTAATGAATCCTTCCTGAAATATTTCAGACCAAAACGTAGATACACAGCCTATGAGACATGAGGACCTGGAATGCAACCACTGCTCTTTGTAAGCACCCTCTGTTTTTCTAGTGTTATTTATACCAATTCCTATGGTCTGTTTTGAAGAAAAATCCTTGGTCTGATCCATTGTGATTTCCCATTTAAAAGCATGGCAGAAAACTGGGAAAAAAATTATGAAGATTATGTAGGTGGTTACTGTGATAAAGAGTTGAGCTGAAATCCTTGTAGCACCTTGGCTGGGCTGGAACATGATGAGAAGGTAATGTTGGGGGAAAAATGTTCCTTGTTCAGTTTTGAGATATGAAATACTGTTGTGTCAGGTAGTTTCTCCCCGCCAACCCAGAGTGTTTATAACAGACTGATCTGTGATGGAAAACATGTTTTCATTATTTTTAGCTACAGTGGGTATTGTGCTGTAGAGCTCCTAATTCCTCTTGGACTAAGGGAAGCTGAAAACCTTAAATAAAACTCCAGCACTTCTTACCTTCCCAACATGATGGCCATGGGACCAGCAACCACAGCCCCAGTGAGGCCTCCCAGAGGGTAGGCAGAGACAGTGAAGGACCACAGCAGCAGGATCATGTTGCTCTCCAGGGGAACGCCTGTGCGCTCCAGCCAGGTTGTGTTCATGAACGTCTGGATGTACTGAGAGAGAAGGATAGTGCTTCATAACCACAAGAGAGAAGTGAAGGACACTGAGAAAGGCTCCCTGATTAATATATCTGTTTATTCTGGGTTTATGCCTCCATTTTCCTTCAGTTCTTAGATGTGTTTTTAGCAAAGAGTTTAGGGTGTAAAACTTGCTCTTGAAAAGTTGCAGTTGGTTTATATCTGTATGTAGTTATTTTGGATAATTTAAAAATTCATTTCATGGGTGTCTCACTTTGAATCTAAGGGCAAAAATCCAATTCAAAGGATGCAGGCTGGAAAATTTTAGAATTAGATTTTGCTAAAGCAGTTGAAACAAAGCTTTTGAATAAATTCTTGTCACACTGGGTCCTGCTTAAGGGTGGCTTTTGACAACAAAGTCCTGCAGTCCAGATGTGAATTATACAGAGGGAACAACACATTCCTGCTTTCTGTCCCTCAGCAGCAGCAGCAGCCTGCAGATTTTCAGTGAACACCACTGTGCACAGCCCAGCAGAGGCACCAAGGAAGGGTCTGTCTTGTGGGGCGGCACTTGGACAAGCAGTACTTACCGAGGCTGGTGCATTGATGATGGAGATGTTGTAGCCATATTGGAAAGTGCCCCCAATCCCAGCAGCACATATTGTCAGGATCAGGATCTTGTTCTGAAGCTAATGAAGAGGGACAGAAAATGGATGACTTCCTTGAACAGAATAAAATGACTCAACAGACATTTAGGCTTTCAGCTGGGGGATTTTCTCATGGCCAGGTATAGCCAGTGCATTCATGATTCATTGGCATGCTATTACTTTTATCTTTTCATGATAATAACACATATTTTAGAATAAAATAGAGGGCCTTTCCTAGGATACTGCACATGTTGTACAGAGCAGACAATGTCTCTCAGCTGAACTTTCTCATTGCACAGTTATTTCTACATGTTCTTGTGTTTAGCAGTCCATAATTGAGTGTTCAGTATTATGGTATAGGTGAGGTATGTTTCAGACAGTGTGTCCTATGCCACGTTCAGGTGTCCTTGAGGACATTTCTTCATGAGTACTGCCACTTGCTTATATTGCCAACTGACACCGCTGCAGTGCCTTGGGAAGCACACGCAGGGGAAGGGGCTCGTGCAGCATCACGGGATCGGGTGTTGGTATAAAAGTGAGATCTCTTGACTTTTGGAGGGGTGCAGAACAAGCTGTCCTGGCTGGCCCAGTGTGGCAGATGACAGTTCACTGGCAGACTGACAAGCAAAAACATACATATTTTTTCCACTATTTTGTGCCTGTGCTTTTGGTTTCCCCATATGTAGGTGAAATCTTGTGACAGACAAGATGTGCCCTGAGGGTGTCCTGGGACTGGGAGCTCTGTCCCATGTCTCAAGACCACTCTGAGCATGCTGGGGGCCCCTGGTCTTTAGCCTGATACCTCCTGCACAATGTTCCAGGTGTCCCAAGGCCAGGATGACCTTTGCCAGCTCCCTGCTTAAAAACCCCTCCCACTGGGAAAGCTGTAGTGTAACATGAAGAGCCCATGCTCAGGCTTGGCTGTTTGCCAGTCAGTGCAGGGCACCTCAGGCCAGATTGTATTTTGCTACATGAATATGACCCCAGTGACCCTGAGAACTTAAATAACTCAAAGCTGAGGAGCTCTTTCTGTTTTACCTGCTCATTTTCTTCTTACAGAGCTGTCCACCAAAGAAAAGGAAAGTTTGGTCTAGTCTCACAATAGCTCTAAAACCACAAATTCAAATAATCTTGGATTTTTTCCTTTCCTCAAAGTGTTTTCTTCTAAATAACTTCCATACCAGTCTGAGACAGGATGTTCTCCCAGGACAGAAATAAAGCCAAAGTATTCCAACCCTGCAGCAAGAAGAGGCTGAGCTCTCTCCTGTCCCAGCTAGCAGCGGGTACATTTCGCTTGCACTTTCCATGGCCACACCACTTCCCTGTCTCCTTACTGAGACCTGAGATAAGGATTGGGCACCTGATATCTCTGCTCTTACTAATTATTCTAGCTCTCCAGGTGAGAAAAATTTCCTCTCCCTACAATAGCACACTTCTTTTTTATTTACAATGCCTGCTCATTTCCCTGCTTTCATTATAGAATACATCCACTATCAGGTCCTGTATCACAGAGCTCTTTTGTAGCCATGAGCTAAAGCAAAATGGTTTGTTCCTTCCTTCAGGAGCCAGCAAATAGTTCTGTGCTCAGATCTGAGCTGTGTTTACAGAGTGACCTTCCCAAGCTTTCCTTAACGCCCGGTTTCTGCACTGTTTTCCCAGCCACCGTGGTGGTGTGCAGCTGCCAGGAGAGCCATTAGTCTGTCAGCTTTATCCCAAGGAGTGTGACGAGTTGGAAAAACAGTTCTATGCAAACCTGACAGTACTTACACAGCCTTATAAAAATTCAAATTAAAAAAAATCTGTCAACAATAATAGTAAAATAGATGTTTTACCAGTCTCTGCAGCTTGTTCATCCTCTTTCGTAGGTTTTCCTCTGTCTGCCAAAGACTCTGGTACTCTCACAGTGCTCTAAAGGATTATTTAAATCTCCAGCATAGGAATGTGTATTTAGTCACCCATTATGTTAGGATAAGACACTTGATTTGGCAGGTGTTTTGCCAGCTGATTTACATTCTCAAAAGCATGTTCATTAGCAAGACAGTTCAATTAATTTTGTTGAAAGCACATGACAGTTCGGGGAAATAATTCTCCAAGATCCAGATCTGTCTAAACCCTCTTGAAGGCATGTGTGATTTACAACATAAATTCCCTCTCAGAGCTTCTGGCACAGTTACCAGTATCACTTTCCGATTAAGTGTGATCAAAGCAGAAGTGAGCTACAATTTTTTTTTTTCTGATTGTATTTGTCCAGGAACACAATCTAGGATCTGAAAGACAAACCAGACTATTTCCCTGGGTCCCGTCAGTGGCAAGGAATAAAGCCCAAACCTTTCAAATCCCTGGTTATCCAAGGCCTTTCCCTGTACTCTTGTCTATGTCCTGGTGATAGACAGGCAATCCAGCTGTTGCTGGAAAGGCTGTGCACAGATGCACAGAAGACTGTGGTCCTGTTCCCTCCCCATAGCCTGGCACAGAGCAAACAGCCATACCTACAGCACTAGATCTTGTCAGGTACAGAAGACAGCAGTGACAGCCTTGCTTTTTTCTATAAAATAGAAAGGCACTCTCTGGCAGTGGGAAATGGTGAGTATTTATGAAACCTAGAGAAGGAAGCATATTGAACTGCCAGCAGTAACATTAAAGCTGCTGCTTCACAAAATATCTGGCCTTCAGGAGTAATCACGGTATTTTAACATCCTTTCATCCTGCAGAGTGAAATTTGTGAGGGCCTTGACAGATTTCAGAGTATTTGAAATCAATGAAATGTTTTAAAAGGCATCTTTGTCCCTACTCAGGTTTTACTGCGCTTGAACAGAAATACAAACCTGCTCCACATCAGAGGTATTTTCTGGTGAATGTGTAGATAGGGATGTGGTGCTGCATCAGTTGCAGCCACTAAGTGGCAGGAGAAGTACAAAATTTGCTGTATTAGGCTCTGAATCCAACATGCCAGCACTTTGCTACCTGTGGCATGTGGCAGGGGTTAGATGAATACTTCCAACAGTTTCCCAAACAATAACTTGTTAACTGGGAAACAGACGTTAACTGAACAAGTCAACAGGCACTGATGGATAGTTTAGGCAGCATATATCAAGAACAGTAATTCAAAAAGGAAAGCTCTAGTTTCTTCATGCTGTCTGCTCTGAGCTTGAGACAGTTGCCAGAGGTGAGTAAAGTCCTGCAGGTAGGCAGTGAGATGTTGGAGATTGTGGCACAAGCTGTTTGCAAGCCTCCCTGTTCCAGAAGGGGCATAAATTGGATGTTGCTGTGGCTAGATCTGTGTGCAGCTGGCTAGCTGGGAGTGGGAGTTCCAGGAAGTTGTCCTCTATCTTTTGTAGTAACAGCTGCCTTGATGAGGAGTGGAGGGATAGATTTTTTTTCCTCTACACATCTATATGATTTGTGCTTTTGTGCTCAGATATGTTTACACTGGTTGTGTTTCTAACTGGCTTTTTGCTGCACATTAAAAACCTCAGCATTCCCAATGTTTCATCCTTCTTGTCACAGTTTCAGAGCCACAGTTGGTGTGGATGAGAGCTCTCCGGGGTTGGGGTCTGTCACCAGGGTATAACCACTGCTCTGCAGTTACTCAAACTCCTCGTTCTGGACGGCTTCATGTAAACCCGGCAGGTTTCCAGCAGTACTGTGGAGACCCACCACCCACTTCCTTCAAATACTCTTTCACTGAGCTCAAACCTGTCATAATTTGGATGAAATATGATGCCATGAGCATGGGAGAGGAGTTATTTGGAGAACGTGATGGCAGTCTCTGCCTGCAATTATCTGACTGCAGGAATAAGTGGTAATCCTGCCATTAGGAAAGACCATCAACACATGCTCTTTGATCTGTCATGAACTGAGAGGTTCCAATGTTTTATTGTGTTTTTACACCAGAATCATCTGGACCAACTTCAAGGGGAGAAAAGGGGCCCCATTTCCATCTGTGAGGCTTGGATCTATGGGATGAATTCCCCCTAAATGCTACACTGTAAATTGCAGAAGAGATTTGGAGCAGCTCCCTGGCTTGTGGTTGGCTATTTACCACGCTCTAACCTGGCTATTTCTGCAATCCCTTCTCACTCTCCTGTAAGGACCATCACTGTGAGATACAAAATACCTCTGTTTGCTTGTCCTGACTCTTGCAGAACTCACTCAGCATACAGAAAACAAGTAATAAGATCCGCAAACAAGCAGCTTTCTCAAGAAACATGCAGCAGGTTTGCTGATTTCATGCTGAAAGGAATGTTTATGGAACTTAGTTGTTGAAATGGATTTTCTTTGTAGAAAATGAGTGCCCTGCTGTGACACCATTATTCTCAGTTCCAGCAGATCACTAATGTTCTTTCTAAAAAACCCACAATTTATGTAAGTTCAAGACACTGTATAAGAACTTCAGGAAATGAGCTTCATCACAGAGGTTTCTTAGGGCAGGGACCCAATGCTGACAGAGCTTCTGCTACCACACAGAGTCACTGGGACACTTTCCAGACCAGAGGAGATACATGGGAGCTGAGTCCTTTGAGGACACAAGGGCTGATATAGCCAAGGAAACTAGCTGCTTTCCCTTGCTAGCCAGGATTTTTGGATGTCAGAACAGCTGTATGTTCTGTGTGTTGCATCAGCAGTCTGCCTTTCCCTCCTCCTGATAAGCAATAGAGCATCTCTGGGAAAATTGAGAAAACCCCAAATCCTAAAAATAATTTAAATACCTTTTTCTTCAGTCCATTGTGAGCTGTAGGTCATTCTGTGGCTGAGCTATTTCCTTTCCTTCCATCTTTCTATCAGACACTGATGAAGGCAGTTAGTTGAAACTGGGTGACCTGAAGGCCAGAGAGAATAAAGTGCTTTGGCTGAACAAAAACTCTGCTTCTGTGTGTGAGAGAGGAGCATTTAGACTCTGCCAAATGGCAGAAAATATTGCTGAATGTTCCCATCAGAGGAGACGAAAATGTGTGCAGCGGTGTCAGAGTGTCAGACTCATCCTGCTTTCTTATTTAACACTCACTTCAGATGCAGCTTTTGATTAGAGCTGTGCCCTAGCTTATTGAGAGGCAGCAGGACTGGGACACATAGTCCTACCTCTGACGAAAACCAAAGTACAAATACCTTTTCTGACTCCTTGTAGGGGTCTTCAGCAGCTGACAGCATGCTCAGTTGATGTGCTGCTATTGTGAGCTGAGCATAGACCTCTTTTTATAAAGACACAAGCATTGTTTTTCAGTTCTCTTGTTGACTTGGCCACAGTGCTTATGAAATGGATGTTACAAAATAAAGGCCCCTGAAGGATATTCCCAACAGACAGCTGTGGGAGGTGACCTATGGTGTAGGGGACAGATCACAAGGCAGAAGAATTTAACAAGAATTATTAAATACTGAGAAAAAAAAACTGCACAAAGAGACAGACATTTTCTTGTTTGATGTCTTCAACTCATCATCAGAAGCTGTTTTGGAAGAGGTGATTTTTCTGGATATGTGATGAGGCTCAAGGAGATTTAAATGAGATCTTTTTTTTCATGACATGCCAGATGCAAAGCTGTATTTTTGAACTAAAAACCATAGGAAATAAAAATAACATTAACTGTGATTTACAGCAAACCCTGTGCAAACCACATGTCCTTGGAGAGCTGAACTCTAAGTTCTATCTTTAGTCTCTTTCTAACAAACAAACAAATTTAAAAATCCATCCAATTCTGTATGATTCACTTTCTCCTGACTTCAGCCATCACACTCCAGAGTTAGCTGATTTGGAACAAGAAATCCTTCAATGAAGGAGAAATAATTTATATATGGCTATTATACATGGAAAAGTAAACATTTCAAGTGCCTCAAGCAGTTATGATTACACAGCTTATCTATGCACAGTGGGTTCATGGAGCCTTGTTTCCTAAACTGGAGCAGAAACTCTTAGCAACTGCTCCATGGCAGACGTGGAGCTCTTGGCACCTCTTGTCCATGCCACTGAGGACTGAGTCTGGGAGCTGAAATAACCTTCCAGCAAGGTCCCCCCGGCTGGTGTGGCTTGCTTTTTCCTAGTGCCAGGGCATCAGTCATGTAGAGACCTCTTCTACACCAGGCCTATCAGGCGTCTCAGGCATGGTATGTCCTGGGGAGCACCGTGGGTGAGACCTTGAACAGAACTGGCATGGTCTCATATCCTGGTAGGGGGAGCCTCTCAGGGTGAGTGTGTGGGGGTATCTTTGTTTTCAGGTGAAGGGAAGATTTGGGACTGTAAGCAGGGGGTTGGAGCATTATTCCAAGCAAGGGGCTTGGGGTTATGTGGCCAGGGAATGAACACTCTCTGTTGAGTACCCTACAGCCCAGCTGGAGGAGATGCCTGTGCATCATCAGGCCAGGTATGACTCGTCACAGTGGGACACGTTGCAAAATGTCATCAGATGAAGTTACAAACAAACCGCCAATGGCACTAAAGAGCAGAGGGCACATGTCACTGGCTGGACACTCACCAAGTGCGTGCCTGGGGGCTCTTTTCCTGCCCCATCAGCTGCGGGCGGGGGTGAGCGCCCTGCCAAGGGCGCCAATGCTCGTTAGGGCCTGTGCTGACATGGCTCACAGCTCCTTTCATCCTGCGACCCCGGGGACTGCTGTGCTGGGCAAAATGGGAGCTGCCGCCTTTAAACAAAGCATCTGTTTATTCTTGAAACAATTAGTGAGGGCAGTTCGATCTTGAACTCGTTACTGAGCCCAAAACAATTATGATAAAAACAAGCTCCAGATGGGCTCAAAAGGAGTTGTTTTTGTCTTTACTGAATTAGAATGGATTCCACGTCTTCAAGTTCCTCTGGTATTTATGGACAGGAAACATGAATTACACACAATAATTTACTACAAACAAAAGACGTGAATGCTGCAACAGCCCATTTATCTTTGCTCATGTGCCTTCTTGATGTTTATATGCTGTTTAACTCATGGGGAGAGTTAATAGCATTTTTTTCTTTCTAACTCTGCAGTTTTGGTTTGCAGAAACTGAGACAGGAAGCTGTTGAATTTCTGCTGCAGGTTACTATCACTAAGAGCTGCCTCTGATACCATCATATTTCAGTCCTTGTTTTGAAGGATTTGTGCAAAGGTTATAGCTGGGAGTTCTTCTAATTAGTTCCTCTGGCAGCTCTAAGAGCGTGCAGACAGAGAGCTTTTTCAAAGCCTGTCCAAAATGGACTGAAATCTGGGCATCAGACATTTGTATGGAAACTTTTAATTTCTGACATCTTGGGTTTTGAAGCTGATGCTGCACATTAACAGGAATTGAACTGTTCCCAAAAGGAAAGGTAACCCAGCAGATGGCAGGAAGCAATGGTACATCACTGTGCAACATCTGCTTTGGATCCCTGGGCAGGGGCAGGATGACACGACAAGGCAGGATGAAATCAGTGAAAAAACTCCTGGGCAGTGTTCTTCTGGCAGTCCCTCTTATCTTCTTGAAGCTGAGACAGAGTTTGGCTTTGCTTTTTTCACGCTTTTAATTAGATTTCATGATTTTACAAAAGGCTGCATGTCAGCATCACAACAAAGGTGTGTAATGCGAACCCAAATGTGCGTCTGGGCTGATGGGAACTTGTGAAAGGACCTAATTCCAAAAGCCCATAAAATATGGCACAGATTGTAATAAAGACTAAAGCTACCCTGGGTGTGCTGTAGTGCATGAAGTCAGCTTGGCTGATCTCTGAAGGGAGTGAGATCATGGGCAGAAAGCAGCCTGGGAACTCAGGGTGACATTGAGATTTGTTTGGCTTCTCCCAGTGGGAGTTGGTGAGCTTCCCGATGCATTTCATCACTTCTCCCCCTTCCCCCATAACCCTTAGAAAAGAGGCCTTAAGTAGAAACCTGGGCAAGCAAAGTTCTTCAGTTCTGGTGGGAAAAGAAGGGAAGAGAAGAATATTAAGAAACTGATTATTACTTTTTTTTAGATTTTATGCAATGTCTAATTTGCACATAGTCTTTCACAGAGAGTAAGTGGGACTGATTATTTGGATTCTCATCTCTGTGGAGCTAGCGAGAGCCTCCTTCCAGCAGAAAGGTTCCCAATATTCATCTCCTAGTCTTGGTTCAAACAAGGAAGGGGCAGGAATCATGGTGCTTGAATGCCCTTTGCAGAGCTCCTGGCCCAATGAATTTCCCTGCAAGCTCAGCTCTTCTCAACTGCCAGAGCTCTCACATCCATCCCAGCTCCCATCAAAAGCCTGTAACCACACAGCCAAGCCTATTGACATTGCTACAGTTTGGAGTCCAAGCTCCCCGCTTGACTCCATTCCCTAACACAGCTCTGACCTGCAGTAGTTTCTCCTCTCCCTCCCAGAACAGCCACATCAGAGGTGCTTTCAGCACCACAGTGCCCAGGGTGCTCAGGATCCCATTCTCTGGCCTGACAGACACCCAACAATTTCTTGTCTTCTCTCTCTCCTACGATATGTTGCTTTAACCTCATGTCCTGTCATCTTCCATCTGGGTTTTGTATTTCATCAAAGGGCAGTCAGGGTGGAGGTGGTGGAAGACACAAAGACTCCCTCCACCATCGGTAATTTAATTTCCCATTAACTGTGGGTTTAAAGGGAAATCTCAGGACTCATTAAGGCTCTGATGACAGCTTAACCCTCTCCAGCACCAACCCAACATCAGGCCCATTCCTCATCTGAATCCAGTGTGGCTGTAACATTAGACCCGACTCCTGAGCAGGGCAGACACATCTGGAAGGCACAATCAGGAGGAGAGTGAAGGATGTCGGGTTTCTGCAGATCTTTATCAGCTCCCGTTTTCAGGAGCACTGTCTGTGTTGGTCAGGTGTGCAGCAGAGAGACTCTACTCTCTCCTGAGGGCTGAATGCAAGTGCTGCTGTCGTTCCCCAGGTCGTCCTCAGCACCCCGTGAGACCACACGTCTCTTGGCTTCTTCCAGCGACCTTGTGCGACCTTAACAGCCCGGTGCGATCTCGCTTGGGGAAGGGCCTCACGGCTCCATCCAGGAGGCAGGAGAGGTTTTAGCAGGAATTACTGAAAACCCGAAGCCCTTTGTGCCTTAGTGAATACAAGACCCTTCTGATCAGCGAAGCAACGGCCACACCGGCCGATGCATCGCCCTTTTCCCAGCCCAGCTCCCCGCAGCGGGTTCCTCTCCCTCCAAGCCAGCGGGTGTCCGGGGAACAACGCGCTGACAGCTCCCTGCTCTCGAGGGGACACTGCGGGACCGCAGCTGAGCGCACCGCGGCACCGTCGGCCGGGGCAGAAACCGGGCGGAGGCTTCTCCCGCCGGGCAGGTCACTGTCCCAGGAAGACCCAGGGCTCAGCCCCGGCATTGCCCCGGCCCGCGCAGTCCCGCGTGCGGCATGCCGCCCCAGCGCAGCCGTTTCGCCGTCCTCTGCCACTGACTGCCCGCCCCCGGAACGCCCGTGACCCACGTTTCCCGTCCCCGCCCTCAGCCGGTTGCCCGCCCGTCCCCGGCGCTGCCGCTGCCATTGGCCCGGGGGGCGGGCGCGGGGCCAGTCCCGTCCCCGGCGGCGGAGGGTCCGCTCCGGGTTGGCGGCGGCCGCGGGCCG